>VZTY01027625.1:0-29263 GCA_013400935.1 Turnix velox
TATTCTATGATTCCATGATTCACATGAACATTTTCTGATGTACAGCCTTCCTGCTGCTCCTGCATACCTTGAGTCCTGGAAACCTCAGGGATGAACAGACATGTTCACTCCTGGACATTTGAGGGTCTTCATAAGATCCACCCTGGGCTTCAAAAATGTGTTCTCTCCAAAATGACAGGGCCATGTCTCTGCTTGCAAAACATGTTTTAGAACCACTCTCAGCAGTGCCTCATACTCACGGTCATTCAAAATGGGAGAAAGAACTGTTCTTCTATGCATAGTTTACTCTCTTCTGCATTTTATTGTACTTCAGATCTAGCAGCATTCAGTTTATCAATGTATTATATAATGTAGCTTTAGCTTCAGGCATTATCTGTCCTCATTCTAACTCTAACAGCCAACCTGATCTTTACATGTTATTTCCTGAACTAAAGGCTCAGACCCCTCTGCTGTTATATTTGTGAGTATTTTGCAACTTGTTCTTGAAAGATAAAGCCAATAACCTAAGTCCTGATGATTTAATGATTAACATTGAAGAATTACAGGTGATGCATCACACTGCATCACACATTACAAATATGAGAAGTTTTTTTCCCCATACAAGAACTAAACACTTCTGATCAGCACATCAGCCCTAATGGCAGCTCTCAGCAGTACTGATGGATTCAGTACAAATGGGAATATTTTTAAGTGTTAACACTAGCAATATTTTCTAGGGGGTGGAAGAGAGAGACTATTGAGAAAATATTCTTTGGGACTGCTGAAGACACATCACAACCTAATGCATGTTGAGTGACTATGCAGAACATCATCAGCACCTCCCTGGAGGCCAGGCTGGATGAGGCACTGAGCAACCTGGTGTGGTGGGAGGTGTCGCTGCCCATGGCAAGGGGGTTGGAACTAGATGATCTTTAAGGTTCCTTCCAACCCAAACCATTCTATGATTCTAAAAGCTGAAGTGAGTGACCTTCCTGCTTCCCTGGGCAGGGCAGAGCAAGGAGTATCATCTAGCTCTGAATCAGTTTTGTCTCATTTAGGCTTCTCTGATGGAATCCCATTTTGTTTCCTGTTTTGCAACAAGCATCACCACCAAGTCAGGGGAAGTTAAGCCTTTAATTCAAATACTGCTGAGTTTAATTACTTCTGTCTTGGAGATCTGAGTCCTAAAAGGCATGGATGTGAGTGCCTATAGGTGGGTGAAGAGGGGAAGAAAAGCTGGCAGTCTTAAAGGTGTCCTCTTTGAGGAGGTGGGTAGTGGAAATACATAGATTTGTTTTCAGTACAGAATAGTATTGAGGGAATATTTATAGGGGAAAATTGTAGAAGAAGTGACATTCAGACCTTTTGCATGGAGTGCATGTTTACATCGTCACTCTGCACCAATCTGAAAAAAAAAAAAAAAAGTCAAAATTACTCTATTTTTCAGGCTGGGACTGTCAGAAGCAGAGACTAAACTGAAGTTTTGGAAGCACCAGTTATGTGTGTCTCTAGCTGAGTCACAGAATCACAGAATATCAGGGACTGGAAGGGACCTCAAGAGATCATCTAGTCCAAACCCCTTGCCAGAGCAGGAACGCCCAGATCAGGTCCTACAGGAAGGTGTCCAGGTGGGGATTGAATATTTCCTGAGATGGTGACCCCACACCCTCTGTGGGCATCCTGTACCACTCTTCTCTCACCCTCCCTGTGAGAAAGTTTTTTCTTGCATTTATGTGGAGCCTCCTGTGTTCCAGCTTGCACCCATTGTCCTGTCATTGGAGGTCACTGAGAAGAGCCTGGTTCCATCCTCCAGACACTCACCCTTTCCATATTTATAGACATTAATGAGGTCACCCCTCAGTCTGCTCTTCTCCAAGCTGAAGAGACTCAGCTCCCTCAGTCTTTCCTCAGAAGGGAGATGCTCCAATCCCTTCATCATCTCTGTGTCTCTGTGCTGGACTCTCTCCAGCAGTTCCCTGTCCTTCTTCAGCTGAGGGCCCCACATCTGGACACAATACTCCAGATGTGGTCTCACCAGGGCAGAGCAGAGGCAGGGGAGATCATTTTTAATTGGCTCAATCATCTTATCCCTTGACTCTTCATGATACAAGAAACATAAAAACAGGACACACTTCTCAGTCCCTGTGGTCCCACTCTCATAAGGTGTCTGCCAGTGGCTTTCCAGTCTCTGACTCCCACATTCCTCATTGGTTCAGCAGGAGAGCTGGAGTGGAACTGAAGCAAAACCCTCCCCAGTCCAGTAACTGCTTTCTAGGCAAACTCACTTGTCAGTGAGTCACCATAGATTTTCAGTGCATAATAAGGGAAAAGATAACAATTTGTTATCGGAACTTTTTCTTTTGTCTGCACGATGTTATTATTTTCCAGCAATATTTATAGCTGAACAATGTGTATGTTTGCTCTGTGGTTTTTTTGTTGTAACATTATGTAAATCAAAAATATAAATAGACTGCAGGATAAAAGGAGATAAGTCTGAGTGCAGCAGTGACTGATGAAGAATTAGTTTAAAACTGATAGAGCCAATGGGGGGCAGGCATTGCACTGTCTCATATCCACTAACTACCTCCCCTCTAAAGTACCCTTGTGCATTCAAAGGAGTCTGCCACAATCAATGTACAAGAAACTGTTGGAGAAATATGCTGGAGAATTCCTCATCTCTTCTGAGCGAGCTCAAACCTGGCAGAATCTGATCCCAGCTCCCCTCCTGCCACAGCTGTGGAGGGTGGTGGAGCTGGGAAGGAGAGGCTGGAGCAGGACGAGTCCTGGCATTTGCTACCAGGTGAAGAGGCACCTGGAGGCTGCTGTCTGGGACAGGCTGGACTTCTGCCAGAGTGGAGCTGACTTCTTGAGGCATGTTTTGCTGAGCTGCCAAGTAAAATCGTGGTGAGACATAGGGATCTGAGTCCAGGAGAGAGCCTAGTTGTCAAGAATAACTCCTTAGGGAGCAGGGCTTTGGATCTCCAGCCCTGCTGCCCACCTGTTAGATAGGGACACCACCCAGGGAGAGCAAGCAGAGGCACCTCCTTGGACCAGAGGCATGTGGAGCTCCAGGTACGTGTGTTACTACAGTAGCTCCAAGTGGCCCAGCTCAGCATCTTGCTGCAGTCAGATAATTGTGCCCAGGAGTCAGGAGGTTGCTGGAAGGGGCATTATTAGCCAGGGATGCTGACTAGTGTAGCCAGAAGGTAAGGTGCAGTAACATTAGTTCAGAGAGAAGGTATGATTAAGTCACTCAGCTTTATGAGAAACCAACACAGCCACGAGTATTGAGTCATGGCAGCAAATAAAACTCATCTCAGCCAAGTGAGAGACAAAAAGTCACTGCCTCAGGAGCATGGATTTCTGACAGACTATTACTTAAGGGAAAGGTGAACTGAAGCTCGTACTCCTAGAGAAACAACAGCTACAGACCCCACCTGGAGAACCACATCCAGCTCTGCATTCCTCAGCTCAAGGACAAGGAACTGTCAGGGGAGGCCACGAGGATGATGCAAGTGCTGGAAACCCTCTGCTACAAGGACAGGCTGAGAGAGCTGGGGCTGTTGAGGCTGGAGAAGAGAAGGCTCCAGGTGACCTCCCAGTACTTGAAGGGGTTACAGGAAAGCTGGGGAGAAGCTGTTTGCCAGGGCATGGACCCACAGGATGAGGGGCAGTGGTTTGAAAATAGAGCAGGGTAAGTTTTGTTTAGACATTAGGAGCAAGTTTTCCACCATGAGGGTGGTGAGACATCCAAGGCCAGGGCTGCTGAGGCTCTGAGTGACCTGATCTAGTGCAGGATGTCCCTGTCACTGCAGGGGGTTGGACTAGATGGCCTTTGAAGGTACCTTACAACTCTATGATTCCATGATGCTGTTATTCTCTACAAGAAATCAATAACTTCAGGAAAATATCTGAGTTCAGCAATGATGTCAACTTTAATTTTGGGCACACTACTGGCTCCCTTCTTTAGAAATCACATGGAAAGGAATTTCATAGTCCATTCAATAACTGGCAAGGGTGGGTCACCAATGGGTTAGAGCTCCAGGACATCTTTTCTTCTTGTGCAGAAGTGACCTTGCTCTGTATTCACAAGCGGGATGATGATGCTGCCACACTGACGTCACTGGTTTTGTGGTTGTCTATAATGACTAACTAGTGAGATCCCTCAGCCAGAAGTGTGTCCAGCTTCCATCATTAAATCAAGAGTCTTAACCTTCTCTGGCTCATAGGGCAAAGTTCTGGGCAAGAAATATGCTGTGGAAATGGCTATATTTGGCTTTGCTGCCAATCTGGGGTTTAAGTGGTGGCAAATTTGGTGTGTTTGTAATTCTGTGGTTATGAGTAACAGCAGAGGATCCTGTGGGAAACATTCTGGGAACCTATTACTTAACTTCAGACCAAGATTAGGAGGTGTTCCTACCAAATGGCTGCCCTCAGCCAGAAGAAATGGGATGACCTATGACTGTGTATTCCTTTGTATTTTTGACAATAGTTGATCAGACTTGCTGTTCAGCCATTACCAGAGTTTCTCAGTGTTTGATTTTCAGTTTATAGCCACTGAGAATCTGAACTGTACAGTTATCTGCTCTAATCACAAACAATATCAACAACATCTTAAAAAGACTAATCTCTGGAGTTTACTGGCAGCTCAGCATTCTTGCATAGAAGATATCACTGGAAAGTGCCTCATAGTTACTTAAAAAAAAATCTTCAAAAAAATCCTTTGATAATCTACCCCAGCAGCATTGATTTGAAACAACTGATATTGGTTGCAGTTTCAAAGACCCATGAAACAAGATTTTAAGAGCCCTGGGGTCCTTCCAGCACTGTTGGGCAACTGAATCAGCATAACTTTATAAAAACTCTCATATGCTTATATGTGAATGCCTTGGAACAAGAGTCCAAACCCCGTCCATGCTGCACATTTGACAGATGCAGCCCCTACTGCATCTCAGGGACAGCAGAATCACAGTGCAGTGGAATGGTCTTAGATGAAAGGCAATCCAAAGACCTGAAGGTCAAGTGAGTTTGGGGGCAGAGTGTGTATAATGGCATTAAGAAGAGCTTTACAGGAGGAAAAATAATAATAATCAGAAAAATAACACCAAAACCATGGAGAACAGTCCACTGAAAACAAGCTCACTGGAGGTTGATCCCTCTTCTGTTGATTTTTTTGATTTTATAGCAGTCAGACAAATAGAAGCCACACTGCTGGAGAGCTGACCATCTGTCTGTCCCTCCCTGCCCTCCTGCCTGTTGTGTTTTTCCATTAGCACTGGTGCCTTCAGGGCTTCATAAAAAATAGAGGCAAATAAGTTTCATAATCCCCCATGTGCTGCACAACATTTCCAAAGGGATCCCCATAGTATCTGAGAATGGTTTGTGTTGGAAGGAACCTTAAAGATCATCTAGTTCCAATCCCCTGCCATGGGAAGGGACACCTCCCACCACACCAGGTTGCTCAATGCCCCATCTAGCCTGGCCTCAAACACCTCCAGGGATTGAGGGGACATCCACAACCTCTCTGGGCAGCCTCTTCCAGTGTCTCACCACCCTCAAAGCAGAGAACTTCTTTCTTCTCTCCAGCCTAAATCTCCCCTCTTCCAATTCACATCCATTACTCCTACTCCTGCCATCCTTGACCCTACTAAAAAGTCCTACCCCAACCTTTCTGTAGCCCCCTTTGGGTATTGAGAAGCTCCTCTGAGATCCCCCCTGAGCCTTCTCTTCTCCAGGCTGAACAACCCCAACTCCTTCAGCCTGTCCTCAGAAGGGAGGTTCTCCAGCCCTCTCAGCATCTTCATGGCCTCCTCTGGACCCATTCCAACAGCTCAATGTCCTTCTTGTGTTGAGGGCTCCATGTAGGGTGTCTGCTAGGCGATTAAATAGGAAGCACACAATTTATGGGCACAGTGATCACATCTACCTCTTCTGGGTTGCCTCCCTCTAGGTGGCAATGCTATTTTGTGTGAGGCTGTAGGTTTTCAGGCATGAGGTTCTTTTGTAAGACAGTGAACCTGAGGCACCAATCTGTCTGAAGTTTTCTGGTGAGGCAGATGGCAGCAGATTGTTGGAGAGAGCCTCCAATAATGTGAGACTGGGGCAACATCATGGAGCAACCCAAAGAAGCAGAGATCTCTTTATTTCTTTCTTGTGGCTGTGTACAGTTAAGGAGAGAGTGTTTATGATTTGTCCTTTGATCTATCGTGGTGGAGGAAGAAGTTTCCTTCTCCCCAGAGAAGAGGATATATTCCCTTTCCAGAGACACTGCTCACAGGATGGAGGTGAATCCTCTTTTCTTGTATGTCTCAGATTAAACATCCTACTTCTGGGACCATTTCTGAAGTAAGGCACCAAAGCATTGCAATATCTGGCTTCTTTAGCCATGTCATACATATTCCATGGTTTCTTGGTGGAGGAGAGGAAGCAGGTAAAGTAACTCGTGGTGAGACCCAGCTGCACTGAAGGACAACTTCTACTTGAGGTGTAACATCTCTCAGGAGCAACTTCTTGAGGTGTAACCTCTCTCAGGAGTAACTTCTTTACTTGTGGCATACTTATACAGTGAAAAATTCTTGTGGGAAAGAGGATATGCGATAGGAATTTTATAGATGAACTGCTGGGATGCCCCATGACCCTTCTTGGAGAATTTGAACAGTTAGGTTGCTGGTTTCTGCTTGTGTGGTCCTTAGGGATGAAACATTCATGGTGTCCTTGGCCTAGATTTTAATTTGAACCTTCAGCTCCCACCAAGCAGTATATCTAGGTCTTTTCTGAGGTAACAAGGTGCCAAGACTCTCAGTGAGTTTTGTGAAAACCATGATGAGAAGAATGTCCCCTCTGATTTAACTCTCATAGTACAAAGTTAAGAGAGAGGCAGGATTTCTAAAGAGAACCCAGCAGAGTCCCTCTGTACAAAAGCATTACACAGAACTTAATAGTTAATTACTTCCTTCCTTTTTTTCTTCACAAATATTTCAAAGAGGTTTCTAGCTCCATTCCAGGCCTTACCAAAAAAAAAAAAAAAGAAAAGGGAAGATCTGAGGATCTCATCCCTAGTAAATTCTGAGGATCTGCGGAGTCCCCACACTTATGACTGACTTCATCGTTATTAAATACTCTGGGACATTTACTCCGTACGTCCCAGCCTTCTCCTGACCAGAAATCCCAGCGGCTTTCGCTGGAGGCTTTGCTTCCAGGCGACACTGCCCTCTCATGGAACAGCAGAGATTTGTCACTCCCTAATTTCCCTGAGAAATGGGGGCAGGGATGGGTGGGAAGAGAGGGATACTGCCTACAATACGATGGGGGGAGGTAGTTTTGGGAGTGGAAGGTGTTCTCCAGGTTCCCTCAGGAGCGGTGATTCCAATAGCAGGATGCTCTCAGCTCCTTCATCTAGTTTTTATTCTGAGAAACAGGGAAACCAGATGACCAGGACCATAAGGATGGGAGATACAACTGATACATGAGTAGGACAGACATAAGAGGAGAATGATTTGAAAGATGGAGGATAATGAGCCATGTCCTGGGAAACAGAGACAGAGAATAGCAGGTTTGCCAGGCTGAAACTTGCTGTGAGCTGCAAATGTGATGGCTTCCCTGGTCTACTAAAAATGCTCCATTCCAGTCATCAGAGACAATAGTGCAGATGTTGGCATGTAACAACCAAGCAGGAGGTTGGTCTAGAGATTCTATGTAGGTTCATTTGAGTGGATCATGTTGAAGAAGCTCAAGTTCCTTAGAAACTCTTGCAGCCAACAGAAAAGTGGCCTCTGCCTTCAAAGGCTCCAACTGCTGCCATGGCTGTCAGCTTCTGCAGCTAAATGTGTTACAGCCAGAGGAATATCAGCTGCTCAGAAAACAAGTTAAGGCTTTAAAGCTGGGAGACTTTGACAGCCTCCTCCCACCGGAGCTAGTGTTTTTTATTGATTTAATGGGAAAGCTTTTTCCCTTCAGATGCCTTTTTAGTGCCTCCTGTCTCATTCTATCATGGAGTCAGAGCAATGAGAGATGGAAAACACCTATGTGGTCATGGGTCCCCTGCCTGTCCTCACCAGAGCTGAATCAAGATGGGCAGATCCATTACAATCCTGTCGCATTTCGTGCAATGGCCACAAATGCGATGCTTGCAGTCAAAGAAAAGAGTTAATTTAGGCACAAGCCAAAATATCTTCCAATTTCATCTTAGTCTTTATTTCAAGATAATTATTTCTTATTTCAGATCATCTTGTAACAAGGCAACTAAACATCTTTCAGAGGCTCATGGGGGACCTAAGAGTAGCTTCTCAATACTGAAGGGGGCTACAGAAAGGCTGGGGTAGGACTTTTTCGTAGAATCATAGAATGGTTTGGGTTGGAAGGGACCTTAAAAATCATCAAGTTACAAATCCCCTGCCATGGGCAGAGACACTAGAACAGGCTGCTGAATCGAAGTACTAGTAGTAATGGATGCAAATTGGAAGAAGGGAGATTCAGGCTGGAGATAAGAAAGAAGTTCTCTTCTGTGAGTGTGGTGAGACAGTGGAACTGGTTGCCCAGGGAGGGGATATCCACAGTAAAGAACTTCTTTGTTATCTCCAGCGTGAATCTTCCCTCTTCCTATTTGCATCCATTACTCCTAGTCCTGCCATCCTGGACCCAATTCAAAACTCCTACCCCAGCCTTTCTGTAACCCCTTTCAGGTACTGAGTAGCTCCTCTGAGGTTCCCACTGAGTCTTCTCCAGGATGAACAACCCCAACTCCTTCAGCCTGTCCTCAGAAGGGAAGTGCTCCAGCCCTCTCATCTTTTTTATGGCCTCCTCTGGACCTGCTCCAACAGCTCAATGTCCTTCTTCTGTTGAGGGCTCCAGAAATGGACACAGTAACTTCAGGTGGGGTCTCACCAGAGCCCAGTAGAAGGGCAAAATCCCTTCCCTTGCCCTGCTGGCCCCTGTACCTCAGTGAGACAAAAATATGCCCAACTTTTCAGGATTGCTGATATAACAATGGGTTCTTTACAGAAATAATCTCAGCAGAGTGTTAGGCAGGATCCAGCATTCTGTTCATTAATGTCTGGATGGCTCAAAACAGGTAATTTTACTGGTGAGCTTGAAGGTGAGGTTATAAAGGAAACCTTTGGCCGAGACAAGATGAGAACCCAAGAGCTGGGGTTTTGAGGTCTGTGTAGACTGAAACATGCTCCACAGGCTTTATAAACACTGGGCTGGAGGGGAAATTCAAAGAAAGAATCTGAAAAATCAAAGCTGAAGCAATAAAGGATGAACTTTAAATGCACACTGTCCCAACTCTACAGCCTTTGCTAGATGCTGACAGACAATTGTGTTGCAAGATATTAAGGAGAGAATAAATTTATATATTACTTGCACTTTTCCCTACATCCTTAGAAAGCTCTTCTTGTCCACTCAGAAGAAGTTGGTGCACACTGGACCAACACAGGGATGTCCAGTATAAATTGTTCCCTCTGTGTCCTCCTCCACTTGCATCTCTCTGGGACCTCTGTCCCTACTCACTCTTTCCCATCCCATCCAGATTGTTTCATGCTCCCTTTACACTTTGTGAGAGAATGTAGGAGCCTTCTGGAGGGGGTACAAGACTTAAGTAGATCTCCCTTTCTGATCTGCCTCTGCCCATGCTGCAGCCATGGGATGAGGTGTCTGAGAGAACAGCTTGTGTGATGCAATACCCCGTCAGGGCTGGACTCTGCACTCATTCAATGATACTCTGAGCAGGTCCCAGTTTAATTTTGGATGCCACATACATGAATGAGTAACTAAAAATACCAATGTATTCAAATGTGAGATAATTTCAGATGGCAGATCCAACTGGCTTTGTAATATCTGAAGCCAACATTCTGAAATGATACCATCAAGACAGAAGGGACTGGATTCTGCTTCCTGAACATCCACAGATCTGGGGAAAGTAAAAAGCACTTCAAAATGTCTTTCCAAGGGAATTTATGCCTATGGATAGAACTCCATATTTTACAAGACTTGTCCAAGAAATGCTGAATGTTGTTTTTGATGTGCAAATTACAGTTAACTTCTGATTTAATTTTAAAATATATGAATTGTGCTGAAGGAAACAGATACAAAATGCTGTTTATGGACCTCACCAAATAACTATCCACTGCCTGGATGCACAGTTGAACACGTGTGGAGATGTGGCTCCCTTGGAAGCAGACACATACACTATTCACTATTCACCAGCAGAGTCATGGGCACACCCACTAATGTGGACTCCTCACCTTTCTGAGCAGACTTATAGAATCATAGAATGGTTTGGGTGGGAAGGGACCTTAAAAATCATCTAGTTCCAACCTCCCCACCATAGGCAGGGACACCTCCCATCAGACTAGGTTGCTCAGTGCCTCATCTAGCCTGGTCTTAAATACCTCCAGGAATTGAGGGGGCATCCACATCCTCTCTGGACAACCTCTCCACCCTCACAGCAAAGAACTTCTTTCTTATCTCCAGCCCAAATCTCTCCTGTTCCAATTTGCATCCATTACTCCTAGTCCTTCCATAACATATCCTATTAAAAAGTCCTATGCCAGCCTTTCTGTAGTCCCCTTCAGGTATTGAGAAGCTACTCTGAGGTACCCCCTGAGCTTTCTCTTCTCCAGGCTGAACAACCCCAACCCCAACTCCTTCAGCCTGTCCTCAGAAGGGAGGTGCCCTGATCAATTCCTGTGTTAGAGAGAAGTCACAAGCATGTAGAATTTATTGACTTGTCACAAACAAAAGAGCATGGTTACACATATGCAGGTCTTCTCTCAATGCCAAGCTGTCTGTCAGGTTGTCTTGCTTTGGAATGGACAGTAGTCCTTACCAGCTGTAGTGCTATGCATGGTGCTCAATGCACCAACTGGTATTTTCACTGGGGCCTGGGCCAGGGTGACACTGTGACTTGTACTGCCACAGGGACACTTGCAGAACTGCATCATCTTCTTGTGCAGGAACCCCTGGGACAACTGCCAGTGATGGGAAATGTGGGACTGCAGCTCATATGCTACATGGTTGTGAATACATGTCTTCCCTGGAACTGCACAGAGCATTTAGGTGCCCAAGAAGAGTGCTGAGGGGTCTAAAGGACATTGTATCTGAAATGAAGATGCCCAGATTTTCCTGGAGATCTCCCATGAGTTGTTCATAATGAATGTATCAACATCCCACAGGTCAGGAAAGGCAGACCCTGTCCTGAATCAACTGTGCGCCATGTGTGCATGCATTCACACTCTGGACGAGGAGAAGGAATGTGGGGTACACCCCAACATGGTGAAGTGTTTTCTTCAGCAGGAGGGGCAAGCTTACATTTCACACTAGATAAGATTGTGCTTATTAGCAGCTGCCAGAGTGGCTGGTATGGCCTCTGTTCACACCCTTGCTCACTCCCTGATAATGAACTTGTGCCCTTTGTCACCCTCAGTTCCCTTCATTTTCATTGGAATTCAGTTTATCACCATTGCTCTTTCTTCCTAATCCAGTAAGGGAGTTAAGGGCTTTGCTCTCCTCAGTCCCATTGCATCTTCCCTAAAGCTATGTTGATGTTCAGGCTCAGATTTGGGTAGCAGATCTCCATTTGAGTCCCCCCTTCTGGGTTTTCAGTCCCAGGTGCTTCAGGTTACTCAAACCTTTTCTCGTACTTTGAGAAATGAAGGTCAGTTCTGAAGTAAAAAAATACCATTCTAAAATGAAACATTCAAATATTTCACTATCAAATACCCGGCATGGTATATATATATGTATGAATTTTTTTCTCTTTTACAGATGGTGCTTCACCAAGTTTGGCCTCAGAGACCACCAGCACAGTCTCCTGGCACTGTCCTCCCCTATCCAAAGTAAACCACTGTCCAAAGTGATCTGTGGGACCCCTTCCTGAAGAGAAAAAAAAAATACACAACTACAGGTAAGTACATTTGTAAAATGCCAGCAGCCCTTGGATATCAAGCTAAAGACTTTTGGCATTTTGTGTCAAGGGTATTTGAAAATGTCTTTGGTGCCACTGTAGTCTACGTCTGGAGTGTTGTGTCCAGTTGTGGGACCCTCAGTTGAAGAAGGACCGGGAACTGCTGGGGAGAGTCCAGCACCGAGACACAGAAATGATGAAGGGATTGGAGCATCTCCCTTCTGAAGAAAGGCTGAGGGAGCTGGGTCTCTTCAGCTTGGAGAAGAGGAGACTGAAGAGACCTCATTAATGTGAGTCAACATGGAAAAGGTGAGTGTCAGGAGGATGGAACCAGGCTCTTCTCAGTCACCTCCAATGACAGGACAAGGGGCAAAGTGTGCAAGCTGGAACACAGGAGATTCCACAATAATATGGGAAAGAATTCTGTCAGGGTGAGGATGAGAGAAGAGTGTCCCAGGCTGCCCAGAGAGGGTGTGGGGTCTCCTTCTCTGCAGACATTCAAACTTCACCTGGACACCTTCCTGTTATGACCTGATCTGGGTGTTCCTGCTCTGGCAGGGGGATTGGACTAGATGATCTCTTGAGGTCCTTTCCAATCTCTGATATTCTGTGAAGACTCTCTCAGTTTTGGTGTTGGGATAAGTGCCAGTTGTTCATCTCTAAATTCAAAATTACTCCTGCCGTGTATTCATTCGAATAAATCCTGCCGTGACAGCACTGCAAATATACTCTGGTTTCTTCAGGTTGCATAAATCTTTCCATGAATCTATGCACTGTCACTAAGTTGGTCGAAGTCCACTATCTTTAGTGGGAAACTGTCATTACATAATATCATTGAACCATGTCTGATAAATTGAGCTTTCTCTAGGCCCATCCCAATGCCTGGCTGGAGATGATACAAGTAGCCCTATTCCCTACTGACCAGGCAGTGAGCTGTGGTGTGTCTACTTCATTTCAACTAGGTTCTCTGATAAGAAATCACTCTTGAGATATGATAAATATGAGAAAAATGAAGGAAGTAATTTTATATCATTTCTATGGAGTTCAAAGGGTTTTCATGGTACCTTGAACAGTATCTCAAAGTTTGCTTTCCATTCCCATGGACCAAGGATAGAAAACATCAAAAAGATCCCATGTGTAATATCTTGAGACTTTCTGACACCATCCACTCTATCAACTGTAGATTGGCTGGAAACACCTGAACTAATTTACAGTCAGCAAGCTGAGGTAGTTGGAGCAACAGTTAGCAAGCATTTGGTGCTCCAGGTCACTTTATTCTCAACTGTGGTTTGATGAGACCAAATCCTACAATGAGATATCACAGCCAAAACACTCCAACAGGTGAAAGGTCATTGTGAATGGGAAGACACAAATATGACACATTTTTTAGATCCAAATAAAAGATTTTATAAAAAGGGCTGATCTATGCAAAGAAGTAACCACATAAAAATTTATGTGGTTAACCCTTTTTGGGTTGTACTGGCACAAGCTCTCTGTGGGGCTAGACTCTGCTCTAGCAACTTGTGCCGCTCAGATGTGAGAATTTCTTGGCTACAGTTTAGCATGCTAGACTTCATCTTCAGGTTGTTCACCTCTTTCCTCTCCCTTTAGAGAGAAATTGAGATCATATATAGCAAAAAACCCAACCAAAACATTGTAAAATCAAACATCTATATATATAATTGAGAAAAAAATGGGTAAAACATTCTCAGATTCCAGGAATATTTCTTCAGAAGTACCTTTGTACAAGAAATATATTGCAACCTTAAATTTAAATATAGGTGCTGTGCTGATTCCAGGGTTTTTTTGAGGATTCACTGGGCCTTCTCCCACCCAGGAGGTGAGGGTGCCAGGAAGTCTGATTTTTATTAGAATCATGACTGAAGATTTGTTTTCAGACATAATGGCATTCATTTCACCCAACGTGAGACAAGTTCTGCTGGGTCAGAGAGTTGGCCCATGTAACCCAGGGCTCTGTCTCTCAGACTTCAGACTGAACCTTTTCCACCTCTTCTCCTAAGGCAGCGTTTCCATCCCCTCAAGTATTCCCATTGCTTTTCTCAATCTCAGGCTCAGACAGGGAGATCTTTTGGCACTTATGAGACAGGCAAATTCACAGAATCACAGAATATCAGGGATTGGAAGGGACCTGAAGAGATCATCCAGTCCAATCCTCCTACCAGAGCAGGAATACCCAGATCAGGTCACACAGGAGGGCATTCAGATGGATTTTAAATGTCTCCAGAAAAGGAGACCCCACACCCTCTCTGGGCGGCTGGTGCCACCCTTCTCTCACCCTCACTGGGAAAAAGTTTTTTCTTACATTTCTATGGAACCTCCTGTGTTCCAGCTTGCACCCTTTGCCCCGAGTCCTATCATTGGAGGTCCCAGTGGTATCATTACTTTCTCAAAAGTCCCTATTAAAAAAGGATGTCCATGAGGTTTCAAACCCAGATGATAATCTAAGGGATCTAACTCATGATCTTTCAGCTCTTTCAATATTTTAAGTTTTTTAGGGAAATCTAGTGCCTGAAAGTTCATCTCTTTACTACAAAGGGGAGATGTTTCAAGATGGAGTGTCACTTCTCTCCGGGGTGCTTTTTCTTTATAACACTTATGGTCTTTTGTTACATGTGTGTTACCATCACTTGCTCATGCTTGCACAGCCCAGCTTTTACAAAGATAATGCATTGCTTTCTGCTGCACAAACACAAAAATGTTAAAAGTTTTTAGCACCAAAGATGCCCTGAACATTCCCCTAGCTTACATTCAGATGAGACTTGGTCTGGCTTGTCAGCATCTCTTGCCTTTCAACACTTTCTGGCAGATGGTGCCAGCCCCAGAAGGCATCTGATGTCCCCAGGGAGCTCATCAGCTCATCATTCCCCAACAAGAGGTGTCAGCAGTGACCACCCGCAGCAAACCAGGCTGTACCCTAAAAGCCACTCTCTTCTACACTGCTGTGAGTCACAGATGGATGTGTCACACACCGGCTGGTGACAAGGAAGCAAGGAGGTCTGTCTGAGTCTGTCTGCAAAAGGTGGATGCAGGGAGAATTTAAAAGATGACTGAACACTGTCTTAAAACCAACCCTTATGAAGAGTGCATCATGATTTCCAATACCCAAAAAATCATAGAACCATAGAATGCTTTGGGTTGGAAGGGACCTTAAAGATCATCTAGCTCCAACCCCCCTGCCACGGGCAGGGACAATTCCCACTAGACCAGGCTGCTCAGTGCCTCATCCAGCCCCCCCATGGCAGGAGGGTTGGAACTAGATGATCTTTAAGGTCCCCTCCAACCTGAACAATTCTATGATTCTATGTGCATGGTCCCATGTGTGCATGGTGCTACGTGTGCTATTTTTTTACTACCTCTTTGTGGCCATTTCCTTTTGAAAAACTTTGGCTTCTACATCTGAAGAAAAAGGTTTGGGTGTTGCTTGAACCTCAGAACAGGCATTTCTCTCTGTCAACGACACCTTTAATCTTTCATTCTTCTGCTTAAACTGCTTCTTACAGCTACCTGAAGGAATATGAATAATCCTTTGGTATTTCTATAACCTCCTTCTGACCTGCTTGCTATTTTTGCTGGAGTGCTTCATCTTCCTTGGATGATGCAGATCACCAAGACTATAATTGTCAGGGACTGGCAGCTTGTTCAGCTGACCCAAATGCAAAAGCATGAGATCTTCCTTGTTTGCTTTTCAAGTGGGATACGCCTTGCCTCATCCCTGATGATGGTTTTGTGTTCTGTCCAACTTGGCAGCCCTTCTCCTCTCCCTGCTCCACCACTGCAGAGAGGTGGCGCTCTGGGAGTCTGTTCTGCTGTGGCTTGAGGTGAGCACCTCAGTGCATTTGAAGCTTCTTCCCTGCTCTCACCAGCACTGTGGGTGCAGTGGAGATGCAGGAAAGCTGTCAGTCATCTGCTGAATGAATGTTGCTGAATTGTACAACAAAGAAGAAGTGTCAGAGACCTTCAGGCAGTCCACTGATGTGGAAACAGTGATGTTTTCTGGGTTTATGGTGTGACTTTCTAGGTCAGTGTTAGGATGCCTGTGTGGCTGGAGAGCACACTTCCTATCAACCTGAGCATGTGTGTTGCTGAGAAGTTGGCTCAGCAGGTGAGGTTGAAGGACACTTTCCTGCACTCCTGAGTTAGGAGTTAAAATCAAACTGGAAGGTGAAACACATTGTCCATGGCCTATTCAGTAGAGAAAAAATATGAATCTGCCATCAGTCAAAACAGAGTTGTTCAAACCGGGTGGTGGAGACTGTGTAGTGACAAGCACCTAAGTCCTTTGGTACAGATATTGATAGTCTCACTAATTCATACTATCAGTCTTGATCAGGCTCAATGTGACCATGTTTGTGTATCTCACTCTGCAGTGTGTGTCCACCTCCATTGCCCACTGACAGGGCCCCTGATTCAGGTGGCAGCCTCTATGGGGTGGTGAGATGCTGAAAAGTTCAATATGGCACATGTTGAGTTCCTGTAATTAATGTAACACAGTCAGTTTTCTGCATTTTCTAGGGACTAAGCAGCTTCTTGCTAGATCCACCTCTAGATTCAAAAATCAGTCACAAGCCCTGTTGTGTCAAATGGTGAAGGCTGTGATACACAGAGGACAAATTAACTGCACAAATTCATGTCTTATGTCAGCCCTGGCAGCTGGCCTTATTTTGATGAAGTGCTTATATAGCTCTAAATGCAGCTCAAAGCTGTACCCACTCACATTGATATTTTTCTCTTTTGTTTACCTCAACACAGTATTTTGTTGCTACCTGCCATCACTGAGCTGACAGGACTCCTTGGAAAACCCCACCTGCCTGTTGTGCTCTAAAAATATAGTAGACATTGGCTACAATGGCATGAGAGGAAAGGTTTTGCAGAGCAGAGTGAATTGTTGGCCCTGCTGGCAGAGCAGGCATTTGAAGAAACAATCTGTTCCATCTGCATCTACCATAATGTAGATCATCCTTTTTAATTATTAGAAACTGGATCTGGCCTGGTTATTTCTGATGAGTTCTGCAGCCAGATAACTTAGCTTGTCAGAATATTGAATGACATTCATTACTCAATCCCAATTTATAGGAAATAATTTGATATTCATAACTACTTGATGATTATTTGGAGAAAAATTATGCCTTTTGCAATGGTTCTTTACCATGAAAGCGATGAGACATTGCCCCAGGTTGCCCAGAGAGGTGGCAGAGTCTCCATCCCAGGAGACATCCAAGGCCAGGCTTGCTGAGGCTCTGAGCAAACTTATCTAGTGCAGGATGTCCCTGTCAATGCAGGGGGTTGGACTAGATGGTCGTTGAAGGTCCCTTACAATCCAGTGCTTTCTGTGATTTTATGATTCTATGGAGCAGGATGCCAGATTTCAAAACTTACAGAAATATTACCTTTCTTGTTAGGATTTCAACTTCAAACTGTCAGAAATGACATTTCACTCCAACATTTTAAAGGCAGGTCTTCTTAACTATGTGTTCAGAGCAACTCTTAACCTGGTATCACCGTGGATCACTCAGTAATGCCACTCTGGGAAAGTCAAACAGAGAGATGGAAGCTGAAATAATTTTAGCACAAGTGATTGGGCTTTGGTATTGCAAAAAGCTAAAGGTCTCTTTAAGCAACACTGTCAGACTCAGAAAACAGCAACTAACACAAACTGTGGACATAGACACAGTGAAACAAGTCTGCCTCTTTTACTTTCTGGCTCAATCTACTTTTTAATGGGAATTAAACTAAACAAAGCAAGATTTTTTTGGGAGGTGTGATATCTTTCTTCTGATAAATGGGCAGAAAAAAACCTTGCTAACTGTTGGACACATGGACTTCCTTCATGTCTGCTTCCTTGTCTGAAAGTTTGTCTGAATTTTCTTATGTTGGTTGTGGTCTACCCAAAGATACTATCTGTCCTGACAGTCCTTGCCTATCTTGTACCCTTTAGCCTTCTTATCTGTAGAAAAACTTGCACTTAGCAAGAACATCCATACCTGGCATCACTAAGAATAATAATCACATTTTCTAGACAAATATATTTTTGGATAAAGACTTCGGTTGGCCAAAGTCTGGTACTCTCTAGACAAGACTAGTAAACTTTCTGTGGTGGCCTTGTGAAAACACTGTTAATCAGAAGAGATTAGAAGTCAGCAAATTCTTTCTTCAGATATAAAATCTAGTTTGTAAATGTGCCCATTTGAGGCATGTGGGTTCTCTGCTCATGGCATGCAAGCAGGACCTTGCCTAAGCACATGCTTTCTGAAGCTTTCTAGAGAGCAGAAGCTGGTTAGAACTATGATTTCAAACTCAATTACAGGCTGTGTGAAATCCCTCTTATTTAACTCAATAATGTGTAAAGGGCTCAACTGGGAATTCTTTTCTTTGTCTGGGGTTTGTTTTGGTTTGTTTTTGTTTTTTTTTAATATCATCCTCTTTAAAATCATTTAAATTAATTTTCAACAAAGGCTTTCTGTTTCTAGGAGGCACAGAAGATGCTGGGGGACAGGGAAGGGCTCTGTTCCCCCACTGTAGCCATGGGAGTTATCAGAGCTCAGAAAGGTGAGAGGAATCTCCAGGCAGAGGCAACTTTGATTTGACATCATGCCCTGATTAATCTTAAAGCAGCATGGAAGTGGTCTGCAGAGGGGATGAATCAAGGGAAAGGATATTTTCTTTTGATTCAGTCTAGTTAGTCAGAGTAAGACAAATAAAGCTCTATTAGCCTGAAAACCAGGCTTAGATTTGTCAAGGCAGCTGTCAAACCTCCACCCTCATATCTATCTCCAGAAGACAAGCCCAAAAACTTAGCTCCTCTCATTCAGCAAAACAAAGACTTATATCTTCCATAAATATACCAGGGAGGAGAAGATCAGGAAGTTAAGGAACATGGTGACAAAAGGAGTACAAATGTGTCATAAAATTACAGGGAGGTTTCTAGGACCTGAGGCAATGAAGAAGTTGGGCAAGAGTTGTGGGACTCACCTCATTTTAAGGAAGAGCTGGACTGGTTCCTGAAAAGGATCGTGTAGTGTGGTATCTTACAAGGAAAGAACCCAAGAGGAGTCAGGAAGGTCCTTGGAAATCTCACATGAGAGGTACTGATGTCTATTTTGGAGTGTTTGTTGGTACCTCATTTACTGAAGCTGTGCTCATCTCTCTATGGAAATCAGTTTTGTGAGAAACAAGACAAAGCAAAATGATTTGGATGTGTCTGCTTTTTTCTCTTCTACCTTTTTTCCTTTATTCCGTTCCCCCACCAAATAGTTTTAAACAAGGAAACAACAGAGCACTCAGCCCTTCACACTGCTCCAATGTAGAAAGAAGAACCTTCTTTATAGGATCTCTTTTGCTGCCCATTTTGTCCAGTGCATCCCTAAAATAGACATGTAACATATCAAGGTGACTGCATGTAGCACAGAGTACCAGCACTGTAGGTGGAGAAGCCTTCCTTATTGTCTTTCAAAGCTGTGAGATGGCTCAGACATTTCCTTATCACACAAGCCAATACACCCAGAAATGGAAATGTCTCAGGGCCACAGACACAGAGTAGGAAAGAGGGTGTTTCAGGGAAATTAAATGTTAAATCAATTACATAGGCTTAGCTGATTTCCTAGGGCTAAACATGGAAAGAGAAAAAACAAAGTGGTTTTAATGACTTAACTGAGCAAACATAACAAGAAAGTGATGAAATGTGAGAAAGATAAGACAGAATAAATAGAGAGAACTAACAGGAGCTTGCTGGGCAAGAGCAGCATTGCACTAGGGACTAACATATTACTCATACTGTCAGAGGTACAGCATGTGGTGTGGAGGCTGGTCATGTAACACCAAGGGGTTTGTTATGCTACTGTTTCTCTTTTAGAGAAGAAAAATCCAAAAATGCACAGACTTGGGGAAAAAGAAATTCTAAAGCAAAGTGAACAGAATTCTTTTCTGTAAAAACCAGTTCAGAGTTGGCATTTCAACATTTGTTTTATAACTTCACCAAGAAAGGCAAGGACTTTTCCAAGTGTTTTTTGATGTCCACTGAGATCAGATGATACCATGGAAGCAGAAAATGTCTTTTCTTGGATACTCAGTGGGCCAGTCAGCAATGGGAAATGGTCATTCACCTTCATTGTCACAGGAGTGTCCCTCCTTCAGCAGGGACAGAAAAATGTTCCATCTCTGCATCTACAGGAGAGAAATCAATGAGGAAGGGCCATTGTCTTCTAGCAAAGATAAAATGGAAAACTCCTAGAAATGGATGTGTCATGGGAATTTTGATAAGTTTAAAAATTTCTTCTTTAAAGGCTTTCAGCCATGGAGAGAAGTTGATCTACCCAGGGGCTGTGGATGACAGAAACAAACCACTCAGAGGAGATGCAGAGATGCTGCTCCCAAGAGAAACAGACACAAGAGATCACTGCAGCCACCAGAAAAGAGCAGGTGCCATTTCCAGAGCACAGCCAAGAGGTCTGTAGACACCAAAGAGCCTGATATGACCTAAAGTTCTTATTGAGACCCTACTGCTGCCAGACAAGGGAGTCTGTTCTTAAAAAATGCATTTCAAAGATGTTAAACATTTTTGTATGTGTCTTTACCACAGGCTGATAAAGAAATACTTACCCTGAAGTGACTCCTGATATTTCTAAAGTTTCTTTTGTAGAGACAGTAGCATTAAAAACAACATTGTGTTGCCCCTAGGGCCAAGCTACAGCCAGCAGTGAATCACTCCACTGAGAGGTGTTAAAAATAAACCCAGGAATTAGAGATGTTGTAAGATTAGTTTTGATCACTAAAAACTACTGACAGACCTAGAGTCCTATGAGAGGGAAAAAATGAATGCACCTCTGGTCAAATGTTATTTAATCTGTCTGGATTTTCAAGACTCTATCAAACTGCAGGATGGCTTAGAGAGGTGAAGGGAATGCAATGCATTTAGACTTTCTAAAGGTCTTCAATTGGTGCTTGGGCAGGTGGCTGGAAGTGTTGGACAACCACAGGTTGAAGGAAGATGCTGCATCATGGATATCAATTGTCAAGAGAAAGAGGAGAAAAAACATCACAATTACTTTACACAACTGAAAAATCCTGAGGGACTTCAGAATTTGGAATTGGGGTCTGCCAGACACTCAGACTATCTTAGAAAAAAGTAATTTTGCTGATTTGAATTCTGTTTTCCTTTCAAGTTCTGTGTGAAGTCCTTGTATATCTGGTCATGTCTGCTCCCTTCCCTTATAGAAGTCACAAGTGCAAGATCAAAGGAGGTCATGAAGAATAAGAAATTTAATGAACTTCTCTCCACTCCTGTTTTTGGAAATATTTCTGTGCTTAACTTCAGTAGAATTATTTATAAGCATAAAATCATAAGAAGATTAAGAAGTGTTTCAGAGTGATGGTCCATCTTGCCCAGGGCTCTGTCTCTGGCAGCAGCAGCAGAGTTTCTATTTAAGGAGAGCACTTGAGCACAGCTGCTTTCAGTTGTCTGTTCCCCTTGTATTCACCCACTACCTACAACTGTTGGAAGAGAAATACCTGACAGGACCTCTTCTCTTCATCCCTTTAAATAGGTGTTTGTGGACTTGCTCTTCATGAATATGTCCTATATGTATAATGCTGCTGACATGGTCTGCCTCTGCAGCCTCAAGTGACAGCAGCTCCAGCAGTTCAGTCTCCACCAGGCCAAAAACTGCTTTCTTATATTCCATGCACCACTCCTTTGCAGTTCCAGTGATGCTCCTTTCCTCTTATCCCATAGGATTTGATTAACAACCCAAGTCAAATACTACTGAAGAGCTGAGTTCTGGACTGGAAGACTTTTGAAACAAATGTCTCCTCCTCTCATGTGTCTCCACAGTAAAGTGCAACAGGATGCTCTGGATTTTGTGGAAGAGGATAGTGATACCATATTGCACTTGGGTATGCTTTTGGAGAACAGTCACACGAAGATGAAGAGAGGGCTGAAGCACCTCCCTTCTGAGGAGGGTCCAGGATGGCAGGACTAGGAGTAATGGATGCAAATAGGAAGAGAGGAGATTCAGGCTGGAGATAAGAAAGAAGTTTGCTGTAAGGGTGGTGAGACACTGGAAGAGGTCGCCCAGAGAGGTTGTGGATGCCCCCTCAATCCCTGGAGGTGTTTAAGGCCAGGTTGGATGAGGCACTGAGCAACCTGGTGTGGTGGGAGGTGTCCGTGCCCATGGCAGGGGGGTGGAACCAGATGATCTTTAAGGTCCCTTCCAACCCAAACCATTCTATGTCTCTGTGATCTGTGGTTTTTCCTTTTTCCCCAGATGACATGTCATCTATTCAGACAGCATAGTCATCACTGAAGCACTGGTCTGCCCTGACCTGTCAGGAGGCAGGGCTCCACACCCCAGGGACATAGTGGGAAGATCTCTGCTGGGTTTCAGGTTGTTGCCTTTAAGTGCAGCATGATCACTTTCCTGCCTAATGAATGCCAAAGTGAACACCACCTGGGGACCCCAGATCATCACATCTTCAGGTATAAACAGACAACTAACCTGTTTTGTGTTCTCCACAAACATTAAAAACAGCCTAAAGCAGCACATCAGATACCCCTTGCTCCTACCACTCGGATGATCTCAGGTTGGTGATATCACTCTGGACCTAGCCAGCCCCTCCCCATCATGTTGATGTTGTCATTAGGATGAGCATAATGTTTCCCTCTATCCTGTCCAATAAAATTAGATCTCACTTATGTTTACACAAGGAATGTTAAAAGTTACTGTAAAAGTGAATACCCAAAGGAGAGGCCAGAAGGTGCACATTATGAGATCCTTCCAACCGTGCAATTAAGTGAGAAGAGTTTGAGCTTGTATATGCCTGTAATCAGCTGGGATTCCTCTCAGGCTGCTGGGGGGATGGAGCAGTCAAGGAGCAATAGTTGTTTCTAATCTAGCTTGAAAGTCCCAATGAACGTGTGACTCCAAATAAATCAAAGGACTTTTCTATAAAGAAATATGATTTCCATCACATATGTCAAGGATCCAGCTAAATCCCACTCCCACTGAGATGTAGTACTGATGGGAAGTTTGAAAACAGTCAGAACATAAATGCTACCAGGATATTACTGCTATAATTAGTAGTAATAGCAGTATAAGTATTATTAGTAATAGTGTTATTAATTATTGTTAGGAATCCTCAACCACTTTTTCCAGGATCTGGAAACCCCCAGTCAGGAGTCTGTCTCTTTCCATGGGCTAAGGCTAAATTTGTCAGCTGTGTTTTCCTTTAGATGTTTGCATTCAGTCAGAAGTATCTGGGTCCATCTGTGAGATACGAAGACACCCTGAGTACTGCAGGGTTCCACCCTACAGGCAGTAAATTACACAGTAAGGACTAGGAATAATGGATGTAAATTGAAAGAGGGGAGATTCAGGCTGGAGATAAAAAAGAAGTTCTTTCCTGTGAGGGTGTTGAGACACTGGGAGAGGTTGCCCAGAGAGGTTGTGGATGCCCCCTCAGTCCCTGGAGGTGTTTAAGGCCAGGCTGGATGAGNGGCAGGGGGTTGGAACTAGATGATCTTTAAGGTCCTTTCCAACCCAAACCATTCTATGATTCTATGATTCTAATTTGTCTTTAAATTACTCAGTAACTAGAAAGGTAATTACCAGGTAACCTGCAACAACCTGCCCCAGCTACTGCTTGGGCAGTATTTGCATGCCATTTGCCATGTAATTAAAGAGTAAGTCTCTATCTGGATGTGCTCTAGGAGATAAAAGGATACCTGAAATGTGACTAAGAGAAATGCAGAGTTAATGCTTAGTCTATTTAAGATAAATATTGTGTGTGTCATCTTCCTTGACTTCAGGCCAGATCCAAACCATTTTCAGTCTGCCCTCTGAAGATGAGGGAGGAGAAACCACATTTCTCTCAACTGTACCTTCAGGAAATGAAAATTTCTTTAAGAGGCCTGTTGAAGGGAGCCATTGAGGAATCTCCTCAGTGCTGCCTACCCCTCCTTACTGGGGAGTTTCCTGACTCCACCTCCACAGGCACAGCAGGACTTATACAAAATGTCACAGTTCCTGTGGAGTTATTTCTGCAAATCCTTCAGCTGGAATCCTTGTTCCATATTTTGTAAGCTCCAGAAACTGATCACAATTCACCTTCTCTGCCATTTTGGTTCATCTTCTTCCTTCTGACTTGCTAGAGTCTCTACTAGAGATATCCTTGTAATGGTCCCCAAACCATTAACCTCACAAAACTTCCTTAGCTGCAATGCTGATAATTAGCCCTGCACAGATCTACTGTTTGTGGGCCAAAAAATCATGAAACACAGGAATGAACTGAATGGTCTCCTGTCTTCTCTGTGCTCCTTGGCAGCCTGGATTCATCTATTACCTCTCTCTCTTAGAATCATAGTATGTGTTGAATTGGAAAGAACCTTCCAAGGCCATCTAGTCCAACCTCCTGTGGTGAGCAGAGACATCCTGCACTAGATCAGGCTGCTCAGAGCCTCAGCAAGACTAGATGTACCTTGAATATCTCCAGGGATGGGCTCTCCACCACCTCTGGTCAACCTGGGCCAGTATAAATACCTGGGTCAAGATAAAAATAACTAATAATAAACAAAATCAATTACTGAGAAAAAGGTATGGACGGAAAAAGGAAAAAAAAAAAAAGAACACAAAACCCCAAAAACCCCAGGAATTCTAATAATTTGACTTAGTTGCTCATTTAGTTGAAAGGAGCAAAAAAAATTAAGGTTATGGTTTTTGCATGTAAAATACTTGATTCTGGGGTGAAAAAAAAAAGGCATCCAAGCTCTACTTAAAAAAATTCTTCAAATCAAAGAGTTTTAAGTTCTTCCTTCCAAAATGTGGCTGCAGATATGACCAGAGACAGAACAATCTATTGTGGTCTGCTGTTTTCTCATGTTCTTCGGCTCACTGACTAAAAACTCCCAAAGGAAATCAGGTGCTTTTGATGAAAATTTAGAATACTTCTTCAGACAAGGCTGCATTAAGGACGTGCTCTGGAAATGTGCAGCTCCAGCATATTTTCTTCCCATTTTCTGCATCTGAGCTTCCTCTGTCTAACCTGACACCCAGCCATATTTTCAGAGGGAAAACATGAGCTGAGCAACTTCTGGAATTTTTCAGTTGCATGTTCCCTTAGTGCAGGGGGAGAAATAATGCCCAAAGATGGCCAGAATGAGGAATTTTCCATTGCTTGCTTTGAATGAATGATTTTTTCTTGCTGTTGTTTCATTGGGAATCTGTCATGGAATTTCTTCCTTCACTGCCCTACATTGGATATTTTCCATTTATTGTCTCTTATCTCAAGTCCAGAAGTAGGAAAAGAAATAAAAATATCTGATGCATAAGAGTTTGGGGTTTTTTTTGCTGGTTGCCTTGAAAATGTTTCAGCTGTGTATTTCAGCTGCCTCTTCTGAAGCCATGGGTCTTTCCTGGCAATAATTTGTGCTCATTTGCCAAAGGCATCTTGTTAAGCTCCAAACTGGTAATCACACATTCACAGTATTAGGGTAAAGGCAAAGACATGTGGCTTCCCCAACCTATTCACTTCTTTTTGCATCACCTCTTCCTTTTTTTTCCAGTGCACCAGAGCACAAATTTAGAATCATAGAATGTGTTAAGTTGGAAGGGACCTTCAGGGGTCATCTTGTCCAACCCACTGCAGTGAGCAGGAACATCTTGCACTAGATAAGGTTGTTCAGAAACTCATCAAGCCTGGTTTTGAACACCGCCAGGGATAGAGCCTCCACCACCTCTCTGGGTCAGTGTCTTACCACCATCCTGTCAGAAAACTTCTTCCTCCTGTCTCATCTAACCCTGCCCTGGCGGGTTTCAAACCACTGCCCCTCATCCTGTGCCTCCATGCCCTGGCAAACAGCCCCTCCCCAGCTTTCTTATAGAAAAAAAGATGGCCAGATCAGGTTGCTCAGAGCCTAAGGAAGTCTGGCCTTGAATGTCACCAGGGACAGAGCCTCCACCACCTCTCTGGGCAGCTTGGGCCAGTGCCTTTGAGGGTTGTCTTGGAATTTTTGCTTTAGATTCTGTAAGTGTCAACAAGCAGAAATGAGGGCAGCCTTTGAGGAAATAAGGAGTTTTTTTCTCTACTGTTATCCTTGTAAGGCAAGAGGGAGTTTTGCATCCTCCCCTTGTTTTTGTGCATATTTCATAGGATCCTTTCAGGATCTAGCTACTGCTATATACATCCCACTCTGCAAAGAGCCAGGCAACATGAGGAGCCTCTGACAGTGATGAGCCTGTTTCAAGGACAAATGACAGTTAAACCCTAATCAATGATTTAGAACACATTTGTGCTGGTGCATGTGAGGGGTGTGTGTACATACACGTGTATGACCCAGGGGGTTTCTGTCATCTTTCTCCTCTGTCACAGTATGGTGTTTTAATCCATGTGGCTAAATGAGATTGGAGATTGCAAAAGGCATGCTTCAGCAGTCGAAAGGAAAGTAAGGAAATGGATATGAAATCCTGCCCTGGGGTGAGAATTACATCCCTGCTTTTGTACAATGTATAATTAAGCAGTGGAACTCATTTCTGTGATACATTATTGAATCACTGTAGTAAGTTTCAAATAATGATTAGACAGTGGCAGGGAAAAGAAAGTTCCATACAGCTCTAATGTCTGCAGTCCCTGCTGCTTGGAGTAAAAAACAACCACTCTTCCTTGCAAACAAGCAGCAATGTGTCTTTGCCACCAGTGACCACAGGACAAGGAACTTGCCAGCTGTATGGATCAGCAGCTGAGAGTCTGTTTCTGCAGGTTTAGGAGCAGAGCAAGGAGAAGGGAAGGATGCTCTGGGCAGAGGATGCATGAAGGCATTGAGCTGTCGGAGCGGGTCCAGATGAGAGCCAGGAAGATGATCGAAGGCTGGAGCACCTCCCTTCTGAGGACAGGCTGAAGGAGTTGGGGTTGTTCAGCCTGGAGAAGGTTTGGGGGAGACCTCACTGTAGCTTCTTAGTACCTGAAGGAAGGGGGCTACAGAAAGAATGGGGTAAGACTTTTTAATAGAGTCCAGGATGGCAGGACTTGGATGGATGCAAATTGGAAGTGGGAAAACTCATGCTGAAGAAGGAATTTCTTTCCTGTGAGGGTAGTGAGACACTGGAACAGGTTGCCCAAGAGGTTGTGGATGTCCCCTCAATCCCTGGAGGTGTTTAAGGCCAGGCTGGATGAGGCACTGAGCAACCTGTTGTGATGGGAGGTGTCCCTGCCCATGGCAGGGGGGTGGAACTAGATGGTTTTTAAGGTCCCTTCCAACCCAAACCATTCTATGATTCTATGATAAGGGCTGGATTATTGGACAAAAGTCATGTCCAGGGATCTAGAGGAAGTTCATAAAATAACTGTTGTATACCAGATAAATTGATTTAAGGAGGCCCCTGGGGATCCCACATCTGAGTAGCTCAATTGCATGCTAATTTCAGATGATGTCCATGAAACTGCCCATGGACCAGGACTTAAGGAATAAGTGGGATAAGTGTTAGTGCTACTAAAAAGCCCACTGAGCATCTGCCATGATGAGACTGAAGTAGAGAGTCAGATTTTTACCCCATGGTGAAAAGATAAGCTGTGCCCCATGGATTTGTCTGTGTCTGAGAGTGCGTCTGAGCACAGCCTCTGAAGGCTCATTTACACTCAGCAAACAGCTGTCTAATTGATGGTTAGGCTTCTCTGCCTCTGCCCCAGTTGGCAGCCTCATGGTGTGTTCTTTGTGTTCCCTTTCAAAATCATAATTCACATTTCCAAATTAAATCTCTCTTAAGGAAACAATTGAGTATCAAGGCTGTTGTGCCAGAAATCACACACTCCTCCATGCACATGTAAGAAATAGGATCTGCAGTCCAGCTATGGCTGTCTTTGTTCTTGAGCATCACCTTCTGGAGAGGATTCAAAGCCCTTGTCACAGAGAGGCCAAAGGCTTCTGCAGCTGACATTGAAGCAAAGCATGTTACAAACAATAGCTGGGCCAGAAGGAAGGTTGAGAGGAGCTGGCAGAGCAGGGATCCAGCAGCCACAGAAGCTCATCAGATTATGGGGCTGCTGCTAGAGAGAAGGAAGCCAACAGGAAACAGAGGGGAAAGGCCAAAAAATACAACTGTGCTGACTGGGAGGAAACTGTTTGGAAAGGAAAAATCCAGGGCTGCAAAGAACGTGTCCAGTGGCCTCCATGACTTCAGAACTGCAGGGCAGAAATCACTGACTTGGCTAAACACTTCATCCCTGGTGAGTTCTAACACCTACACGTTGGCTCATTTAATGGTCTGGAATCCAGCAGGCATGAGAGAAACAAGACTCAGAGCTGATGGAGTGGGGAACAGGATTAATCAGGAGCAGGCAGAAGGCACACCTTTTTATAGAAAGAGAGATTTCATGTCTTCAACTGAAAATTAGGGATTTGGATTTAGAATTTAGGAAAAACACTTTGATTTAAGGACAGCCATTGCCCAAGGAGCAGGAAGGACATTGGGACAGTTAAAGTACCCAGGAGGTTGGAAATTATGTTCAGCATCTCCAGCGTGACCTAATCTTGAAGGAGAAAACCACACCTTGGGCAATACCTGCTGGTCCTGTGGCACTGGTGGTGTGCTGGGAAACTGCTACTCAGAACAACCTTGTGAGGAACAAAGGTACAGGATTCTATCTCCAGCCTAGATACAGCCACACCACAACTTCAAAGCTTCAGGAAAGTTACTGTCACTTATCCTGGGAATTGTGGAGTGGCTAATGATTAGGTAACTGCAGGTTAATGTTTAGCTGTGTGAAAGAGGGAGGCAGTAGAGACCACTGAAGCCACCAGCAGAGCCTGCTGAGACCCAACTATTTGCCCAACCTGCTCTCTTCCCTACCGTGTTTGAGTTCACATGATCTTCAAAAGATCTTCAGCACCACCAGTGACAGCATTTTCACATGGAAAAGGTTGCCCAGAGAGGTGGTAGAGGCCCCATCCCTGGGGACATTCAAGGCTGAGGCTCTGAGCAACCTGATCTAGTGGAAGATGTCCCTGCTCGCTGCAGGGGGCTGGACTAGATAGCCTTTGAAGGTCCTTTCTTACTCAATACATTCTATGATTCTATGATTTTGTGCATTAGGACAGCACAGTCCAATTTTCCATCACCAGAAGCCAGATCCCTGTTTAATGGCAGGCATATGTTGGGGTGGTGGCTCCCATCCCGCAGGCACTCTGTCTCACGTGAACTGCCCTGCTCTTGGACTCCATTTTTTTTGCCAAAAAAAAATGTTGGCACAGTGCTCCAATTTGCAAAACTAGTATAGACACTGCAGGAGATTTTGACAGGGAACCACAGGGCTACAGGGAGTACAGGGAACAATGGGAGGAAAAGTAATGAGCTACTCTGCATCAAAAGTAAAGAG
>VZTY01027625.1:29961-53197 GCA_013400935.1 Turnix velox
TGCCCTTCCCTGCTGGTGTGAAATAGGAGAGTGGGTGGAGTGGGCTGATTGGGAACAGCTGAGGAGTGGAGGAGTCTCCAGTGGAGCCCAGGTGTGGGGGATTTGGGAGAAAATGGGCTGGAAAAGGGTTGGTGTGGGGCAGAAGCAGTAGATGGGGGGAAAAGAGGGTTGTGTGGAACCTGCCTAGAGGCAAACTGAGAGGAAAAATGGAAGGATTTGAGTGTTCACCATGAGGGTGGTGAGACACTGGAACAGGTTGCCCAGAGGATAGGATCCCTGGAGACATCCAAGGCCAGGCTGGATGAGCTCTGAGCAATCTGATCTGTCCCTGCCCATGGCAGGGGGGTTGGAACTAGATGATCTTTAAGGTCTCTTCCAACCCAAACCATTCTATGATTCTATGATTCTATGATTCCTTGCACTGGGAGTTAAGATTTGTCTCTTCTAATGCCAAGGTACTTCAGCCCACATGTTGCTCTCAGCCATCCTGGTGTTCGTCCATCAATCAGAGAGCTTTAAGGTAGGAAGACATTAAAGTCATGTTCTTTCCTGCAACTTAGCTGCTAACTGTAGGGCCAAGAGGCTGGGGAGCAGATCCTAGGGGAGGGCCCCAGCTGGCTGTGGTTCTGGACCTTTCTCCACAGGGAGTGTGGGACCCTGGGCAAGCCCTTTTCATGTCTTGCTTCTCCGTCCCTGAAAGTCACAGTCATTTCCTGCCACAGGATTTCAGCAGTGGCTGGCTACTGAGGGAGGGACAAAATCTGATGGCTTTGTTTTAAAACTTCCATTATCAGACCTTATGGACAGCTCCCAGGGCACTCTTCATGGACAGGGTCATCCACAGCCCCTCAAATTCTTCCAACTCCTCCTCTGCAAGGCATGAAATAGAAATGACTTTGTTTACTTACCATCTTTAAGTCTCATTCTCCCCTTTAGCTTTCTGCTTGTTCAGACTGTTCCCTCTTTATCTTCCCAGACAATCTCCATTGCCTTTGTTTGGCTTCCAGAAAAATCTCTGTTCTGACTGGGAAGGAGGAAAAGCAAATTCAATGGCTTCCTCTCTACCAAGAAGGAGTTTTGCAAAGGAAGAGCCCAGAGCAATGCAGTGTGTTTTGGTTATGCCACGAGCCACGTGAGTGGGTAGTATTCATTCAAACCTACCTGTGTTATCACACTGATTGTTCTCTTGGGTGGGAGAGGGAAGAGCAATCAGACTCACTAAAGACTTCTTTACCAGCATGTAAAAATTGCAAACATGTATTTTTTAAAAGAAGAATGATTACTTTCTCAGTTCTTCTGAGTTTGAGAAGCCAAGAAACAGATGCAGAAGTCACAGCAAAAGCTTCCCACCCAAAGACCCTCACCTGAACACATCGAACACTGAACCAGCAACTTGTTATCTCCATAGTGGACATTCAGGAGTGCCTGGTATCTCTCCAGAGAGATAGCACACTATTAATTTATTTAAGTGACAAATTCATCAGAGTTTTTAGGCCATTCTGCCCCAGGATAATGGAGTTCCTGGGCATGGTTAGGAATTAACCCAGGCTAGACACTCAGCAGAGCAGTCTGGATACAGCAACCCAGGATGAAGCTGGGAGAAAGTCCTGCACAGTGTCACTGCAAGGGGACACCCCTAGACATGAATCTCTTTCTAATGCTACATAAAATCATAGAACTGGAGAACACATTGAGTTGGAATGAACTTTCAAAGGCCTCCTGCAGTGAGCGGGGACATCTTGCAGTAGATCATGTTGCTTAGAGCCTCATAAAGCCTGACCTTGCCTGTCTACAGGCATGGAGCCTCCACCATCACAAATGGTCTCAGTGTCCATGTTTATTCCTTGCCTGCTTCTTATTTCTCCTTAACTCTGACTCTTACAGCCAGTGTTTTTTTGTGTAAACTTTCCAAACAGAGACTATCCTTCTCCCTTAATCCTTCTTCGTTGGACCATGTTGTCTCCACCTATGTACACAACACATGCCAGAATCACAGAGTATGAGGGACTGGAAGGGACGTGAAGGGGTCATCTAGTCCAATCCCCCTGCCAGAGCAGAAACACCTAGACCAGGTCATCATTCCATGACTGATCAAAAAAGACTGAGTCAATGATGGGAGTAGATGCCAGGACTTCCCTGTGGGAAGAGAAAGGGGAAGGATCCATGAGAACTGCCTTGCTGGAGGGTTGGTAGGTGGCTGGTGGGGCAGGAAGATATGCAGTGTTGTTTTGACATTGTTGTTATTTTTCTGTTTTCCTCCTAATTACCACCACGTGCCCAGTGCTCTTTATGAGACACTAATTAGCGTGGTGTTTGAATCCAAATAAACAATCATCTCCATTTGCCCCTCCCTGGACCCCTCCATCCTCTCTGCATGAAGAAAGAAAGCAAGAAGAGCTGGGTCCTCTGCTGCAGGGGAGGTGGCGACATCTGAAGGCATGGCTGTGGCTGTGGCTCTCCTCTTAGTTCAAAGGAAAGAAATAATGATAGAATTTAACAGAGTAAAATGTGTTGAGGGATGTGAAGTGAGATACTTTGCAATACAGAAGCAAATCGGGGCAAAATTACCATCTTAATTGTATTAATGTTGCCAATTAGAGACAGAGCCCATGTTGCTCAGCAGGAGTGTTCTGGGATAGAAGGGAAGACAAATTATCTGCAAACTCTTTATTTTGTCTTTGTGAATTACCACCCCAAGGTACTTAATTGAATCTCTAGTCCTGATCAGTGAACATTGTTCAGGGAGTGAATTAAGGAAAGGCCCCACAGGCCTGCTCCATTTTGTCCCAATTAACAGAAGCACTACATTTTTGGGGGATTTTTTTTTTTTAAATCATTGCATTACTAAGAGATTAATTGGAAAATGGAAGCTAAGTCTAAATAACTTAATTTCTGCCCAGAGCAGAGCTGGACGAGAGTGCTGAATGCATTCACTTCAGCCTACAGGTGGTACCATCCCTCTGAGCACCACTAAAAGGGAAAATAGGAGCTGGGAGCCTCTTTCAGAGCAAATATCTCCTAGATATCTCCCCTTTGTCACCTTCCTATGGGTGACACCCTGCTGTTCCCTGACGTGGAATGGAAACTATAAGGAGAAAGTGTCATCACTTGTGCAGGACAGCATGGGGTAGCCCAGAAGAAAGGTGTTACTGACACCAAAATTATCATGAGAGTGGAAATGCTGCACTTTGCTGACCTGTGTATTTAATTGCAGTAAAAAAACCCATAAGGGATGGAACAGTCCATTGCTCTGAGCCAATATCAGGGACAAGCACCTGCCTGAGCCAGTTTGTGGATGCACACTCAGTGTCCTGTGTACTTCTAGGTTCTCTCCTGTGTTAATTTTAGGCTGTGTTTAGAGTGATGTATTTACAGTAAAATTCCCAAAAGGCTATCAGTTGTTTTGGTTTTATTGTATAGCTTATACATTGTGTATTGCCAGGATTAATATATTTTAAAGCCCTTGGGCCTGTTCTCTTATTTAGTGAAGAAAGGAAGAAGCCACAGGTGAGTTTTCCTTCATGGTGCTGGATTGGACCTTCAGTCAGTGAAACACTTTTAAGTTTATTGATTTATTTTTTTTCCGTGATGAAGTAAAATGTATAATTTGGACTATTCCAACCCAGGGTTGTGGAAAATTCTTTCTTGTGTTATTTGAAAATTATAATAGTTGGGGTGAAAAAAAGAGTAATCAAAAAACCAGGATGGAATGAGTTTACAGAGCCTAATTCCTTGATTTTTACTTCTAGAAGATGAGCTGGTTCTGATCCTGATTCCACAGCCTTGAAAAGTGAAAAGGGGGAATTTGGGATTAAAAGGAACTGACAGTTCTGATGTGGGCTTGGTTTTATTACGGGGATTTCCTCCTTTTAGCCACAGGGTCATGAGTCCATCTAGAAAAAGGAGCTGCATGCTTGCCAGAGTTGCTATGGGCAGAAGAAAGCCTGACACAGGCTTGGCTGGGAGAGGCTGTTACTTGGGAGAGAGAAAAATGCTTTTACTCCTGTGCAAGGATCATTTCCACTCTTGCTGTTTTCTTTTTGTTGCTCCCTGTGTGCTCCATGCATTAAAAGTCAGTTTTAGGAGCAAATGAGTGCAGTATGAAGAAGGGAGGGAAGGGATGTAAATTGGAAGAGGGGAGATTCAGATTGGAGATAAGAAAGAAATTCTTTCCTGTGAGGGTGGTGAGACACTGGAAGAGGTTGCCCAGAAAGGTTGTGAAAGGGTGTGGAGGCCCTGTCAATCCCTGGAGGTGTTTAAGGCCAGGCTGGATGAGGCACTGAGCAACCTGGTGTGGTGGGAGTTGTCCCTGCTCATGGCAGGGGGGTTGGAACTAGATGTTCTTGAAGGTCCCTTCCAACCCAAACCATTCTATGATTCTGTAGTTCTATGTCACAGTCCAAATCAGACCTTGAAGGTTCATTTATGGTAATAATGATTTGAAGTTTTCAACAGCTTCTTACTGACCTAAAGGAGAGCTCTGAAGGGGATTCCTAGAAAGGAAAGAGATGATCTGGTGGAGCTGAGCTCTTTCAGCCTGGCTGTGAACGCTGGTGAGGAGAAGGAGACCGTGTAAACAGGCAAGAGGGGGAGTAATTTAAGTCAAAATAAATGCCATGAAATTCTTTCCATTGTATCTCATTGAATACAGAAGCTTGGATGATGAAGCCATGAATTCCAGAGCAGGGGCACCTGGAACAGGGCCTGTGAGGAAGGGGAAAAAATATTATAAAACATAATGATCAAACAGTAGGGGAGTGCAAGGACCATGAAAACATCAAAAGTCGTGGCAATTGTTTAGGATGAGAATGTTTTTAAGAGTCCTTGTTTATGTTGGACGGGCAAGTTTGCTTTGAACAATGGATGAACTTTTGCAAAACAGGCAAAAAAAATCACTTTATTCACTACCAGGAGTTTCTTCTTTTCTTTTCTTGATAAAATATTTGCATGTATCTATAAAACCAGTGATAAATGAAAAGGTGTCGTATTGTTTTTGTGTCTACTCTGGTTCAGGTTCTCACACTGACCATGTTGGACTGTTAGGGGTAGAACTCCACAAGATGTGGGGGTAATTTGTGCTTGATGTGTGGTTGAATTGAGTTCAGGTATCATCAGGTTTAAACACAGACATGAACAAAGGCAACTGGGATCCAGACATCAGGGATTTTATCTGGATGATCAGGGTGGCATCTTTATCACAGTAAAATTACCAGCAACAGCAGCTGCCAGGAAGGGACAGGCCAGGAGCCCCATGGGGCACAGATGCCATACTATCACTGGTTGGTTTCAGCAGGGTAACCCCTGAGCTTCTGGGTTTAGTTTTGACAGTGGTGTGAGACTCAGAAGTCAGGAGGTGGAAGGTGACCAGTGCTGTGAGACCAAACTGGTCTGGGGGTGTCACAGAGGCACCACAAGCAGCCCAGCAGCAGGATTCCTGAAGACAGGGAAGGCTGAGCAGGCTTCTGTCAGAACACAGAGCTGGGCTGTCTTCTATGGGAGCCTCTCTCTAAATGTTTCTCTTCACAGGACTCTCAGCACATTCACGAGCTGCTTTTGTCCCGAGCAGGATCTCAGTCACGAGTGGCATCATTTTCCTATGAAAAAGAGAAGCCATGAGAAGCTTCATCAGTTAGGAAGCACTCTCTAGGAACTGAAAGATATGGAATGTTTGCAGTAGCAGTCAGCAATCTTGTGATCTCCAGAAGAGGCCCACAGAAATTTGTGACACCCTGCTGTACACACCCTGAACTGTGCCTGTCTGTGATACCTTTCATGGAAAAGCACACTCCCCTTCACCTCTGTGAGGACCACCTCACCTCCTTGTCCCAGCACAAGAACTGTCAGTGACTGGGACAGCTTGGTGGCCCTGCAGAACGTGATCAGCCCAGGATCATAAAATTATTTGAGCTGGAAGAGACCTTCAAAGGACATCTAGTCCAACCTCCTGTAGCAGGTAGGGACATCTTGCTTTAGATCAGGTTCCTTAGAACCTCATCAAGCCTGGTCTTGGATGCCTCTATGGATGGAGCCTGCACCACATCTCTGGGCAACCTGGGCAAGTGTCTTCCTGTCCTCCTGGGCAGGAACTTCCTCCTCGTGTCTCTAACCCTGCCCTGCTCTAGTTTCAAACCACCACCCCTCGTTCTATCATTCCATGCCCCTGGCAAACAGCCCCCCTCCAGTTTTCTTAAAGAAAAAAGATGGCTTTCCCTTATGGTCCATGGACAATGGCTAGATGTTGCTGGAGTGCCCCATACATTCCAGGATGCATTGGGCCTCACAAGTTAAATATTTAGTCATTCCTGAACTCAAATACTTCCCAAGCTCCTGGCTTTGTTGTTTTCCTACATCCAGCTTTGTTTCACTTGATTAGAGTGGTGGGGTTTGCAGATAGGGACTCTATTCTTGGCAGAAAAGTGGGGTATTATTAACATTCCTTATCGCGGGAGTGTATATTATTGTGCGACATTGCACAGAGTAACTTAAAATAAAAGCCCTCCTGTGCCATTCTGGGTGTTGTTTTGACTGCCAACTGCCTCCACAGCTCTCTGAGCACAGACACCACTCCCCGGGTTATTGCCTCTGATTTCCTCTCCTTCCCAAAATCTGTGCCATTCAGTCGCAAAAGGATGCAACCTCCAGCAAGTTTGCTGGTGACACAAAGAGGGAGCAGTGGCTGACACAGCAGAGGCTGCCTCCAGTGAGACCTGGACAGGCTGGAGAGGTGGGTGGGGAGAGATTTAATGAAATAGAACAAGGGCAAATGTAGGGTCTGGCATCTGGGAAAGGACAACCCCATGTGTTAGTAGAAGTTGGGGACTGAGCTGTTAGAGAGCAGTGGAGGGGAAAGAGACCTGGGGGTCCTGGTGGGCAGCAGAGTGACCATGAGCCAGCAATGTGTCCTTGTGGCCAAGAAGGCCAATGGCATCCTGGGGTGCATTAGAAGGGGGATAGTCAGTAGGTGGAGAGAGGTTCTCCCCACCCTGCCCTGGTGAGACCACAGCTGGAATAGTGTGCCCGGTTGTGGGGCCCTCAGCTGGAGGAGGACAGGGAACTGCTGGAGAGTTCAGAGCAGAGACACAGATGATGAAGGGATTGGAGCATCTCTCTTCTGGGGAAAGGCTGAGAGAGCTGGGTCCTTTTATCTTAGAGGAGACTGAGGGGTGACCTTATTAATTATGTAAAGGGTGAGTGTCAGGAGGATGGAGCCAGTCTCTTCTCAGTGACCTCCAATGATAGGACAAGGGGCAATAGGTGCAAGCTGGAACACAGAAGGTTCCACAGAAATATGAGAAAGTTTTGTAAGGGTGAGAGAAGAGCATCCCAGGCTGCACAGAGAGAGTGTATGGAGTGTCCTTGTCTGGAGACATTCAAACCCCACCTGGGGTTGAAATGGCTTTGAAAGAATGTGAATGTTGATCTGTAGAAGCCTGAAAACCAAATCCTTGATGTAGCAATTTGTTGCTTGTACTCCAGAAGAAGGAAGACTTCGGGGAAGCAGCAAAAGGCTTCAAGGCACCCCTAGAGACAGCTGTCAGAAGCCTCTGTGATGGGTAGGTTGCTCCCAAAAAGTCATCACATGCTCCAGAACAGCAAAGGACCTGGCAAACCATCTCAGAGTGACCAACAGCAGATAGTAGGAACAAAATCATTGCAATTCACACTCTTGTCAGCAACATCCCTGCAAGGCTACCAAATCCTGTCTCAAAATAAAGAGGTCCATGCTGGTCAATCCAGCTGCCAGGCTGAAACACAAGGTAGACAATGACACCTCAAGGCAGCAGGCTCCAATGCCTTGCAGTCTTGGCAATGTTTTCACTTAGTCATCAGAGTGTGTTTACAAGTCTCTCCCACTATTCTCTTCCTGCCAGCAGCTGACAAGCTCATCTAGTTAAGCTTAACAGAAGTGAGTTTAATAATTAGCAGAGCTCAGGAAGACCTTGCTTGCAGCTCTGTTGTGTGTGGAGGTGTTAATAAGAGCACATGAGGAATGAGAAATTTTGGCACTTGCAACAGCTGGAGGATGCTTCCACCCTCATTCCACGAGCAGCATCTCTCTGTGGCTCCAGCCTGATGTCATCAGGAGCCTGGAGGCTCCTCTTGGTCTCTGCTTCACCATCTGCCTTTCCACTCCCAAGACCAAGAGGTATCATGTACAGCAAAACAGGCTCTAGTGTGTGGAAGGGACACTCCACCTCAGCCAAGGATCCTTCTTCCCTTGCTCCCACTGGCTCAGCCTCACCTACTCTACAGGCAGAAACAGGCAGTCTTCAACCACATCCTAATATGGGCTGGCCATGCTCCTGTTGGAACCTTCCTACAGGGCATCATCTCCTTTCTTCACACAGAATGTACAACAATTTGAACAGGGCTTCCCCAAGCCTGGCCTGTCCACCTCTGCCTTTGATCCTCCCCCTCACAGCTGCTGCTTGATCCTTCCTCTCTCCTCTTGCTCTCCCCCTCCTCACTCCAGAAAATCTCCCCCAGCAGAGCATTTTATTGAGCCCCATAGCTGTCAGATCTGTTTTCTACTGTCAATCTCCTTGCTCATTTCCATCTTACCTTCATCTATTCTCCATTTCAGTCCATCCATAACCATCCCTCATTTCTGGACCGTTCCAGACTGGTTCCTTTTGTTTATGTACATTTGCTGCCAACCTTCAGTCTCCTTCACACTTACCTTTGCTTTGGTTTTATGGCCTTTTATGATGTTTATGTTACATCAAGGCCCTTTCTCTTTTTATTCCCCTTCCTGCCCCTGGATAATTATTCTTCCATATGTGGTTTTTACTGCCTGCCTTTATCATGAATGTTTCTGTGGTTGATAGGAGTGTCTGGACCCCACAACCTCTGTCTGCAAGCTGCTCAGCTGTGGGTCAGGACTAAATACACTTCAGTGATGGACTTTAGCCTTTACCTGCTGGACCTTCTGGGTGCAGACCCCTGCCCTTAGTCCTAAAAGATGAAGCAAGTGAAGAGAAGCAGGGCAGTGGGTGACTTTGAAGATCCCTTCCAAACCTATGATTTTATGGTCAAAAGTCAAATGAAATCCAGTTGTTTCCCATTTGAGATTGAAACAAACTTTGGGTGAAGCTTAAGCAAAGAGGAAAATTTGGGAGGTGGAAGGAAAAGGAAGAGAGGGACATCAGGTAAGCTGGGAGTTGGAACCAGATGATCTTTAAGGTCCCTTTTCAAACCCAAACCATTCTGTGGTTCTATGACACTGCTAAATCCTTCCTGACTTGGCCTCCTCTGAAAGCCAGTGGCTTCCACATTGAAGTACCTTCTTGTCTGTCATGTTCTGAGACAGGTGAGGCCATCCCCTGCCATTCTTTCAGTCTCACAATGAGGGGAGAAGGAGAAAGCCCTTTGCATCCAGCAGAGGCACAAGGTTGGTCTCTGCTGTATGTGCACAATGAATGGCAATCTCTATGGGATGTCTGTGACAGGCTGCCTGCACAGCTCAGACAGCAGTGACCCACATCTCAAGGTCCCCAATTCATCCCATGGATGATTTTAATGCCTGCTTCTGCCAACCCACCCTGAAAATGGGGTTGTTGCTTATCCATGGGCCTGTAGAGATGGTTAGTAGAGGTGGGGGCTGCTCTCTTTAACAGCCACCCCCACAGCTCCCTCACCCAAATCATGAATGGGGAGATACCATCACGACCACTGATTAATAGTTATGCATTTAACCTCAAAGTTGTGTTGATTTCTAGAAGAATTCAACCTGAGGAAATACTTGGTCTAACTAATACATGGACCCTGGGATTGTCACTGCAGGATTGGTGGCCGAGCAATGGTTTTGTCTTAGTGAAGATGAGTTGGAGAAGGTACAGGATAATTCTTCATGGTTTGTCTGTGTGGTCAGATTGGACCAGCTCCACTCAGCTGGAGGGAAATGGTCTTGGCAGGACAAAGAGCATTGATAACCTGAGGAGAGAGAACCAGACATGCCACTGTGAAGAGCTCTCAGCAGCAAGAGTAGCTCCTGAGTCAGGGTGTGAAAAAAACTCATCCCTGCACAGACACCCTGGCAGAGAAGAGAACCTGCCAGGGCAGAAGTGAAGTGTTTCTCAGGTCAGAGCAAGTAAATGGCTGCAGAGTTGTTGGGAAAAGGAAACTATATCACATCCCACCACTCTCTCATGAGATATGGGTCTGCTTCCCTGCTTACAGACCTTGCCACAAAGGATGAACTTCGTTCTCCAACTTCCAGAAGATTTCATTCAGACTTGCACCAGCACTCCTCCTCTTTTCAGTCTCTCTGGTTTCTTTTCCTTTTCCCTGTAGAAGTGATGAAATTGTGCCTCAGTGAATCTAAAGCACCTTCGTTCCCAACTCATCCTTGCTGTTCTATTTCCTTAGAATAAAAAAAGGAAAAATAAATCTATTTTTTTCCAACACTGCTAAAGCCTGGATGGCTATTTCAGTTTAGCACAAAACTCCATTGCCCCAGGGTGATTTGGAGGAGTCTGTGCTCCAGAGCCTGGAGGAAAAGGGCCATAGAGGGATCTTCTTATAACTTGTGCAGTAAGATGTTCTTCCTCCCTGATATTTTGATTAGCACATGCAATTAGAGCACCTTTGGGAGGATAGCAAAAGCAAAAATCTCCACACAGGTGATGGCACTGACAAACAAATCTTCTGTTGAAGACAATTGGGAGATTCAGTGAGAACACAGTGGGGATTTAGAAGAAGAAAGGAAATAAGTGATGATGCGTGGGGCTCAGGGTCTGCTTTTATTGCTAGATCACCCTGAGATCACCACCTTTCTGAAGGAAGGGAGGACAAGACCTCAAGCGTTTTGGAGATTAGGCAGGTAATTAGGCTGATAAGCTTAGATGCAGGTAGGAAGGCTGCCAAGGTGGGATAAACCTGAGCAGGATGAAAGGAAATGCTAGAAATGCATGGGTACTGGGATGAGGACAAGCTGAAAAAGGTAAAAATTTTTGGTTCTAGCTTTTAACTGAGGATGTCCCTAAATTGACACCAAGCTGCTGCTGTCCCATGGCTGGGCTAAACCACATCTTCAGAGCTGAACTCAGGCAAACTGTAACCACAGCACCTTGAGCTGAAACATCCCTGCTCTCCTGCCAAATGTTCATCTGACCACAGGTGAACCCAAGAGAGCAATAAAACAAGAAAAGGAAAGACAAGGACATCCTTCCCATCCCTCCTCCTGCCTAACCGTGTCCCCTTGGAAAATGCAACTCACCCATCATGTCCTGAAGCAGAGACACCAGGAGAAGCATCCTACAGGGAGACAAATGATGGCTGCTGCCCTTCCCCACTGGTGTTAGATAGGAGAGTGGGTGGAGGGGACTGATTGGGATCAGCAGGGGAGGGGAGGAGTCTGCAGTGGAGCCCAGGTGTGGGGGATTTGAGGGAAAATGGGCTGGAGAGGGTGTGGGTCAGAGGCAGGAGATGGGGGAAAAGAGGGGTATGTGGAGCATGCCTAGAGGCAAAGTGGGGGAAAAATGGAAGGTGAGGGTGGTGAGACACTGGAGCAGGTTGCCCAGAGAGGTGGTGGAAGCCCCATCCCTGGGGATATCAAAGTCCAGGCTTGCTGAGGCTCTGAGCAACCTTCTCTGTCCCTGCCCATTGCAGAGGAGATGGAACTAGATGCTCTTTAAGGTCACTTCCAACCCAAACCATTCTATGCTTATATGATTAGGAAGAAGTTCTTCCCCATGAGGGTGGTGAGGCACTGGCATAGGTTGCTCAGAGAGGTGGTATAGGTCCCATCACTGGAGACATTCAAGGACAGGCTTGATGAGGCTCTGAGCGACCCGATATAGCACAGGATGACCCTGTCACTGCAGGGGTTTGAACTAGATGACCTTTGAAGGTTCCTTCCATCTCAAAGCATTTTATGATTCTATGATTCCACGTTCCCCCTGGGGCAAACACCAAGAGGGTGGGTGTGTAGCTTTTGTGTGTGTGTGTTTCTACTTTTTCTGTTTCTATATGGCTACAGGGCACTTGGACTTTATCCCCTTAGCACAGCTGGTGGTGCCTTTTGACAGGGTGTTGTCTGCTGTCTCATGTCCAAGGAAAGGTTTGCTGCATAGATGGACCCAGACAAGGAGTCAACCTGAAATACAGGTCTTCTGGGACAGCCTTGCTCTGGGCCATGGACTGTGAGTGCCCCACAGTGGTGTCCCCAGCTCCAGGGGAACATGAGAGAGCTTATAAATTGTTAATCCCTCATTCTGCCCCATTGGCATGGTAGAAGGTGCAGTCAGGAGAGTCTCTACTCCCTACATGCTTCCCCTTTCCACGGGGTAACAGCTCAACCCTTATTTTTTCTTTCACTCTCATGTTAAAGTTCTTTCTCTCAGCTGCTGGAGTAATTTAATAAATTTGTAATGTTGTTAAGCTGGGTCCTCTCCAAGGGCAAGAGCAACATCTTGCCACCTTGAGGGCATGCAGGCTCCCTGGAAGCCAGTCACACATCACCAGTAACACACTTCAGTTGGCTCATAAGTCTCCTGGTGACAGGTCTAAAAGAAATCCCACCCTGCATGAACACCCTGCTGCAGAGCAGCCCTGGAGGCAGTCCCCTGCATGGAGCCCTGGCACCCTCAGTGCTCAGACACTGTGGGACAAGCCAATCCTGCCCAAGGTGATGCTGAACTCTCCAGAGACATGCTGAAGTCCGTCCTGTCTGACTCCAGCCAGTAACCAGGGCAGCTTCTATCACAGGAATGGAACCAGGCTGGTGTACCCCAGCACTATCTGCTTCCACGAGAGTGATGGGGCAAATGGGGATGTTTTGTTGATCTTGAACGGCTGTGACAGAGCCAAAAAAAACTAAGCAACAAATTCTGAAGCAGAAAGGAGTCCCTCTGCCCTGCCAGTAGTGATCTCTTTCATTTGTGGGAGGTGTCCCTGCCCATGATGGGGAGGGTGGAACTAGATTATCTTTAAGGTCCTTTCCAACCCAAACCATTCTATGATTCTATGGTTTGTATTCTTTCTTCCCTACCCCTCTCAGCATCTCCAGTCAGCAGCCTCATTTCTCCAATGACACAGAGAAATCACTGGCCTTGTCCTATCTCCAGGCTGACATTCCCCATGTCCCTTCCAGAGCACTCATCCCTCTCCTGGACAAAATATTCCTCACAGTCTCCTCTCAGTTGCCCTCAGCACATGCCTTTTTTCCTAGCCTCTTGCAAAGGGCCTCAGTGTGCCAGCGTACACACTGCCTGTATCACAGAGCTATTAATCACCAGTGCCTGCACCCTGGCAGTCCCTCCTCTGTACTCAGTGCCCTGTCCTGCCAGATACAGCCAAGCCCTAGCCCAGATGCCTAGTGCTCAGTCTCCCCAGCATCCCCTACAGAAAGCCCAGGAGCAAGTAGAAAAGACAGTGCATTCCTATTCCCCCCTCTCTGCTCTTCCCTCCCTATTTCTGCCTTCCCTAAGAGGCAACTTGTGAACAAATGCAAACCCCAAGGAAAGACTCAGAACTTTTAAAAAGAAAGAAATCCCCTCTTCAGAGAAAGATGCAGAGAGGCACAGCTGCTGCCAGCAGGGAACTGCTCCTCACAAGCATCTCTGTCTGAGGGCAATCTGCTGGCCTTGACAGCAGTGGGCTGCTGTTGGCACTGGGCACATCAGCAGCATCATGGGTGAGAGGGCAGATGAGTGAAAACTTCCTCTGTAAGAGCTAAGCTCCCTGCTGTTTCCCACACAATCTTTGCAAAGCACATCCTTAACAGAGCCCATCTCAGAGAGATGAGCTCCTAGAGGAGCTCCCAGCAATAACCAAACAGACACAAAGCTCATGAGTGGCAAATTTTCATTAAAAGCTAAAATGTGAGTATGTAGCAGTGAGAAACATATTGCCACAGTCATACTGGGAATGCTGGGGACAGGGAGAAATGATCTTGCTGAGACATCCTGGGCACAGCTGCATGCTGCAGGCAGCTGAGTTCTGTGACTCCCAAGAGTGTCTGTGCTTGAGGCAAAATAGAGAAATCATGAAAAGTCTGTCTGAAACACCAGGAAGAGAGATAGAGAGAAATGTCAAGATATTTCCATGGCTCTGGGACAAGTTGACCTCATAAATCATTACTTAGTCTCTGCCAAGATGGTAGTGCAGTCCCATGGCAACACAGCCCAAGAGGTCTGGCTACCAACCCCTTATAAAGAGGATTGCCCAGAAGAAAAGCAAATCTCCCAGGTCATACAGTCATAGAAAATGTTGAGTTGGAAGGGACCTTCGCGGGCCACCCAGTCTATCCCCCTCCAATGACAGGGACATCCTGCAATAGATCAGGTTGCTCAGAACCTGATCTATCCAAGCCTGGCCTTGGATGTCTCCAGGGATGGGATCTCTGTCAACTCTGTGTTGACTTGGATAAAATCCTGGCTAGATAACAGAAGAAGGAACAGAGTTTTAAGTTATCTTCTTACAAACCCAGTATTTGATGATTTTTCCTGGGAGAAAGCTGCCCATGGACTGTATCTGAATGAATTTCAAACCATCTGTAAGTATGTGGCCAACTCTGCTGTGCAGAAGGGAGCTCTGGCTGTTCAATGAGGCTCCCAACAAGTGGTCTATTCAGAGCAGAAGGTATCTTGCTCTTTCTTTAGGTGCTTTCAAAAATACATGGATGGCCAAATATCTTCTAAATACTGTGATAAAGTTTGGAATGCATGGTTTATTTCAGCTCTGACTCCAGTTTGCCTAAATGTAAAAAACCAGATGGATAATCCCATGATTCTTCAGGAAATCCATGTCAAATTCATTGCCTGAGAAGTTATTTCAGTAGTTAATTACTCTTGAGACATTACTTGCATCTTATTTTAGCAAGGATCTCTCTGGTTTCATGTCAGCCAGGGGAGCTTGAGTTATGTGGCCTAGAGATATTACAGAGTGCTCTACTCTGAAATATTTACTGTGACCTTAGCAACAAATATATATTCATCAGCTTTAAGGTCAAGATTGTCATCTCTTGATCTTTGCTTTCACAAACAGGCAGTACAGTGAATGCAGGGAAAGAGAGCTTTGGAGGGAAGCTGAGTGCTTATGTGCAGCAGAAAGGGAAATCTTATTGAATGAACATCATAAGTACTGATAACTCAAGCACTCAGATGTTGGAAACTTCAGGTTGCCTTTCTCATGAAACTGACCATATAAGATATGTTAGTGTAGAGAGAGCTAGGTTGTTGTCAGGAGGATAGGGAGGGCTTTTTCAAAAGAAAGATTCATTTCTTTAAAAAAATTATTTTGAGGTGTCTTCTTTTTTCAGATCTGCAATGAATGAGGTAGAATGGGCAAAGTGACCTGCCTTAGGAGATTTCTGAATGTAAATAGTTCTATGGCCTTCCACCTTGTTCCTATAGGTATCACTGAAACCAATTAATTTCCCTAAAGAAAAACATTATTTTTTAAACCAGCCTTTTCTGCATGAAAATGTCACATCAGCTCAAGTGTGCACGCTGGATTTGGTTGTCAGGCCACAGATCTGGAGTAGCTCACCTCAGCATAAGGACATTGAGCCGCTGGGGTGGGTCCAGAGGAGGACCACAAAGATGATGAGAGGGGTAGAGCACCTTCCTTCTGAGGACAGGCTGAAGGAGTTGGGGGTGCTCAGCCTGGAGAAGAGAAGGCTCAGGGGGGACCTCAGAGTAGCTTCTCAACACCCAAAGGGGGCTACAGAAAGGCTGGGGTAGGACTTTTTAATAGGGTCCATGATGGCAGGACTAGGAGTAATGGATGCAAATCAGAAGAGGGGAGATTTAGGCTGGATTTAAGANATGATCTTTAGGGTCCCTTCCAACCCAAACCATTCTATGATTCTATGATCATTCTATGATTCCAAAACACCCAGCAGTGTTAGGTTTATGGTTAGACTAGATGATCTCAAAGGTCTTTTCAAACCTAAATGATTCTATGAAAAGATTGATACAGGCAGGTGCCTTGGCACAGTGGTTGTAATTTCTTAGAAATTGATAAGCACCCAAGGTAATTGCCTTAGAAATCAATAAGCACCCAAGCTGTTTGGAGAGGCTTCTGCCTACACAGAAGGAAGCTGATTCAGGCACAGTGCTGGCTGTATAGTACATCAATTCCAGTCCCATCCATGGGCTTCTTCCATCTCTAAGGCAACTCTTTCAGCTTATTTCTATTCCTGCCAAGTTGTAAAAACAACAGCCTGCAAAGTTATCTTTCCTGGTTATCTTTATTGTTTGCATAGCACAGATTTCCCTTGATGCAAAGAGGTGTGGGGGGGTTATTTTCCTTTGAAAACAGCCTGGACTTCCTTTAGAGTAGGATACCAAGCACTGAAATGCATTTGTGAAACTTGGTAACCTCCACTTCCACTGCTCTGTCCTGGTCATCACTCCAGTTCCCTGTGAACAGTGATTGTAAACCTGGGGCTTTTCTTCATCCATCTGACCAGGATTTGCTTTGAAGTCCATTTTCCTAACCTGCTGACATGGATTTCTTTTGCTTTGAATTGAAAAGAAAACAAAAACACAGGAAAAGGTCCCACATAAAGGAAATGCTCTATTTTGATGTAATCTAGGTGTTCGGGCCCTACTGTAGCTCTGAGCTTCATCAGAACAGGAATTCCAGCCACTCTGAAGTGGAGGTCTCTGACCTCACTGAAATACTTTGGTTTGAGCCAATGCTGAAGTTTATCAAAAGCAGAACTTCCCTGGAGAGAAAATTCTGTTTTGATAAAGAGGAATTTGTCAAGAGATACACTCTATCCACCCACATTCCCCAGCTCTAATAAAGGTGCTTCAGAGGATGTTATTATTCAAGCCGAATTTTCCAGGCAGCTGATGTCTGTCACCAGCCTCTAGACAATTGGGATGGATGATCACAGAAAGGCAGGAATGACTCGTGTACTTTCAGCTTTTGAGAAGATCAGATGCTTAGTGAAAGCTCAGAGCAACAGGGCAAAGTCCAAGAGGGTCAGATCTCCCACCAGCTTCTGTCAAAGGGAAACAACTCTCTGACAAGACACAAGGGGAATGGCATTTAGTAGGTGCTAAACATCTTTTCTCAGTGACCTCCAATAATAGGACACGGGGCACTGGGTGCAAACTGGAACACAGGAGGTTCCACAGAAATATCAGAAAAAAATTTTCACAGTGAGGGTGAGAGAAGAGTGTCCCAGGCTGCCCAGAGAGGGTGTGGGGTCTCCTTCTCTGGAGATTTTCAAACCCCACCTGGACACCTTCCTGTGTGACCTGATCTGGGTGTTCCTGATCTGGCAGTGGGATGGGACAAAATGATCTCTTGATATCTCTTCTAGCCCCTGGTATTCTGTGATCTTGTAATCCATAGTCCAACAGGGTAGAATCTCATGGTTAATCTAATCTCAGGGGTTGATCAAGGTAACCTTGATGAAGCCTTGATGTAGCCTCGATGAAGCTTTCTCCTCTCAGTGACAAAGTCATCATGTCTGATTTTGGCAATGAACAGCTCCAGCATTTGTTCCCTGACGTCCAGTGCCATTCTCTGTTTCTCCTGATGCCTCATGTTTCCTGTTCCATGGGCAAAGCTCTGATGTGTGGCTTGCTTTTTGCATGCAATTAAAATCTGGAGCCAAACAGCCAATTTCCATTGGCATCATTGTATTTTGCTCTTCCAGAGATGCTCCATCAGTGGATTTCAGAACATTTTGCAACCATTCATTAATAAAACAGCCACCTGTCTTGGAAGACAGGAAGAATTATCCCTTAACTGTGTGTAAATAAAATCAAGGACTCAGACATTATATGGTTTTCCAGAGGTCATAAATGCTTTGTCCTTGTGTGACCCTCTGCCTTGCAACTGATAACTTGACAGAGGTTTTCAGAGAATTATTCAGGTGTTGTAACTGACAGTCAAATGAAAAACAACCCACTGATGTCTAGAATGTCTTCTGACATTTCTTACTGCTCTTGCCATCTCATACCTCAGGAAGCACATTAAGACTTCGATGAGATGGTTTCTGCATCCATCAGTCCTGCTACAACCTCCTGCAAACTTTTCTGCATCCCCAGCAGCAAGAAGGGTGAGTGCTCCTGGCAGATGCTTTTGATGGGGAGGGAGGCAGCCAGGTACCAAGCCCTGTGGTGCACCCACAGGCTGTAGGATGCTTTTGATCTCCAAGGACTTGACAGTGGTTTGAAGAAGTGTGTATGTATTTGTGATAAGAGCCTGCCTCCTCCTTCTTCAATTCAAATGCATGCTCTGGACTAACACCAAATGATGGTATTAAATACTGGGAGATAATTAGAGTTTCCTTTCTCTTCCAAGTTTGAGAGCTGTAGATAAGGTGATCCTTTCAAGCTGCTCTATCTCTACCTTTCCCCTGAGAGAGCTCCTACATTGGTCATTGGTGCATCTTACCAAGGCTGAGCTTGGCAGCCCAGTTACCTTCAGTAATTCATCTCAAATATTCTTAGTGCTTCCCTAGATTGATGATGTTTTTCCCTTTCCTTTCTCTTTATACTGTCACTTAACTGCTCTGACTTATAAAGCTGTTAATCTTTCACACACATGCTTACGTTAAGCAGCTTAAGAGCACTGCAAACACTTTATCCTCATAAAGATTGAACTGCCCTGATATGAAACTTGTAGTTCTGGAATAGAACAAAATTTACGTACGCAAATAAAAGCTGAAGGTCGGGGACAGACAGAGACAGTAAATAATTCTGGGCCCATATTTCAGGGGATTTGAAAAGAGGAGACAGGGCCTGATTGACTCCAAACTGCTTCTGTGCCCTGAGTCAGCAGGAGCTGGGAGGAAGGGAAAGAAGTTGCAAGGAGAATGGGCCATGCCAGACGAATACATGATCCAGATGGGTGACCTCTAGACTCCTGCTGACTCATCCTACCCCATCCTGGAAGGACTATGCTCTGGGCAAGACAGGGTTAGAGGGTGTCAGAGAAATCCACAAAGATTTTTCTCCCTGAGATGAAAACTGAATGAAATATTTCCTGCTAAATTTCTCAGGTGAAACCCTGGAGTAAGCAAGACACAATTTAGGCATTGGCTACCCCTGTACACACACTTTGGTGGGTAACAAGCAGAGCAAGACACTGCACCATATGTCCTCTGCCTTGGGTGAAGATCCTCTCTGGGGGTTAGAAGGGAGGAGGGAGCTGTGGCTACAGCTGAGGGAGGCTGTGTTCAATCCTGTTGATATTTCCAACTCTGTAGAGCTGAAAGGGAATAACATAAAGACCAGCTCTGAGCAGGTCACCCATTCCAGACAAGGATTTGTAGTTTCAGCAGGACCAGGATTTTCACATATCCTGGCCCAGGCAAACCTGAAAGAGTGTTAGATGGCCAAACATCATGGACTCTCTGATGGTTTTCCTTGATATGCAGCATTGGGACTGATTATTTTAAAGGTCTCTTCCAACCATAATGATTCTATGACTTCTGTCCACAGACACTTGGACCCATTCCTAGGGGTTGGAAATGCACATGGAGACTGAGTGTAAGTTCCTTCTTTTCCCCTCTGAACTTCCTGGCAGAGACTTTGATTTCTCTCTCCTCTTTTCTCTTCCTACCTGGGAAAAGAAATGCCTGTGAATCCCACATCCCCTGAAAGCTGCAGTGAAACAGTTAAACATTTCCAGGGCTTGTGGGGGGGAGGATGCAATTTATAATTGTGTTTTCCAAGAGAGCTATAAACTTGCCTGCTATCAGTTTTCTGGCTGAGGCAGAGAGTCATCAAGAGTTGCATCAGGGATGAGATATAATTCAACCAATTATAACTGGCAGGTTATGCTGCACTTGTAAAGTACAGATTTTAAAGGCTGCGATTGCTGATAAACAGTATTGCAGGCAGAGCAGAGCAAAATCAAGCCATGGTGAAAAGGCAAATTGTATCAGTTAACCCTTTCCTCCCTGGGGACCATCCTATTGTTGCCAGTGATGCTCACCTGCTGTGTGATGGGGATGGGTGACATTTTAGCTCTGGAGAGAGTCCAGCACAGAGCAATGAAGATGATGAAGGGATTGGAGCATCTCCCTTCTGAGGGAAGGCTGAGGGAGCTGGGTCTCTTCAGCTTGGAGAAGAGGAGACTGAGGGGTGACCTCATTAATGTCTATAAATATGGAAAGGGTGAGTGTCAGGAGGATGGAGCCAGGCTCTTCTCAGTGACCTCCAATGATAGGACAAGGAGCAATGGGTGCAAACTGAAACACAGGAGGGTCCACAGAAATATAAAAAAACCCTTTTTAACAGTGAGGGTGAGAGGACAGTGTCCCAGGCTGCCCAGAGAGGGTGTGGGGTCTCCTTCTCTGGAGACATTCAAACCCCACCTGGATGCCTTCCTGTGTGACCTGATGTGGGTGTTCCTGCTCTGGCAGGGGGATGGAACTAGATGATCTCTTGAGGTTCCTGATATTCTGTGATTCTGTGAGTTATGGGCACCAATGCTAGAAAAGGAAATGTATTTGTCTGGAACTGGAGTCCTTTGTGAAGCACAGCAGGCTCTAAGTCAAAGAGCTGGGAAAGCCCATCTGCAAAGGAGGTGATTCCCCACCTGATGGCTCTGCAGGGCAGGAGTGTCCAGCCCAGCAAGTCCAGCCCATGGATGCAGTACAGAGTGGCCCTCAGGAAGTGGGTGCCCTCTCTCTCCCTTCTATAAACACTTGGCCTTTTTTATACTCCATTTAGGTCCAAAAGAGTAATTGTTTTCCTTTAGCAGAATTAATTGTAAGCTCACTATTAGATAATTGCCCTTTAGTCTGAGTGCAGCTGCTTTCAAATTACACAGTTACATCACCCACTAGTGTGAGGTGAAGGGGGGGTGGCTGAGAGATGGCTTCAGTCTCCTCCAGTGGAAAGATCACAGAATCACATAGAATCACAGAATGTCAGGGATTGGAAGAGACCTCAAAGGATCATCTAGTCCCATCCCCCTGCTAGAACAGGAACACCCAGATCAGGTCCCACAGGAAAGTGTCCAGGTGGGGTTTGAATGTCCCCAGAAAAGGAGATGACTAACTTGAGTTAAACTCCAATAAGTGCCCTGAGGGAGATGAAGGGCTGCCTGACCTTCAAAATAATCCATTGTTTCTGCTGCTGCAAGTGGAACACCCCCTCTTTGGAGAAGAGAAGGCTCAGGGGGGACCTCAGAGGAGCTTCTCAGTACCTGAAGAGGGCTACAGAAAGGTTGGGGTAGGACTTTTTAATAGGATATGTGATGGCAGGACTAGGAGTGATGGATGCAAATTGGAAGAGGGGAGATTTAGGCTGGAGAGAAGAAAGAAGTTCTTTGCTGTGAGGCCCACGGAGAGGTTGTGGATGCCCCCTCACTCCCTGGAGGTGTTTAAGGCCAGACTGGATGAGGCACTGAGCAACCTGGTGTGGTGGGAGGTGTCCCTGCCCATGGCAGGGGGCTGGAACTAGATGCTCTTTAAGGTCCCTTCCAACCCAAACCATTCTATGATTTTATAAGCAGCTCAGCTGGTACCAAACACTGAACTGTGCAAATAGCACTCAGTCTATTGTGTACAGACTGAAGTATTTGGTCCCCTCGGGAAGGAAGGGAATTTCAAGCACGGAGAAGTGGATGCATCTGCCTTTTACTCCAGCCCCAGAAGCGTTTCCTCAACAGCTCTAGAAAATCATTTCCCTTCACACGGTCAGCTCTGCGGCTTTGTACCCACAGCTGAAGGGACATTTTGGAAGCAAGGCCACTAGAGGGCATTCTGGGATTCCCACAAAGCCAGGATGGCACAGGCAGCGCCTCGCTTAATTTCAGGGGTTTCTGAGGCTCCCTCCTGACCTGCCACTGCAGTCCACCCTCAAGCATCTGCTTGGGGAAGGAGATTTGACCCTTTCGTAATCTCCAGGCTGCAGTGAGTCAGAGCCATCTCACTACATGTTCTTGCAAACGAAGTTTTCAGGCATTTTTGGGACTTGACATGATCTGCAAGCAGTTCACTTTCATCTTTCATTACAGCAAAAAACCTGCACATAAACCTGGTCTCCATAAAGGAAATTGTCATCCTCTCCTCTTCCTATAAAGGGAAGTTACACCTTTTACAATAAATAATCTGATTTTGATGCCCCCGTCCTGGCTGGATGAGGCACTGAGCAACCTGGTCTAGTGTGAGGTGTCCCTGCCCACAATAGGGGGTTGGAACTAGATGATATTTAAAGGTCCTTTCCAACCCAAGCCTTTCTATGATTGGTGCCAGAGAGCAGCTGTCAATGGCTCCATGTCCAGGTGGAGAGGAGTGATGAGGGGTGTCTGTTAAGGATCTGTGGTGGGACAGGTGCTGTTTAGCATCTTCATCAATGGAGTGAGTTGTGAAGCTGAGTGCACCCTCAGCAAGTTTGCAGGTGACACCAAGCTGAATGGTGTGGTTGACAGATTGCAGGGACAGGACGTCAGCCAGAGAGACTTGGACAGGATGGAGAGGTGGCCCTGTGCAAATGATGTTTGTATCTCCTCCAAGTATCTGGGCAGATCTGTCCTCACTGTTCTGCTTCCCTCACAGGCAGCAGACACAAGTCCCAGTTGTCTGTTCCAAGACCATGCAGGCAAAAATCTTAGAATCATAGGGTTGGAAGGGATCTTCCAGGGCTACCTAGTCCAACCCCCTTGCAGAGAGCAGGGACATCCTTTCTCCAGGTGCTACCATGAATCTCTCTCCTGTGCAGCTCAAGTTCAGTTGTTCCTGCCTTATCCACTCTAGAGATGTAGAACAGATCATTCTTTTCTGTGGCAATATTTTACATCCCTGCAGACTGTTACCGTGCTTTCCTTTCTCCAAGCTAAACTTCCCATCTCTTCCCATCTTGGAGAATGTGTTTCAAGGCCTCTGAGCATTGGTATTGCTTTCTTCTGGGCTCTCTCCAATTGCTTCATACCTTTCATGAGTCAGAAGGTCTGAGCCTCTCTGACAGTGCCTGCAGGCAGTAGATGCACACCTCATTAAACTGGTCCTTTTTTTGCCAGTGAACTGGTCACCACAATTGAGCCAGGTCTTTTGCTGTAGAACTGCTACCACATTGTTGTTCTTCACCCCAGACCCTCCTTGTCAATTCCTGCTTTGTTTTGTATTTGTCCTCTCTATAACAGGGAGGATCTGGTTTTGTTCCTGCATCCCTCCAGTTGTCCCACTGATGAGGAGTCTGGGAAAGGGAAGGGAGGCCAAACAAATCCTGGGCTGCATCAAGAGAAGTGTGTCCAGCAGGTCAAGGGAGGTGAATTTGCCCCTCTACTGGGGGCACAACTGGAGTTACTGTGTCCA
>VZTY01027632.1:7075-40829 GCA_013400935.1 Turnix velox
GGCGGGGGGGATAGAGGCGCTGCCCTTGTCCCCAGGTGTCACCGCAAGGGGGAGATGAGGCCAAGCAGCTCCTTTTCGCTACGTGCTGCAGGTCATTTTTGGGATGGGACATGGAGATTTTGGTCCCTGCAGATTTCAGGCTGTCTAAGAGTGATGTGAACCCCAGCTGGCTCTGTCAGGGAGTGTGACACGCTTGTCACCCCGCAGCCACCACTGCCAGCTGCTAAGGGTTGTTCAAGCATAACGATGACACTGACTTTGCAAGTAAAAGCTCAGCCAAAGCTCAGCAGCAGAGGTGCTCATCTCACTGCCACATCAGCTGTGGTGGCAAGAGGCTGTGGAACATTATATCACCCACTGGGGAGGGAAAAGATACCCAGTGATATGGCCACTACCTCACAGCTCCTGAAAAATCACCCAAGGGCAGCTATCCTCACCAGGTGTAAGCACAAGTGGCTGCATGGATGCCCATCTGCCATGAAACACACCAAGACAGCAAAAATGATTTTTAGAGATGCTGTGTCTGCTGGGGCAGTTTGCAGCTGTGTTACAGAAAACACTTGTAGACTTGGTCCTGCTTTCACCAACACAAAGGTGGGACCAACAACACCTGCAAAGGGTTTGCTTCAAGATGCTGAAGATAAAGAGGAGGCAGGAGAGGAACAAGGAGCAGACTAATGACACAATGAGGGCTACAAACACTGAGGATATCTCAGTGTTCTGTCTGAACTTTGTACTGTTTGAGAACCACAAAAAGATTTCTGGAAGGTTTTGGCACAGTTGCCTGGAAGTCTTCCTCCTGCATACCACAAGGCTCAGAATGCAATACACTTAAATGCATAGAAGGTGGCAAATATGAGAAATAGCATGTCATGAGGTCCTTGAGGGCGTTTAGCCAGTGTGTGCCTGTATGATGGGACATCCAAATGGGTTTTGGAAAACCTCTTCATGCTCCTGATCAAACATCTGCAGGTCATACCAAGCCAACCTAGCACAGACATGCATTTTTGCTTGCTGCCTTACACTCATGTTGCCTCCAAAACTGAGACAATGGAAAGTTCAGAGGGGAGAGAGAGGGATGAAGGCAAAGCATGCCAAGGAGGGAGGCTGTAAGTGACAGCGGCAATGGGAAGAGGAATGTAAAAAACTGATAGCACAGAGAAAACTGAAGAGTCTCAGCTTTCTGCTGCTTCAATCCAGCATAACAGAAACACAACTTATCTAAATCTGATGAAAAGATAAAATTTTCCATGCAAACCTGAATCAGCAGAGCTCACAGCTAGATGTTTGCATCCCTCAACCAAATACCCTTGGCCATCCAACTCATGCTTGAGACCGTTCCTAAGTATTGCCTTGCAGAGCCCAAACCTGCCATGCAAATGGCTGCTTCCCAGGCTTTTCAGATCTTATTTTAAGGCAAAATGAGGGTGGTGAGATACTGGAACAGGATGTCCAGAAAGGTTGTGGATGCCCCTTCTCTGGAGGGGTTCAAGGCCAGGCTGGATGAAGCACTGAGCAACCTGGTGTAGTGGGAGGTGTCTCTCCACATAGCAGGGGGGTTGGAACTAGACAATCTTTAAGGTTCCTTCCAACCCAAACCATTCTATTTTGATTGTAAAATACAGGGACAAGTCTGAGAAATGAGACCCTGCCCGGGTATGGGGATCTCTGGGCTCTGTTATCAGCTGATTTTTCAAGCCACGTTCACTCAGACATGGTTCAAACAGGTCCCCAGCACACATGAGCAAGGCTTTGGAGGAAGCACAGTAACATGGCAGTCAGGGATGAGACATGTAAGAAAGCCAACCCTTGCTCTGGAGTCCCGCTGGTTTTCAACTGCTGCTCCCCGCTCCATGTGTGTCTTACCATCCTGAGAATGCCTGGCAAGAAAAATCACAACACCACATGTAAAAGTGGCTCCTTAAGGTTGTGGGTTTTTGTGGGCTTTTTTTGTTTGTTTGCTTTACAAAGTCCAGAGGAATTAAGAAGATGCAGGATTTTGGTAATTCTCTTCAAGTGTGACGACTTAAGCGTGACTCTGCCCTGTGGCTATGACTGACATGCTGCATGGGAACCTCTTGCTGGATGAGACACTGAGCCATCTGTGAGCATCAGCAGCACCGTGAATGTGGGGATGAGAGCTGTTCAGAGGATCAAGCCTGGGAGGAGGAAACACTCTGAGATGGAGCTCAGAAGAATCATATGCTTGCCAGATACCCTGCTGTCCTCAGAGCTGAACTGGCAGAGCCAAAGAACAGCCCTTCCTCCAGCAGCACTGAGGTTTTATAGACAAATGCTAATTGTGGGAGAAAGACAGACTCATCCTCAGATCACAGATGGTGAAGGGAAGACAGAGGGCATGCATAGGATGCAACAGCCAGGAATTAAACCAGTTCTCCTATGCCCCAGCCTGTTGCCAAGCCATAAAACTGCTGCTACAGACTTGAGATGGTATGATAAAACAATCCTGGGTGATGCAAAACACCTTCCAGCCTGCTGAGTGATATGACAATTAAAAATATCAAGGAATTTCTGTCTGGTTTGTGAAAACGGGAGCCCCTGCACTTCCAGCTTTTAAAGGAGACTTTGCTGAGCCATCTCTGAGCTTACAGATCATCTGGGTGCATGAGGGAAAGCTGATGTGAGCTGTGAGCCAGTGATGGGGAATGCAACCAGTTTGGGATGCTTTCCTGCTTACAACTTCCCATCTTGTACTTCCAGCTTTTGAGCATAGTTGTGCTCTGTGAGAAACCAAACAGAGCTGTTGGGTGTCCCAAATCCCTCCCAGTCAGGGCTGCAGAGACCTGCCCTTGAAATGCAAGAGAGGCTTTGCATGGTTTTCTTGGGTCATGATTAAAAGCTGAAGGCAGATGGAAGGGGTTTGTGAGGACACAGGTTCCTTAAGGGGAGGAAAAAAGGGTGGTTTGAGCAAGGTGATGGTGTGAAAGGACATCCAGTTCCCATACTCAGCATGACCATCTTCCCTGGGCAAGGGTGGCATCACTCCTGCCCTTCACCCTCCTGCCATCACTTTTGGGGCAAAAACACCATATTGAAATAGAATCAAACCCAACTTAGAATCACAGAATAGTTCAGGCTGGAAGGGACCTTAAAGATCATCAAGTTCCAACTCCCCTGCAGAGGGGTTTAACTCAGCACCAAGGTATCAACACACAGCAGCATCTTTTCAAAGAAGCAAAAGAAAAGATGATATCATCTCTCTAGAGGGCTGCCTGAGCACACACTGATTTACAGCACAAAGCCCAGCAGCACATGGAAACTGCTGCCCTGGTGTCACAGGAGCTGCTTCTCCTCCATGTGTGAAACTGGACAAATCCTGAGATTAAAAATAGTTTATAACACATTTGTCTCCTGTTTGCTCTTAAAAAAGAGGTAGCAAATACAAGATAAGGATAACCAGGGGAAAATGAAGGGAAAAAACAAGGGATTCCTGTTAGAAACCAATGTTTGATTTGTTTTGTTTTGTCAGAGAAGGGACTCAGTTCCCAGAGGTTTGAGAAGAGCTGGAGAAACACGTGGCAGATTTATCTAGTGCTCCAGCTCCTGAGGGAGAATTTCAAGCAGACATAAATACCAACTGCTCTGCCTGGTCTGGCACCTGGCAAGGAAAGGGGTAGGAGAAAATGTCTCTTTTTCACAGCAAAGGTGGATGAACATGCAGGTGCAGATGGTGAGCAAGGTGCCCACAAAGCCATCACAACCCCCGCCCCCCCAAGCAAAGCTCCATGGAGCAAACAGAAGGCAGTGTGGAGCAGAGCATGCTCACCATCCAGGTGGTTACGGGAAAGGTACTTGAGTCCTTCATCCAGCAGGATAACGGGCAGGGAGATCTTCATCACAACCACCCACTGCGGCCAGCTCAGCGGCGTCACCTGGAAGATGAGCTGCAGGGGGGAAAGGATTGGACATGTCAGGAGGGAAGGGGATGGGATTTTTAAAAATTTGTTTTACAGGTCAGGTTCTTGCATGGTACAGGTTGAGAAAGGGATATATTCCGAGTACAAGAAGGGAGGACCCAAGACAGTCCAAAGAAAAGGATTTCTTCAAGGTCTGTCATGATCTCAAGATGGCTTTTGGCTAAGATTAGCCAAAAACAATGTCCTTCTTCTCTCCTGCAGTGAGGAAAGTGAGGCACAAGCCCTATATGCTCATAGGTGCTTAGCAGGGGACAAAGGACAATGTAACCTCCTGAGCACAGTGACCTGCTTCATCACATCATCCTCAGGCATCAACCAAGGGTATTCCCAGCCCTGGACTGCAGAGGTGATGCCTCCAAAAGGAGCCGAGATACCCATACCCCTTTGTGTTGCCTATAAGGAGAACTGCTGATTGAAGTAAAGGCTCATTGGGGCACATTGTCTCCTGCACACAGGAGTCATAAGACACAGGGGACAACCTTCCCAGAAAGTTCCAGAACTAAAGAAAGTTCAAGGGACATCATTGCCCACAGGAGGAGCTGCCTGGGCTGTGCATGGAGGAGTCAGAGAGCACTCACAGGCAGAGGCTTGACATAGAGGATGAGGAAGTGCAGAGCCATGGACATGATGATGGCCCCCAGTAGCCAGATGTTGAGCCATGGTGGCATCCTCAGCAGCGACTGGTTCTCAGAGACACTGCAGGAGTGAGGAACAATGTTAGCCCAAACCACCTCCTGCTCCCTGTGCCTGCCCAACCTGGGGGTTCCCATGGCTCTAAGTTACAGCCCTCTCTTCCAGACTCTTCAGGCTTTGCTGTGATTGAGATCTGGACATTCATAGATTCCTACTGGTTGTTAACTGGGCCAAACTAATGGATGCGGATCTAGTCCTTCCTCATAACTATCAGCAGCACCACAGCAGCTTGAAGAAGTTTATTTACAATCAGTCCAGTGGTTTATTGTGAGAACACCCCAAATGGCTCTGCTGAGCCAAAGCAAAGCCATCAGTTCACCAAGGGATGCTCAAAGATACCCTACATGAAACTGATCATGTGTAGAGCACAGAGGGGTCCCACAGGAAGTCACCTCACCTGTTCAGAGCATTGCACATTTCGATTGTCACCAACACAGATAGAGCCATCGTGGTTGGGTATCGGGACTCAAAGATCTCACAGTTGATCCCTTCAAAGATGGGGTTGTCCTCGGTGCACCTCATGAAGTTCCTCTGTCAGCAGAGGAAACCACTGGTAAATATATGGCAGAGAAGATTGTAGGAAAGGCAGGAAAGAGGAAGAAGTGGTTGACTGGTTGAGGGGCACAAGGTGTACATGGATTATTAGGAGTGCTGTTAAATATTCCACTGCTCAGAGTGACTGATAAAACTGTCTGAAGTGACAGAGACTCTGCAGGGGCTTTGGGGTAATGGCTGAATTATGGATGAGTGATTTCCACGAGCAGGTATTTGAGCATTCACATGTCACCATCAAAAATACATCTTCCAGTGCACATGACAGTGGGCACCCAATTTTTCACCATCTTGTTCAGACCCACAGTCATGTAAAAATTGATCCCTTTCAATATGGGATCACGTACAGGAGCTACTTTCTGATACTGGTAGAAGCAAGACAGGAAACATAAAGCCTGGAGAAAGAGAATTCCTTTTCTTTTAAAATCAGTGTTGTCTCTACCAGCAATCTGAGTTCTACCATAAATAACCACAGAAGAAAGATAGAGAAAAGACAATTCCTGACTCTGTGCCTTCACCCATCTGTTCCACACAATGTCCCCTTCCTCTCCCAACTCACCAGCTGATGGAAGGAGACCTGTGGTCCATCGGCGTCATACAAGAACCACCATGTTGCTGCACCCACTGTGGCCAGGCCCACGTACACTGCAGCCAAGAGAGACACCCTTACCCCCAGCACCCAGCAATGGTCCCTCTCCCCATGGCACCCCATGCCCTTCTTCTGCCTACTTGTGCCCATGGGGGCTCACCTCCAATGGCCAGGTAGCGGAAGAAGAGCCAGCCACTGATAAGGGGCTCCTTGGGGTTGCGGGGCAGCTTGTCCATGATGTCCAAGTCAGGGGGATTGAAGCCCAGAGCAGTGGCTGGCAGCCCATCTGTCACCAGGTTCACCCACAGCAGCTGCACAGGGATGAGGGCCTCTGGCAAGCCCAGGATGGCTGTCAGGAAGATGCTTTGGGAAAAAAACCACAGAGATTATAAATTAGATGAGCTCCAAGAAGCCAAAGAAAGTGTTTGTGTTGTGCAAGGGGCTAGCAGGTACACTGGATCCAATAAACTGAATGAAGTTCTGCAGGTGAACCTACCAGGAATCATAGAATCATGGAGTAGTTTGGGCCAAACGGGACCTCAAAGATCATCCAGTATCATCCAGTTCCAACCCCCTGCCATAGGCATGGACACCTCCCACTAGACCAGGTTGCTCAGTGCCTCATCCAGCCTGGCCTTAAACCCCTCCAGGGATTGAGGGGGCATCCACAACCTCTCTGGGCAACCTCTTCCAGTGTTTCACTACCCGCACCGTAAAGAACTTCTTCCTTATATGTAGCCTGAATCTCCCCTCTTCCAATTCACATCCATTATTTCTAGTCCTTCCATGACATATCCTATTAAAAAGTCCTACCCCTGCCTTTCTGTAGGCCCTTCCTCCTGGGGCATGGCATGATCAGAAAACTGCAAAAGTCCCCCTACCCTACCCCATGCTTGGCTGGTCCATTTGGTACCCAAGGCTACAACCATGCAACCAGGGGTAAGGAAAATGGATAGGATGGCAGGTCACCTGCCCCAGGGAATGTGACCCCTCATATGCACCCTATAGACCCAAAGCAATGGGATGCTCTCACTCCCTCCTTACACCTTTTCACTTCATTCCTCTCCTCCCTATCCCTCTTGGTGCCCCCAGGTCTCTCTCAGTGGTCACCTCATGGGGACAGACATCCAGTGGGACAGGGCTGTTGGTCTTGGATGTCCCAAGGCTCTGTACCAGGGTATGAAGAGGAGGAGCTGAGGAAGCACTGCCTGCCCCTCAGAGAGAAAACAGTGACAAAATACTGCTAGGGCAGCTGGAAGTGGGAATACTTTAGGAATAAGGAAAAGAAAAAAAACCACAAAAAACACATCATGGTGCCTGGAGGGGGGGGGTGTCTCACCAAACGACCTCCCCAACGTTGGAGGAGATGAGATAGCGGATGAACTGCTTCATGTTGTTGTAAATGGCCCTGCCCTCCTCGACAGCTGACACGATGGTGGAGAAGTTGTCATCAGAGAGCACCATCTCAGCAGCCGACTTGGCGACCGCCGTGCCAGAGCCCATGGCGATGCCAATCTCGGCTTTCTTCAAGGCCGGGGCATCATTGACACCATCACCTGTCTGCACAGAGCTGTGATTAATGAGGTGCAAGGGATCGAGCCAGGCAGAGAGGAGGGAAGAGCGAGCGGGTGGGGTGTTCCTGGGGCACTCACCATGGCAGTGATCTCGTGGAAGGACTGGAGATACTCGACGATGCGGGACTTGTGTGCAGGCTCCACACGGGCGAAGCAGCGGGCATGGCGGCACGCCTGCCTCTGCGCCTCGGGGGGCAGGTCATCAAACTCCCGGCCCGTGTAGGCTTTGCCAGACACATCCTCACTCTCGGAGAAGATGCCGATCCTGCGGCAGATGGCCACCGCCGTGCCCTTGTTGTCACCAGTGATCATGATGACGCGGATGCCAGCCTTGCGGCACATCTCGATGGAGGAGGTGACCTCCTTGCGGGGAGGGTCCAGCATCCCCACACAGCCCACAAAGGTCAGGTTGTTCTGCGAGGGGAGACATGTCTCAGACCCACATTGACTGTGGGGATGTAGCTGCTTCCCTTCCTGCTGGGAAACCAGCCAGGGCACAAGGATTTCCCATGGGAGGAAGCTTTCAGGAGATGTCCTACCAAGAGTCCCATAGATCATAGAATGATAGAATAGTTCGGGTTGGAAGGGACCTCAAAGATCATTGAGTTCCAACTCCCCTGCCATAGGCAGAGACACCTCCCACTACACCAGGTAGCTCAGTGCCTCATCCACAACCTCTCTGCACAATCTGTTTCAGTGTTTCACTACCCTCACCCTAAGGAATTTCTTTCTCATATCTAGCCTGAATCTCCCCTCTTCCAATTTAAACCCCTTATTTCTCATCCTTCCATCACATATCCTATTAAATAGTCATAGAATCATAGAATAGTTTGGGTTGGAAGGGACCTTAAAGATCATTGAGTTTCAACCCCCCTGCCATAGGCAGGGACACCTCCCACTACATCAGGCTGCCCAGTGCCCTGTCCAGCCTGGTCTTGAACACCTCCAGAGAGGGGGCATCCACAACCTCTCTGGGCAACCTGTTCCAGTGCTTCACCACCCTCACTGTAAAGAATTTCTTTCTTATGTCAACTCTAAATCTACCTCCCTACCCTTACCTATCTGTAGAAGCCCCCTAATGGAGTAGAGCATGACTATAAAACTGCAATAGTCCCCCTGCCCCAAGCTTGGCTACCATTTGGTAGCCAAGGCTACAGATGCACCCTATAGACCCAAAGCAACAGGATGCTCTCACTCCCTCTGCTTCTCCTTACACCTTTTCACTTCATTCCTCTCCTCCCTATCGCTATCCCCAGGACCCTCTCAGTGGTCACCTCATGTAGACAGTGGGACAGGGCCGTTAGCCTTGGATGTCCCAAGGCTCTGTACCAGGGTTTGAAGAGAAGGAGCTGAGGAAGCACTGCCCTCTCCCCAGAGAGAAAACAGAGTCAAAATACTGCTAGGTCAGCTGGAAGTAGGTGGGAAATTAGGAAAAAAAAGATCTCCTGCAGAAAGCCTCTGGTTCTGTACCTCGTAGTGGACGAAGGTGGCAGAGTCGTGCAGCTGCATGGTCTCCCTACGCACCGGCGAGTCATGGGTGGCCAGGGCCAGGCAGCGCAGGGTGTCAATGCCCATCCCCCAGTCACGGATCCTGCTCAGGATCTTCTCCCTCACCGGGGCCGTCAGTGGGACCTTGGCCGTGCCCACCCGCACGTGGGTGCAGCGCTCAATCACGCTTTCTGGGGCGCCCTGGGAAGGAAGGAGAGGAGAGCTTTTAGGGGAAGTGCCGGAGGGAAAGAAGGCATCGAGTTTGGGCAGAGGAGGAGGTGATGCCTCCAAACCTCCAGCACACCCATCCCACGCAGCGCACTAGATGGCAGCCTCTGACCGCGCTCGTGGGGACCATGGGAGGGATGAAGCAGATCACCAGTCAGCAGGATCTGCCCTATGGGGGATCCACCCAACACCCCGCAAAACTCACACAAATCTGCCCCAAAGATGCTCCTGCCCCACAAACTCCCTCTAGGACCTGGAGGGGCTCAGGGTATAAATCACTGCTGAAAAAAACACGATGCTTTTGTGATTTGAGAAAACATGTCCTTTAGCATCACAGCATCTCAGCCCCTCCCTTCTGACCTTAAACAGGACCCCTCTGTCATTACTTTTTAATAGAAAACTTTTTAATATAATCTATTGCTGGCCCAGGAGGCCAGGGATGGGGCAGTAGCTCCAGAGGGTCCCAACCTGACCCAGAGGACAGAGTTCACCCACAGAGAAGATCTCCCTGTGGAAACAACAATATACAAATCTGCTCGGAACCAGCAGGGGGAAATTCCTGCCTCAGCTCTTCTCCTGGGAAGAAAATGCCCTTTAAAATACTATTTTATTTCTGGTTACAGTGGAAAGCTGGACATCACCCTTTGAGCATTACTGATGCCTGGAGGGTCCAAATCTTTAACAAAGGCAAGTTTCATACAGGGACAGCTCACTCCTGGTCCCAGCACTCTCATAGACTTTTCCTCCCTCTAAATCATTTTACCCCCTTTTTTTTTTTTCTATCAGTGCTTCAAAGAGTCACCTGCTCCCTGCACCACAGCAGCCTACCTGCTGGCTCCTCAAACCTCAGATGACTAAGGGAGAGGACAAACTCACAAAGCATCACTGCAGTAGGGGTCAAATCCTCCTGGAGTGTGCACAGGGAAGGTGGATCTCACAGAGATCTTCTCCAGAGACCTTCTCCCTTACCTTGACGAACATCTTGCTGCCAGCAGAGTTGTGTCCGGGGCCGGTGGGTGTGCAGTACACAGACATGGACTTGCGGTCACGGGAGAACTCCAGGGTGCACTCCTTCCTCATCAGCTTCTTGATCACCTGCAGGGACATGGCATATTGCAGGGCTGAGCTGGGATGTGCCTGGGGCCACCACAGCAGCCAGCGCTCTCCACCTTGGCTAACAACCCTGCTGAGCTGGCACAGCAACATTGATGGGAGGAGAAAGGCAACCACAGGAGCTGGGAGGGATGGCAAAAAGCAGAAGGAACTTTCCTTCTTCAGCTTTTTTTGGGAGAATTTTAAACCCTTCTGACTATGGCACTGCTGCCTGATCCACAGCCTGTGCCAGCCCTTCATTTTATTTCACTGATCGCACAGGGGATGCCAAACAACTTCTGTAGCCTAGCACAAAACTCCATTTGCCATGGAGATGGGTGAGACTTTTGCATAATCACAGAATATCATGGATTGGAAGGCACCTCAAGAGATCATCTAGTCCAATCCCCCTGCAAGAGCAGAACACCCAGACTTGGGACTTTCTCTAGGGACTCTTCTCACATGGGGCTCCAGCCAGACTGCAGGACAGGGAACTGCTCACAGGGCATCCCCCACTCACTGAATTGCAGGCGTTGGCTCTCTCCACCTTGGAGAGCTGGCTGGTATCAGTGTTGAAGACATTCATCTTCTCTACCAGGCATGTCAGGGCTGTTTCAGTGGCTTCCCCCACCTTCTCGTAGACTTTTTTGGACTAGAGAGCAAGAAAAAATAGAGTTAAGCTTTAGAGCACATCCTCTCCCTGCTGCTCTGACCAAAAATGCTGTCACCCATTCCAGAACTCCCAGAGCATCACCCTGGGATGATGCCAAGGCAGGGGACGCCAAGAGACAACTCTCTGCAGTGAAGGGAAGAGCATCACCAGTGCTCCCACCACCTCCCCAGCCCTGGTGCCCCTCACACCTCGTTGTAGTCCAGAGAGGAGTCATTGCAGAGGGCACAGATGGTGGCCAGCTCCACCAGCCCGTCGTACTGCCCGCACTGCACTGGCTGCTCGTCCTTCAGGCTGTGGGAAGAAAACCATCAAGAAGCTTACACCAACTTAAAATGATAAAGCAGGAGAAAAAGAGTGAGAAAAAGCCCTGGGCTTGGCAAGAAATGCTTGGGTTTGCATTTTGTGCTTTACCAAATGGATGAGCTGCAAATAAGAGTATCACAGGAGGCAAATAAACTCTGTAAGTGCCCCAGAATAAAAGGGGATGCAGGGGAGCTCAAAAGTGTGTTGGACCTTAAAGCAGGGGCTGTCAAAAGGCTGACCATGAAGATGATGAATGAGAAAAGGGGCAAATAAATCATAGAATAGAATCATACACTAGTTTGGGCTGGAAGAGACCTTAAAGATCATCTAGTTCCAACCCCTCTGCCATCGGCAGGGACACCTCCCACTACACCAGGTTGCTCAGTGCCTCATCCAGCCTGGCCTTAAACACTTCCAGAGAGGGGGCAAGTTAATGCCTCCCTCCCCAAGGGTTTTCCAGCTGCCAGGGATCCAGAGGAGCTGCAGCAAGTCCCTTCTCCTCCCTGTGATGCTGCTTTGAGCTCCAGAGAGCCAGAGGGCACCCAAGGGAGCATTTAACATCAGCAGACAAATTTAATGACTGCATTGCTGTGGCTTTCTCTGAACAAGCAGTGAACTGAGGCCTCTGCTTCCTAAATAGCAGCTCTTTGCTATCTAAAGAAGCACAAACCCCACTGGAAAGGAGCAGCCCTGAACACACCAGGGAAGCTGGATACTGCTTCTTGCCTGGTGGCAGAAATGGCAGAGGTGATTTTCAGGAGAAATTTAAAAAAAAATAAAAAATTATCCCAGTTCCAGGAGAGGTAACTGCAGGTTAGAGTTGTATAAACCCAGCTGGTCACCTGCTTGCTGGAAAAATAATTTGTCAGGCATTTATTAGGATCAGTTTATTCCACTGCTGGTTCCCAATGGAAAGAACAGTTTGGAGCCCTTGTAGCAGCTCGGGAGAGGAAAGCAGGGAGCAGCCAAGAAAATCTGAAAAATCTGTTTGCTGAGGGACAAGAAGCAGCGCTGGGCTGAGAGCGAGCAGGGGCCAGCTGCCTTCTGCCTGCAGGATGCTGTTGGTCCCAGCTCCTGGGCAGGGTGGGCAAGGAGTGTTGGAGGGAGCCTGCAGGCACTTAGAGTTGGGTTTTGATGTTTGAGAAGGTGGAAATACCAAGGATTGCTTTTGCAGCATGGGAAAGAGCTAGGAAGAGGTGAGGGGACACATCCTCATCATCAGCTGTCCCTACATGGGACCAGGTGAGATCCATATGCTAAAAAAGGCATCAGCAAAGTGCTGTTGGGTGCTATGCAGAGATGTGAGCAAACCCAAAATCAGACAGGTAATATTCACCATGCTGAGGTCAGGCTAAAGCTGAGGTCAGTCCCACCAGCCCTGGGGAAGCTGAGGGGGTTTCTCTCCATGACACCTAAGTTAGCCCTCACATCCTCCCCTGGACACAGTACAAGTGCAGCAAAAGTGTTGCAGACCACCACAAATTGTTGCAGACCATCACAGAGCCTCCCTGCAGGAGGTTCCTGGAGCTTTGAAGGCTGTCAGAGACAAATTCAGCCTCTCAGTCCTCCTCATTTAATTGAAATGGACTGATTGATACCAACCTGGGACTTGGCTAGCTTTTTAATGGCTATTCCTAGCCAAGGATCCAATTTGCTTTATAAACATACACGAAATTTAGTCTGAAGCTGGGATAAATGCATAGTCACAGATGAGAGGAATGGACAGTGATGAAGAATGTGCCCGGGATCACACAGCAAAGCAAAGGGGTGCAGAGAGTGTTCCAACCATCATCTGAGCTTCTCATCTTCCTCCTTCCCAGACTTTCCCCATGCTAGGGAGCATCACCCTACCTTGAAGGACGCACAAGCTCAACCCCCCCACCTCCACCCAACTGCCCCAGGGCCACACTTTGTCACTCACAAAGCAGAGGGGACCCAAACTCACATCTGTCCTTCAGGAGCGTAGGTGGAGCCGGTGATGCTGAACTCACGCAGGCTGCACTGGCTGCCCTCCACCTTCTCCATAATGAACATCTGCAAGGGGGAAGATGGAGACAGTGCATCAGGCAGTGATTTTTGGGCCCAGCCTGGAGACCCTCCATCTGGTGCCATCCTAGTGATGGCCCCACCATCACCAGGCTCAACCCCCTCCCTGAACGCCCACCATTCCTGGCTGTCCCCAAATCCTCCCAGCTCTCCCCTGCCTTTCTCATGTTCTCCTCCAGCTCTTTTTTTCCATGGAAGAGGAGTGGTGCCAAGCAGTTCCTAAGAAGGTGCCTGTGTTTTTCTTGGAGCAGAGAAGCTGTTTGGCTCTGCTTTCCACCTCTGCCCTGGGAAGCCTCTGCGGGGCAGGATCTGACCAGCCAGGAGCTGCAGGATGGGGCTGCCCCTGCCACCCTTTCCCAGCCAGCTCTTGGCCACCAGCTTGTCTTGAGGACTACTGGCATCACAGCTTGGCTACAGGCACCAGCAGTATGGCAGCTGAGAAATAAAGCCTCAAGGAGCTGTAAAAGTCTCACAAACTGTATTTTTTGTTATTTTTGCCTTTCAAACTCCTTCCAGTTTCTCTCTTGCTGCCATAGTGAGAGCAACAAAATAAAAAATAAATTAAAATACAGTACCCCTCCCCCTCCTTTTCCCAGTCTCTCCCAATTTCCCCTGGCACAGTCCACCCTTTGGGGCACCTCCAGCAGCAGCAGAAGCAGTGCCCAGCCTGAGCTGGGGTGACAGTTTGGCGACACTTGATTCTGCTTAATCATTATTTATGACCCATCCTGAAGCCAAAAAGTAACAGAATAAATAAAGAAATAAAATTGGTTTGATGAATGTCCTTCCCTGTCCCTGAGTGCCTGCAGGGAACAGCCAGGAAGGAGGATGGCTGCAGGAAAGTGATGCCCTCAGCTTTAGAGACCTGCTCAGCAGCTCCAGAACGTGGAGACAGGGGCAGCTGTTCCTCTCCACTGCCTCAAGTAATTTATGTGCCCTGTTTATTTTCCTCTGCTCATTAGAGATGCTCTCCAGGAGAAATGGGGAGGCACCACTCAGCACCAGAGATGCAATGGTTCTGGGTACCATCTACTTCTCTCCCCTCCACACCTCCTCTGGCAACTAACAGAGGTTCATTTTCTCCTGATGATGACTGCTAATAATACAAGGACACAGCACCAGTACAGCCAGGTTGGCTGGTGGGTGTGAGAACCCCCTCCACACATCCTGGTATCCCCTGGTGAAAACCAAGGGAAAAAGATGAAGCTCGGGGAAGCACATTCACAACAGGTTTAGCATCCTCTGTGCGTTTTCTTACTTCCATACTTTACAGATTATTTAGGGCAAACCAAAGCAGGATGTTCAAAGTGTGAATCTCCCATGCAAATCCTTCTGAGCCCAAAGCAACATCCCCACTGCTTCACAGCTATCTCATTTGCTACCTCCTTCTGCTCCTTTCCCAAAGCTCATCCTCAAGGTACCTCAGCATACCACAAGGGTTTGCAAGAAAATCTCCAGTTCAAGAGTAGCAGAATAGGCTCAGGACATGCCAAGCCCTCCACTGAGCTTCTCTGGCAGAAGCTGCAGATATTCATGCATTAAAGACTTTGATAAAGAGAGACAAAACACATCATGAATTGTCCCAAGGTGACAGACTCCAGAAACAGAGGCAAAATGTGGCTGAAATTCCCTAAGGCTTATGCAACACCAAAAGGGACATTTGAAGGGTGAGCATCTTTCATCCAACCATCAGCCATCAAGGGAGCCAAAAATCTCCTGGACTCTTTAGAAAATGGACTTGTGTTCAGAAATGCTGATTGACAACTTATTTATTAAAGAATCTGAAAGCATCCACCCCAGTCACCAGTGGTGTTAGCTGATATTGGACCGTTTTCAAATGCTCATGGCTAAAAAACAATTACCAATTTCACAATAGCAACTTTCTTATTGAAAAAGGAAAAAAAAGAACAAATCATACCCAGGTCCTTTGTTTTTCCACAGCTATTAAAAAGGGTGCTGTGTAACCCACAGCAACCAGAGGTTACATCCAATTTCCTGCCAGCTCCTGGCTGGTGTGTGTGGCAGGGTGAGGGGGCGGTCAGGGCACTGCAAAGGTGTTTGCAGGTCTTTTTGGGGATGAAAAGCTGGACATGAGCCAACAGTGTGCACTTGCAGCCCAGAAGCCAACTGTGTCCTGGGCTGCATCTGAAGAGCTGTGACCAGCAGATCAAGAGAGGTGATTCTGCTCCTATGTTCTGCTCTCATGAGACACCACCTGGAGTTAATGCATCCATTTCTGATACCCTCAGCACAGGAAGGACATGGACCTGTTGGAGAGGGTCCTGAGGAAGGTGCTGGAGCACTTCTCCTATGAGGACAGACAGAGAGCTGGGGCTGCTCAGCCTAGAAAAGAGAAGGCTGCAGGTAGACCTCATTGTGGCCTCCCAGTGCCTGAAGGGGCTACAGAAAAGCTGGGGAGGGGCTGTTTGCCAGGGCACAGAGTGATGGGACAAGAAGCAATGGTTTTAAACTGGTGGAGGGCAGGGTTAGATGAGGGTGGTGAGACACTGGCCCAGGTTGCCCAGAGAGGTGGTGGAGGCCACATCACTGGAGACATCCAAGGCCAGGCTCGCTGAGGCTCTGAGCAGCCTGATCTAGTGCAGGATGTCCCTGCTCACTGCAGGGGGTTGGACTACATGACCTCTGAAAGTCGCTTCAAACTCTATGATTGGGCAGATTTTCCGAGCTGAAAAAGGAGCCACACGTTTTCAGGCAGTAGAAAAAAACCCAGAAGAACTAGACACACCTTAAACCATAAAGAGGATGGGCGAGGTTTCTCATCACAAAAATGATATAAATAATAATGGAAGCGTTAGAAGGAGGTAGCAAACTACAGGCTGCAGCTTGGATACATCCCCACATCTCTTTATTTTCTGTAGCATCTCTAACAGAATTACTCATCAAAGGCAGACAAGATTGCCATCTGGAGTAGTAAGAGGCTGCAATCATCAGTACTTTACCCATCAATCAGCCCACGGATCAGCACTGTGTTCCTCCTGTGCTGGAAGCAGCCCTGGTAACGGCCACAGTCCCTGGGAAACCCCCAGAAAGGCCTCCTGGTAATTAGCACAGGGTTGAGACAGACAGAACTGCTCAATCAAGGCACAGCATCCAGGAGATTAAAAAACAAATAGTGCCCACACGGCTCCTGGGAGGACAGGAATTTGTACATCCAAGCCCTGCCACAAGGTGTATTGAAAGAAATTTGAGAAAAAACTTTGTCGGGGTAAGAGAAGAGGCTGCCCAGAGAGGGTGTGGGGTCTCCTTCTCTGGAGACTTTCAAACCCCACCTGGGCACCTTCCTGGGTGACCTGACCTACATGTTCCTGCTCCAGCAGGGGGTTGAACTCAATGATCTCTCCAGATCCCTTCCAATCCCTGATATTCTGTGATTCTGTCAAAGTAACCCCCTTTCTGCTCTTGTTCCCCAAAACATTTTGAGGGCATCCAAACGCCACCAACCACCTCTCCCTCCAGGAAATGGGGTACCAGCATCTCCCTCCCACTCTAGATGGACAAGTGTTCTGGTATAAAGCCTTTTTGGTTGGTATTTCATAGATTCATAGAATGGCTTGGGTTGGAAGGGACCTTAAAGTTCACCTAGTTCCAACCTCCCACTAGACCATGTTGCTCAGTGCCTCATCCAGCCTGGCCTTAAACACCCTGGAGGGGACATCACTTTGCTTGTTCCACCTCTGTGGCATCCACATGCACCTCACTGAGATGAGTCCAGAAATGCTAACTGACAACTTATTTTTTAAAGAAACTGCCACTGCACCCAGACACATATGCCTGGCATGAAGAGGGACCTGGAGCCTGTGGCACAGCCCTTAGAAAAGAGCTGAGGGTTTGAAACAGCCCTGCAGGAGTCATTCTACAACTTTTATAGACCTAGTGCTGGCAGTGAGACACAAAGGACAAGCACCGCTCAGCACCACATCCTGGTTCTCGAGCAGCTGAGCTCACCTAAATGAAACATGTGTGTTAATTAAATCACACTCAATTAGGACATTTGCCAGATAATCAATAGCCTTCTGTGGCTTTTGCACACCTGAAGCTGAGCTGGAGCATGTCCAGGACACAACAATGGCTGCCCAGAGCAAATATTGACCCACCCAGACAGCGCTCGCCTGCGTCAGCACGGGAATCCCTCTGGTTAAACATCAACAGCCACCTCTGGCTCTCCTGATGCCAACCTGGATCCTGGCATCACACCCTGGCAGAGGCAGGGCTCAGCCAAGTAACATGGGTAATCAAAAAGAGGGGTTTTGAGGAGATGGGATGGAGGAGATACATTGAATTTTAGCAAAGTCGCCAAGCTCATTCTGAAAATGATGATTGATTGAAACCATGTTCTGTGTCCTATTTCATCCCCCTCCTGCCCTCTTCTCTGATTCAACAGACCTGCTTCTCCTGACCACACCACACTGCAGGAGACCATGGCACTTCTGCCCAAGTATTGTGTCCCGTTCTGGAGTCCTCAAAACAAGAAGGACATTGAGCTGTTGGATCAGGTCCAGAGGAGGGCCAAGATGATGATCAAAGGGCTGGAGCAACTGCCTTAGGAAGACAGGCTGAAGGAATTGGGGTTGTTCAGCCTGGAGAAGAGAAGGCTCGGGGGGGACCTTATAGTAACTTATCAATAATACCTGAAGGGGGCTACAGAAAGGCAGGGGTAGGAATTTTTAAAAAGATATGTGATGGAAGGACTAGAAATAATGGATGTAAATTGGAAGAGGGGAGATTCAGGATAGATATAAGAAAGAAATTCTTTCCTGTGAGGCTGGTGAGACACTGGAAGAGGTTGCCCAGAGAGGTTGTGGATGCCCCCTCTCTGGAAGTGTTTAAGACCAGGTTGGACAAGGCACTGAGCAGCCTGATCTAGTGGGAGGTGTCCCTGCCTATGGCAGGGGGGTTGGAACGTTGTGATCTTTGAGATCCCTTCCAACCCAAACTAATCTATGATTCTATGACTTTAAGTAGTTTGGTGAAGGCATGGTCATGTTCTACCTCTCCTCCAGCAATCTAAAAGCTAGAGACTCCAACTGCTGGGGTTGCCCTTCACTGACTTGAGACATGGGCAAGCTTGGTGACTGCTTTGTTCCAGCAGTGTCTCATTTTAAATTCATCTACAGAGCAGAAATATTAGGTGTTTCCAGTCATCCAAAGCTTGTTGTGACCAAATCCCATGAACAGCTTGGAACCCTGTCATGGCTTCCCTCGCTTGCTACCCAAGTGTCAGAGAGGAGGGATGGTGGCCAGGTCCATTTTTCCCCACAGCAACACATTTTCCAAGGTTCTCCTATAAAAGTGATGCACCATGGCCAAGAAACTTTCCTGAGACTTGAGACTTAATGGGGAAACTGAGAAGCATTTGGATGGTCCAGACTCTCCTCAAAGTCACCTTGTCATATGGCCAGACAGGCAGGAGCAAATCTCTCTGGTAGACCAGGAGCCATTGACCTCCACACAAAATCACCCTAGTGCTGTTGTCTTAAGAAGACCTTTTCAGTCCAAGCCCAGCTACACACAACTGCTGATGGCAGACCTGCCAGGACAAGGCAGAACAGGTAATACAGGAACAATTTCACCAGGTAGCAGGTATGTTCTCTTAATCCCTGGATATGTGCTAAAACTCATCACAGACAGCAGAACTCACATGTTGCACCCATTTGCCAAGTTCTGGGCTCAGACTTTAGAATTTTTCACAGTCCAGAATTTCTCTCTGGTTAAGAAGAAGGGAAACCAGCTCAGAGAGCAGAGGAGGCCAATTGCTTTGGCATCTCCAGCAGCTCTGTCTCAATACCACGTCACAGCAGGAAGGGAGCACTGAAATAAGTCTTCAACATGGCACCTCCAAACTGCTGGGCTCATAAAAGTAATTTTCCTAATTCCAGCCATGCCAAGAGAAGTCATAAACCTCTTTGACACCTAGAGAAAGGTCAGGGCTTCCTGCAAACCATCTTCCTTGTTCACCTGGAAATTCCTAACATGAAACAAAGCCCATCCTACCAAGATAAGGATGGAGTGGTGCAGGGTTTTGGGAGGTTACAGCTTGTTCCCCCTGAATACCCCAAAATACCCTCTGGTACTCACCCGGCACACAGACATCTGGTTGGTGGTGAGGGTGCCAGTCTTGTCAGAGCAGATGACAGAGGTACAGCCCAGGGTCTCCACTGAGGGCAGACTCCTGACAATGGCATTCTTCTTGGCCATGCGGCGTGTTCCCAGTGCCAGGCAGGTGGTGATGACAGCTGGGAGGCCCTCAGGGATGGCAGCCACTGCCAGTGCCACTGAGATCTTGAAGTAATAGATGGCCCCCCGAAACCAGGAGCCCCCATGGACAGGGTCACTGAAGTGGCTGATGTTGATGACCCAGACAGCGATGCACACCAGGAAGATGACTTTGGAAAGCTGCTGGCTGAACTCGTCCAGCTTCTGCTGCAACGGGGTCTTCTCAGGCTCAGTCTCCACCATCTGGTTTCGGATCTTCCCAATCTCTGTGTACACCCCTGTGGCAATGACAACCCCCACGGCCTTCCCAGCTGCAATGTTGGTGCCCTGTGAGGAAAGAAAGGGAACAGAGTGGATTCAGGGACATGAAATGTCTCAGCCTGAATGAGTAAATGGGTCACATGTGAAAGAACACGAAATGTTGGTTAAGGGGAAAATGAGACCTCCTGGGATTTTGTATATACCCACTCTAAAGAGGGTCCCTCTGGAGAGCTCTCTTGCTTCTTGAGTACTTGGCTTCTGCCCAAAAGAAGCATGAGAAAGGAGGAAACTCAGACTTGTGATAGCAGTAGACTTCAGCACAAACCTTCTCCCTGTCCATTATACATCTTACTTGAAGGAAAAACAACTGAAATCACCCAAGGCATCTAAGGACATCATTTAGCACAGCCTAAATGAAATATCATGGAAACAGGTCCTCATTTTCAGGGACTTGGGGGTCTTTATGTGGACCTGCATTTCTTTATTGTTCATGCACTCCCTTTTGCTGCCCAGAGAGCTCCTGTGTCTCTTGGCATCTTCACTTGGTAGCTCTTTGCAGAACGACAGGAGAGGTGGGGACAGGCACCAAGGGACTTACAGAAAAAAGCATGTTCTTCTTGTCCTGGTTGACAGCCCGGGGGTCAGGGATGGGATCAGCATGTTTGATCACAGACACAGACTCCCCTGCCAAGACAAGAAAACCCACGTGTCACATGGGACAGGAGGGATGCCCCAGCACTGGGTGCATTTTACCTGCCATGACCTTTAAAAGACACTGCGATCTCCTCAGCTCTTCAGTCTTCTACCCATTTCCCACTCCAGCAAAGCACTCAGCCCAGTGTTAGCCCCAAAATTTGAGGGTTCAAATTCAGCACCAACCTCCATGTTATCACACTGGCACCTACCTGTGAGGATGGACTGGTCAACCCGCAGGGTGGTGGAGCGGATTTCAATGATCCGAATGTCTGCTGGCACCTTGTCACCAACTGCAAGGGCAAGAGAAGAGCAGATCCATCAGGTGGGACTGGCAGCACCCACCATCCTAAGGAAGGTGGACACCAAACCCCAACCATGCCACCACTGCCAGGATCTACTCTTGTGGCCTCTGGTTTGCACCTCAGATTCTGCTCCCACCCCTTGGTTTTATCTCAGCTGTCTGGTCTCCTGGGCAGGGGCTGGCTTTTGCTGAGAATCACCATGTCCCTACGTGGTGTGGGTTACACAGGGGCACCCAGCCTGCAGCAACAACACAGTGGTTATAAGTGGAAGGAGCCCTGTTGAGGGCCAGCCATCATATGTAAAGGGTGAGTGTCAGGAGGTTGGAGCCAGGCTCTTCTTGGTGACAGGTCTTGGGGCAGTGAGTGCAAGCTGGAACATAGGAAGTTCCACAGAAATCTGAGAAAGAACTTTTTCACAGTGAGGGTGACTGAACAGTGGCACAGGCTGCCCAGAGAGGGTGTCTCTGTTTCTGGAGACATTAAAAACCCATCTGGATGCCCTCTTGTGTGACCTAGCCTAGGTGTTCCTGCTCAGGCAGGGGGGGTTGGATTAGATGATCTCTTGAGATCCCTTCCAATCCCTGATATTCTCTGTGTGTGTGATAGCTGCCCACCAAAGCATATGTGGTTTCTTAAAAAAAAAAAACCTACCAAAACATTTAAAGCTGCTTTTTCACACTGGGTTTCCTCCACCCGGCTCTCTGGCACAGAGCAGCTTTTCCTCCTGCTCCCTTATCTTCTGGATACAACAGAGCTCCAAAGCTTTGGAAATATTGAGGCAGAGCCCGTCCTGGCTCTTGGCACCTTACATGAGGTTACACAACGGCACTGGGCTGGGCTGGCCGCTAACTCCCCTCTCAAATCCCACACTTTAACGAGCTCTTCCTCCCGAGGCTCGTAAACCCCCCCCAGCCCCGGCAGCCAGCTTAGTGGGAAGGAGAGGGGGGGCTGGCCCCACTCCACAACAAGGGCAGTTCTTCCAGCTGCACATCCCAACGCTCTGGGATGCAGAGTGATACATCAGCCATCACACCCACTCCCTGCTGCATCCCTTTCAGGGGGGCTGAGATCACATAGAATGTCAGGGATTGGAAGGGATCTCAAGAGATCATTGAATCCACCCCTCTGCCAAAGCAGAGAGGAGTACTAAGTAAGCACAGGGAGTCACTGATCCCTCCCACAGGTGATTCCATCAGATTTTGCAGCACCTTAAAGGGAGCAAAGAATTCCTCTTAAAAACCTAGAGTTGAAGAGATCTTCCAAGGTAATCCAATTCAACCTTCTCCAGTGAGCAGGGACATCCTGCACTACATCAGGTTGCTCACAGCCTCAGCAAGCCTGGCCTTGGATGTCCCCAGGGATGGGGCAGCCACCACCTCTCTGGTCAACCTGGGCCAGTCTCACCACTCTCATGGGGATGAATTTCTTTCTAATGTCTCATCTAACCCTGCCCTGCTCCAGTTTCAAACCACTGCCCCTTGTCCTGTGGCTCCATGCCCTGGCAAACAGCCTCTCCCCAGCTCTCCTGTAGCCCCTTCAGGCACTGGGAGATTGCTGTGAGATCTCCCCACACCCTTCTCTTCTCCAGCCTGAGCAGCCCCTGGGAGAGTGTTTGCAAACTTTAGCTCAAACCTGCAGATGAAAAATCAGGTGCCAGCATCTAGAGACAGCCCTACTGCCATGGGGGTGGTGTCTCCTCAAGGGCAGATATTGTGATAGCATCCCAGGAGACTGGCAAGGAGCAGGACACCCCATGGAGCTGACAGCACCATCAGCCAGCTGTCAAACACACTGATCACTCAAATGCTGCAAGTCTCCCGTGTTGAAGAGTGGAAAGGGGAAGAGTGGAAAGTGGGATGTGGCACTGCCTGAGCAAAGTGGAAGTGGGCAGGGGCTGCAGACCCTGATGGAACTTAGGCTCACCTCATTTCAGTAGTTACAAAAGGGCAAAGATCAGCTGGGTCTGAATGACTCTCCAGCTTGCAACCACCCCTCCCCACTTGCACTAATGGGTTTTTGTCTTCCTTCTCTGAAATTCAATGCATTTGCAAAAAGAAGCCAGTTCCTTGGCTGTCCCAGCAGTCCTCAGGATGTCACCTGCATATTCAAAGCTACAGCTCCTGGTGCACTTTCAGGCAGTGTGACAGCATCCCACCATTTGCTGTAACTTCCTGAAGCCACAGTTTTGCTAATTAATTTGCAACGAGAGCTCCTCAGCTCTTTCCCTCCTGGTATTGATGCTGCTTGAGCCACAGAAAAGAAACTTTTGGGTGCTGAGGGGCAGGCAGCAAGCACTTGATATGGGAAAAAGTGTCAAAATTTAATTATTAATTAAATTATTTGGCCAGGGAACTGCTTGAGAGAGTTCAGCTATGAAGATGAAGAAGGGACTGGAGCATCTCCCTTCTGAGGAGAGGCTGAGGGAGCTGGGTCTCTTTAGCTTGGAGAAGAGACTGAGGGGTGACCTCATACATGTTTATAAATATGGAAAGGGTGAGTGTAGGAGGATGGAGCCAGGCTCTTCTCAGCGACAGGACATGGGGAAGTGGGTGCAAGCTGGAACACAGGAGGTTCCACAGAAATATAAGAACAAACTTTGTCAGGGCGAGGGTGACAGAACAGTGACAACAGCACAGGCTGCCCAGAGAGGGTGTGGGTTCTCCTTTTCTGGAGACATTCAAACCCCACCTGGGCACCTTCCTGTGTGACCTGATCTGGGTGTTCCTGCTCTGGCAGGGGGGATGGGACTAGATGATCTCTTCAGGTCCCTTCCAATCTCTAATATTCTGTGATTCTGTGAACTGAAGGCCAGGTCACCAGCTGGGATGCGTTGCTGGAGCCATCTCGGGAGCCCTGCCAGCTCACCCAGCTGAGGACCTGGCCAGCACTCCTCCACCTCATCCTTCCTCTGTTATTTTTATGTTCACCTTCCAGCTGAAGCCCAACTGGAAGACATAAATAACAGCGAGCTGTCTGGGCGCGGGAGGGATTGCAGCATCTTTCCACTAGCAGGGCCACGAGGAGGAAAGGAGAGGATTAGCTTTGGCAGCTCTTGGGGTTTACAGCATCCTTTCAGCAAACAAACAAAAGGGGATAATCAGAATAAGTCCTCTTTAGCTCTGGTGGGGCAAGCAAGATACCCCCAGGTATCCCCCCGCTGAAGGCAGAACACTCTCAGAAGAGCTGGAGGGTCAATCTGACAAAGAGAGGCAAAAGCACCCTGCAGCTCCTCTCACCCTACCCAAGAAACAAGCCCCAGTGCCACTGCCTGCACTGCTGAACCCCCTCACACTGGCACCAACACTATCCCAGTATCCCCCTGTTTGACCCTCCTCCTGGGTCTTGTCCAGGGGACGTGTGTGGGAGAGGAGTTGCTTTCAGAGAGGGGGAATCTTGGGTGAAAATTAAAAGTTCTTCCGGTTCTTCCCAGACAACAGGGAAATCCTCCCGAGACACAAAACCTGTGCCAGAAATACAGGCTTCTTTTTTTTTTTTCCTTTCCACAGACTGTCTGCCCAAGGAATTTCCCCTTCTGGTTTTGAAAACAGAAACCAAGATCTCAACTATACAACAAGGTGACTTGGTGGCCATACCTCCAGAGGAGAAGCACCCAGACACCACAGCACAATTCCCCCACCATGAGGGTTACAGGGTTACATCACCAAAGTTTCCCTGACCAGTACCACCTCCACATCCCACTACAGCGCCCTGGAGGTGATGGCATCCTACCTGCCACCTCCACGATGTCCCCAGGGACAATGTCCCGGGCGCGAATTCTCTGCACCCCACTGCGGTCAGCACGGATCACCTTCCCCATCTCAGGCTCATACTCCTTCAGGGCTTCAATGGCACTCTCAGCATTCCTCTCCTGCAAGCAGAGGAAGAGAAGAGCAGTTGGTGGTGGGGTTACTCATGCCAGCAGTCTTCTCCACACACCACAAAGACAGGAGCACCCAAACCCCAGCCCTGGATTTAGTGGCTATTTGCACCACTTGCATCTTCTCCAGCTGTTTTGAAATGGTCCCCACTAGCCTAGACCTCACCAGGTCCTGGCACTGCATGGACCTTTAGGCTTGATTTTTTATTCTTTCTCAGTTTGGGAAGCAGCATCTCCCACCCATATGTATTTTTCCTCATCCAGATTCATAGAATCATAGAATAGTTCAGGTTGGAAGGGAGCTTAAAGATCATCAAGTTCCAACTCCCATAGGCAGGGACACCTCCCACTGCATCAGGCTGCTCAGTGCCTCATCCAGCCTGGCCTTAAACACCTCTGGGGTGGGGGGGCATCCAGAACCTGTCTGGGCAACCTGTTCCAGTGTTTCACTACCCTCACTGTAAAGAATCTCTTTCTTCCCAACAGTTAGAAGGAAGCAGATCTTCAAATGAAGTGTTAGGTCCATGTGGAACAGAGAACTGCAGGGCAGGCTGGGGGTGCTGTGTCTCACCTGCCACACACCCACCACAGCATTGGCAATCAGGATCATGATGATGACAATGGGCTCCACAAACGCTGTCGTAGTCTCCTCTCCTTCTTCAAACCAGGCTAGGATCTGGTAGGCAAGAGAAGGACAAAAATGAGGTTGGAAAAACAAGCACTAACATTTTAAGAAGAAAGACGGAAACAAGAGCAAACCAACATGTGGTACTTTCTAGCCAGAAGTTGCTCTGTGCTAGCAGGAGGGTGAATCTGGGCTCCTCCTGGGAAAGGCATGTAGGGATGCAGCCTCTCCCATGGCAAAGGCAGGAGAAGAATCCCACCAGAGATGCATCACTGAGGAAGGAAACATTTGTTGATGAGCTTCTCATCCAGGGAAGCAGAAGCTGGAACGGTATCAGCCTGACAGCACAAGACCAACACCTCCAGTGGCAGGAGCAGCCTGTGCTGGGCTTTACACCCTGTTAACACAAGGAGAACCCAATGCTAAGCACTTCTCTGACATCATCTCAACATAATGTCACATGTTGCTGCTGTATGTGGCATTGGAAGGTGTATTTTGTCAGTGAGCATGAACTCTGCCCCATGCATCTATGAAAGTACAAAGCCCCACTGTGCCCAGCCATACCCAAACACCTGCCCCCAGCATCACCAGCTTGAGCATCACCAGCCCAGCATCTCTGAACCCTCCCATCCACGTGGGCAGCAGGAAAGCAGAGAACAGCAGGCAGGAGGTACCTCCCACGCCGGCAGCAAAAACGCTGCCAGTACAGCTCAGCCAGAGGAGTGAAGGAAATAATAATAATAAAAAAAAAGAAACAGATTGGTTTTTCATTCTTAATTGAAAAAGGAGCAGAAGGGCTCCAGAAGGGAGATTTCACTTCGAGGATGGAGTTTGGAACCTCGCACAACCCCAAGGACACATCGCTTGGCCACTACACCAGGAATCTAGCTGCACTGTGAACATCTCCATGTGACTGAGACAGTGTACTCCATTCTGGTAGATCTCACCACGCAGCAGCTTCATAACTCAGAAAATATCCAAGGAGACACCAAAAGGTCCACACATGCCCTGGAAGGTGCCCACCCCCAGCCTGGGGTACTTACAAATGACAGAAAAGCTGCCATCAAAAGGATGCGGACGAGGAGATCTTCAAACTGCTCCAGCACCAACTCCCAGAGGGACTTTCCTGGTGGGAAAACATGAAGGTAAGTACAGTCAGATCTCAGAAAAAAAACCAGAAGACAGGTATTTTAAAGCACCGAGGCCACTAAGGCCAACAGAACCTGTCCCCAGTTTGCAGCACTGCTGCTCCAGTGCCTGCTGGCTGTATGCCGTGTGTGCAGCACATTCAGTGCTGCAAGAGGGGGAGGTTTATCTCTGACATGAAACATCTTCATTTCTGATACTGGTCTGTTTTTACTATGACTGTTTTCAACTACAGAAACTGAATCCTCTGCATTTCTGTCCACAGCCAGTAGTCCTGCCAGCAGAGTAAAGTTCTGCTCTCAGCCCAGCTTTCCCTGTGACTAAAGCAAGATTAAAAGACCTCTCCTCATCTCCAGGGTCGAAGTAACCTCACCTCCAGTTTACAACTTACCTTCTTCTGCAGGGAGCTCTGGGGGTTTTCATCAACAGCCCAGCAAGCATAGCAACATTAAAAAATGATAAGAACAAAAAGATTAATTAGTGATTTGAGCCTAGATTAGCAACCCCTTCCCTTGTGACCCATAAATCCATTCAGTACCTCAAAAATGCAACTTGCTCTGCACACGTTCCTGCATCAAGACAGCTTGTCAGACTTCTAACACCCAGTAAGAAGCATGGGATGTTCCACACACCAAGAGAACATAATTTCCCTGAAGCAAGTGGCTCTGGTAGCACTTATTCCTGTGATCAACCTGCCTCAGCAAATCCAGGGGTCCAACCATCCCACAAAAAGCCTTGCCAGAAACCTAACATGGATTCATTGGAGCTGTAACTTTCAGACCATGTTTCCTGTTACACAGTGGTACTTCACTGCCTGCATCACTCCAGAAAATAAATCCAAAGTAGATGCTTAGATGGTCTAAACCATCTTCCTGGGAAGCTGATGGGTGCTGGTCTCCATTTCTAGCCCCTGTTGCTGCATCTGGGATAGATCCTTTGGTTGCCTGCAGAGCATCACCCAGAGGAGCTGGACCAAAACTTGTGCCAACTGTCCAAGGCAAGGAAACTCAAACATTGCTGCTGCCCCATAGAAAGGGAAATCCAGGATTCACTGAGCCCAGTAGAACTTGCTGGAGGTGGAGAAACCCAACCTGGTTTGTCTGGTGGCTCAAAGGCATCACACAGTGCTGTGAGGGACAGGGGTGTCCCAGCACTGAGGTGACGCAGCACTAGGGCAGGGTACATGCAGATTCCATCATCTGATGCTCTGGGATGGGTAGGAACAGGACAGAAAATCCCAACCCCCAAAATCAGGCAGGGACCTCCCTAGGAGCTGTCCCAAAGCCTCTGCTGTCTGCCACCTCCTTCTGTGCCCAAGGGGTGACAACAAAACAAGATGTTCCTCCAATTCCTTGTGTTTCTGGGATGGAATAAAGGATGGGCTTAAGTTCAAGATGAACTGCATGAAGCAGACAAGCTTAATGGCCCAAGGGTAGGTCAGACATGGGGTATCTCTGAGCACCCCAAACACAGGGCCCAGAGTAAGAGCAGGAAGCAAAACCTCCTTGGATGTTTTTTATCACCTATTTTTACTTTATTTTGCCCAGAGAGGTTGTGGATGCCCCCTCACTCCCTGGAGGTGTTTAAGGCCAGGCTGGATGAGGCACTGAGCAACCTGGTCTGGTGGGAGGTGTCCCTGCCCATGGCAGGGGGGTTGGAACTAGCTCATCTTTAAGGTTCCTTCCAACCCAAACTATTCTTTGAGTTCCATGATTCAGAGAAATTGAAAATAAAACAAAATAGAACAAAACAAGAAAACCCTCCAAAACTAAACCCACCTTCAGTGAACAAAGCAGTAAAAACAAGAAACATGAAGTTGTTTAACCTTCAAATGGCACCTTGGTGCTCACAGACAGACACACTGGCTATGAGTTGCCTTAAACCCACGTCCCTCCTAGATAAGGTTCCTCATCCGTCATCACAAGGAGCAGACAGACGGCTACGTAACGCCTATAATTACCCTTATAGCAATATAAAAAAAAAAATTAAAAATATAACATCTTGGAATGGTTTCAACATTTCCAATTGCTCTGCAAGAGCGTGTCAGAAGGAAAGAGGCTCTTCTGCCTTTCACAGCCGGCTCCTCTCCACCCCCGCCTTCCTCTCCCCAGACCAGAGAGAATTAAAAGTAGAAGAGATCTGCTGCTGCTATTTCCATCCAGGCTCCACTTTAAGGGTGTAAATGTGTGAGGCGAGTGGTTTGGGGGAAGATGGGTGCCCCCAAGGAGGTGACTGGGGCTCCCACAGGTCTGGGGGGGTGCCCTGGGGTGACTTCTCAAAATTCTGCTGGTCCTTTGGTGCCTCTCCCACCCAGCCTTTGCATGAAGAGCCACGGCATTTGCAGAGTGGGGACTTTGCATGAGCTCTTGATTAAAGAGTGAAAACGGGTTTCTGTGAGCACGGGAGGAAACGTGTGGTGGGGCAGCCACCTGAAACACCACTGGTGGCTCTGTGCCATCGCCATCATCAAACCCCAAAGATTAGCAGCACTGCTCTAGGTGTCTCCCCAAAAACACCTCCTGATGATTCTGAGTACACTGAGAAGAAGGCACCCTCCCTCTCATCACTAAATTGCTACATGGGTGGATCAGTGCTCACTTTACACCAAACACCCAGAGAGAAAAAAAGGCAAAGTCCCAATCAAATCACACTTCTGGGTCTGAATCAATCAAAACCCACCAGAAAATAAGAACATTGGGGGCTGAAGCCTCTCACTAAAAATAAGGGTGCTTGATGCTCACCAAACCAAAGTTCTATGTGTCAGCTCCAGGGCACACAGCAGGGCAGAAGAGCTAGCACTGCTGTCCCATCCCACCCAGCCAGGAAACTCAGTTCAGCAAAATCCCAAACCACAATTCCTTTGGGACACCAGACAGCCTGGAATGGAAACTCCAGGCCAGCACCTGAATAGCCCCTTTCTTCAGTGGGCAGCCCAGAGCTCAGCACTGAGAGCCTGCTCCATGCCCCAGACCCTGACACAGCCAGAAGACAAATGCAGTAACACCACCAAGGGCAGAAAGCCATAATGGTTGCAGAAGCGATCCCAAAACAGGGCCACCAACTCACACCATAAATTTTCAGGTCCCAAAGCTCAGCAGACCCAGCTTGTGGGTGCTTGTCTGCAATTTCTCTGCTCCTGCTCTTCTGCACCATGGATTTGAAGAGCAGAACCAAGAAAATAGATATCAACACAGGGCAATGGGTGTCTGGATGTCACAGGAACTCTACTAGAAGGAGAGCATGGTCTCCTCCTGGTTATGGAGCAAGAAGCCACAACTCCACAGACCAAAATACCCAGTCAAGCTGCAGGGACTGGTAAGGATTTGTACCACCACATTCTGAGCTTGTCATGTCATCACTTCTTTCCTCATTGTGTCACTACATTGACCTCCAGTGATAGGACTGACCTCCAATGATAGGACTTAGAGCAATGGGTACAAGCTGGAAGACAGGATGTTCTACAGGAACCTCCTGAGGAAGAGCTTTTTTACAGTGAGGGTGACAGAACCCTGGAATGGGCTGCCCAGAGAGGTTGTGGAGTCTCTGGAGAAATTCAAAACCCATCTGGATACTTTCCTGTATGACCTAGTCTAGGTGTTCCTGCTCCAGCAGGGGGATTGGACTACATGATCTCCTTAGGCCCCTTCCAATCCCTGATATTCTGTGATTCTGTGACCACAGCACACAGTGACCATGACCCAAAATGAGCTGCAAAACCTTGACACAAGACAGACTAAAGGCATGAAACAAGCTGGGTCACCTCAGGCAGATACAGGGCTGGTGTGGGACTGTTTCAGCTGGAGGTTCCTCTCCAGCTCCTGCCAACTCAAACAGGGCTGGCAGCCCTCAGGCTGGCGCCTGCAACATGGCAGGGCATGGTAATCAGGTGATGAAAAGGTAAATAAACATGGGTGCCACCCAGGATGGGGGCAGGACAGGTGCAGGATGGAGCCCCAGGGTTTTGCCACAGCCCCAGTGTCCGCAGGGAGACCCTGCTCCCCACCCCGGGCCAAAGCAAACAGAAAATGGGACAGGGTGGCATTGGGATTGCTTTAAGGAAATGTTTGAGCTTCTCCTGCTGTAACAGGATGAAAAATCCCCAGAGCAGCACTGCCCTACAGCTAGCCAGTGTTTCTTCATCCTGTACTGAAGGATCACATCCCACACGGCTTCTGGGGAAACCGAGGCACGAGGCAACACTTTCTCCCAGGTCAGCAAAGGGTGAAGCAAACCCTGGGGCAGGCTCAGAGCCCCTGTGCAAACAGCAACAGCACACATCTTTCAATGTGTGAACACAAATGTGAACACAAATACTGTCACCCCCACTGTTTCAGAAGCTTCCCTTAGATAAAATCAGATTTTCCTCATGGGAAACCCTCCTGCTGCAAGTCAGTGTGGGACAGGTGACAGCATGGTGCCCAACACTGCAGATAATGGTGAACATCACACCCGGGCACAGCTCTCTGCTCCAAATTTCTCCCTTCAAGACATAGTTCTATGTAAGAAAATGATTTTTTCTTCTTCTCTCCACCCCACCTCCCCCTTTCCCCCACCTTTGATTGCTTTTTCCATATGCAGGGAAGGAGAAACAGATGGGACAAATCTGACCCCCAGTCTTTGTCAACTGTCAGGAAAAAGGACTCAAGAAATCAGCACAAAGAGTAAGGAAAAACTCTAAAACACCTCCAGCAGTTCCCCATCCTGTGACATAAAGCAGTTCAGGCAGGGCTGCTCTGGGATCCTTCCACTGTCCCACAGGACACAGAGCAGGATAAATTGTTATTTTAACTGGCTGCCTTTCCCAGGAGTGGCTGGACTGGAAGGGTCCTGTCATGGATGGATGGATATTTGCTCCACTCCATCCCGGCACCAATGCACACTCCCAGTGCTCTGTGTCAGATTGCACAACCAACTCTTTTAAAGCAAGCTCAGCCCATCACCTGCCTGGTGTCAGTGTCACCCCTGCCTCGGAATAGAGGCACAGAGCTGCTCATCACCCCACACGGGCCCTGCTCAAGCTGCAGAAAAGTAAAAAAAACAGCAGTTGCAAATTAACCCTGAAGGGTTTTAATGTTATCTAGGATGGCAAACTCTTCAAGCCTTGTGATGCTAATGCTGCATGATGTTCACAGAGGACAGAGTGGAGTTATCTCCATGCTTTGGCTATATATTAATTAAATTAACCTACATGGCTTTGATTTTACATGCAAGATCACACCTGAGCTTCCCAAACACGGCTGCACCCCTGCAGCATCCCAAACACCTTGCATCTCAGCCAGGCTCTGACTAGCAAGGACTCGGGGTGCAGCTGAAGGGACTTTCTGAGGTCATTCCAGCTTCTGAAGAACAAGCTGGGCTTTGGTCACAGCCTCACCCTCCACCCCTCTGCTGGGCTGGAAGGGAAGCTGGGGACCCACAGACATCACGTGTTACTGCAACAAGATGAAAAGATGAAGGTGCTGCAGAGCTGAGCTTGCTGTTTGCCAAAAAAATTCCCCATATAGTAAAACCCCTATGAGCCAGCCATTTAAATTGCAGTACAACACAGGGCACCCCCAGAAAGGCTGGGGTAGGACTTTTTAATAGGATATGTGATGGCAGGACTAGGAATAATGGATGTAAATTGGAAGAGGGGAGATTTTCAGGCTAGATGAAAGACAGAAGTTCTTTACAGTGAAAGTAGTGAAACACTGGAAGAGGTTGCCCAGAGAGGCTGTGGATGCCCCCTCAATCCCTGGAGGTGTTTAAAGCCAGGGTGGATGAGGCACTGAGCAACCTGGTGTAGTGGGAGGTGTCCCTGCCTATGGCAGGGGGGTTGGAACTAGATGACCTTTAAGGTTCATTCCAATCCAAACTATTCTATGATTAGTGAATAAATTGAGACAAAAGGAAGGAGATGAAGGGATGAGGAATGGGGAGGAGAGGAATGGAAGCCAAAGCAGGGCTGTTAGAGCTCTGCTTCACATTGGGAGGATCCAGGTTTTCCCTGTGTCTTCCATCATCCCCTGGTGAGTATGTCCAAAAGCCATGGGTGCTTTTCCTTCAGCATCTTTGAGTAGGAGAGATGGTGGAAAAGTTCTTCACCATGAGGGTGGTGAGACACTGGAAGAGGTTACCTTGAGAGGTGGAGGATTGAGGCTCCATCCCTGGAGACATTAGAGGCCAGGCTTACTGAGGCTCTAAGCAACCTGATCCAGTGCAGGATGTCCCTGTCACTGCATGGGGTGGGACTGGATGGCCTTTGAAGGTCCCTTCCAACACTATGATTCTATGATCTCCTGCTGAGCAAAGGCAGTGTTGGCCTGGGTGTGCTGTGGGTGGGGGAAGCACCTCTACCCCCCCCTGCACCTTATTTGCTTACTGCCTCACAGCTGCTTTTTCCTGCACGCCGAGCAAATTTTAGTTCCACTGCCTGCCCACCACAGCCCTTCAGTCAGACCTGCTTCAAAAGGTGGCAGGAAGATAAAAAGCAGGAGATAAAACACCCCTCCCACAGTAAACACCACAGTTTGCTCTTCCTGGAACTCCCCAGAACTCATCCCTGCTCAAGCCCTGACAAAGCCCACTGCCCCAAAAATAAGGAGAGTTTGGTAGCAGAGGAAGTGTTGGGGCTGGCAGTAGGTGAGGGATGGGAAGGTGGCAAGAGAGAAGGGCTTTTAGGGTCAGAAATGCCACTGTTTTCCAGGCAGTTCTTTAGCATGAAATGACACAACTCCTTTTTTTTTTTAGTGGCTGGCATCTGGAAGCTGTTAATAGCTGGGAATAAAATCAGCCCCCAGAATTTCTGCTTCAAGTCACAGAAGCAATAAAATGAGACCCCCACATTTCTACTTCACGTCACAGGAGCAACAAAATTGGCTTCAATAATTACTGACTTGGCTCAGAGGGCTTTCCATGGTAGATGGAATGGCTCATCCTATCCTCACCACCCATCGCACCATCCCTGTGACAGGTCACAGGGGAGGATGGGTTACTTTGGGTACCCACAGCCCCACCTCAGGGGTGAGAGGGAAGAAGCCAAAAGGCTCAAAATGCCCACTTACTCCTCTTCTCAGCAGGCAGGAGAAAAGGAAATGGGGCTATTCAGGATATGCCCCTCGACAGCAGTGACACACTGTGCAAATCTCCTTTTCCCTGGAAAAATCAGTGTGTCCCCAAACTGAAGGACAAGCCATCATCACCATGTCCTGCTGTTTGGAGAGAGGGAAGTAGTGATGGAGGTGGTCTGACAGTCCAAGGAGAAAGGTAAAATAAATAAGGAAAACATTACCCATCCCACTCCAAACTTCCCTTGCTTTACTCAGGGAAATGGTTCATCACCAAAACACTGAACAGCAGGAGCTTCCCTCTGCTGTAGCACAGGGATCCTTCTCCCATGTCTTGGAAAAAAGCACCTATTTTTCCCACTGATAACCTGTCTCCTTTTCTTAATGCTAT
>VZTY01027632.1:40992-53117 GCA_013400935.1 Turnix velox
ATCCTATTAAAAAGTCCTACCCCAGCCTTTCTGTAGCCCCCTTCAGGTACTGAGAAGCTACTTTGAGGTCCCCCCTGAGCCTTCTCTTCTATAGGCTGAAAAATCCCAACTCCTTCAGCCTGTCCTCAGAAGGGAGATGCTCCAGCCCTCACATCATCCTCATGGCCTCCTCTGGACCTGTTCCAACAGCTCAATGTTCTTCTCATATTGGGGGCTCCAGAACTGGACTCAATACTGCAGTTGGAGCCTCACCAGAGCAGAGTAGAGGGGCAAAATCACCTCTCTTGACCTGCTGGTCACACTTATTTAGCCCATTTTCCCACCAAAAATGAAGCTGCTGCTCAGGCTTGTGGCTCTGGCATTTGCAAGACAGTTTTAGGGAAACTCAGAAGGAAACGGGACTGTGAGCAGTGGCCTCGTTCCACCCCATCCCTGTCCCCAGCAGCACCCGTGGTGGATCCCAGGCTGACTTTTGGAGTGGGAGGCAGCAGGATGGAGGAAACCCGTGGCTCCAGCCCGGGATGGATTATTTGAGCAAAGTAAAAGCAGCGTTTTGTTCCCTCCTGCACCAACGCAGTGGAAAGAATTTCCAGCTCTGGCGCCCGGGTGGAAAAGCTAAAAATCTACATTTAAATAGTAACGGGTTTTGGAAAAGGGAAAAATTAAAAAATAAAGCCACTAACGGGAGCTTCAATAAAATAAAGCCTATGCTGGGGTGGTGCTTTTTTTTTTTTTAAGTAACAGAGCTGTATTGGTTGGGTTTTTAGCTTCTTGTCTCTGCTTTGAGCAGAGCCTTTCTGTAACCTCAGGAGAGGCTCTGCTGTGTTTGGGAACCTTCTGCCAGAAGCCCCAGCCATGGGGCACCCTGCAATTTCAGCTTATCCTCTTAGACCTTACAGGTACCCTTACATTTCATCCTTTATTGCCCTAAAACTAATTTCTCAGCTGATTTCCCACTAAAACCCTAGTTGTAAGTGATGAACAGATTGGAGATATTTACACATTAATGCCACCCTCAGCCAACACCCTCCTGTCCCAGACACAGCACAGTGACCGAAAAGCTCCAACCAGACCAGAGAAAGATGCTCTGGGAAATCTGTAACCCTTCCTGGCACAAAAGATCATCCCACACCACAATCTCAGACAATCCACCATGAGTTGACATAATTTAACAACATTTTCCTGCCACTGCTGGAGAATGGTTTAGGAAACCAGTCCCCATGGAGGTGGCAGTGGCAAGGAGCCCTGGTGATGGATAAGCTCAGTTTCCCCACTGAAAACTGGGCTGTGCTTCTTATCTAAACCCTGCAAGGCTTGAGAATAAGCAAGGTAGGACATTGTTTTTCTTGAAATATAGGGAAAAAAGAGAGATATTGAGGCTGAAAAGGCATATAAGAATATTAGCCTAGGATGCATTTTCAAAATAGGATGTATTTGCTCCTACAGAGCAGAGTGTCCTCTGTACCCAGCCTGCACGGATGCTGAAAAGTTGCTTTTCAACACAATTAGCTCAAACTGAAATTATTTTAATTATTAATCTTTTAGCAGAACTCCTTGCCCCTGCTGACCTGGCTTCCCCCTCTATACACACTTGTTTATTCTTTTATCTGTTCTGAGAGTATGGTCTGTTTTCAGCAAGCCTCTAGGATAGGTTTTCATGGCAAATGAAGTCCACACTGCCCTTAGCTTAGATTATAGCAGAAGAAAAAAAATTCATGGATTCTGGATGTAAAAACCAGGCAAGTCAGACAATCAATAGTTTTCATGGATGAACCTTTTGGGGATCCCACATCTATCTATGATCTCTGAAGCAGTTCCTTCCCTGGAGTGAAATACTCAAAGATCCCTGGAAACATGAGTCTTACATAGGTTTTTTTTTCCCATCACCTCCTTCCTACTATGTATAATATCTGTGAAAGTGTCCATAAGGATGATATATGTATTTATGCATATGATAAATGCATTTATTCATAGATATCTAGATATATTTAAGGAGGAAATATATGTATATATACATAGATACATATATTTGAGTGTGAAATAATGCATATATGATACCTGTATACATTTCACAGAAATCATAGAATCATACAATGGTTTGGGTTGGAAGGGACCTTAAAGATCATCGAGTTCCAACCCCCTGCCATGGGCAGAGACACCTCCCTCTACACCAGGTTGCTCAGTGCCTTGTCCAGCCTGGCCTTAAACACCTCTAGGGAGGGGACATCCACAACCTCTCTGGGCAACCTCTTCCAGTGTCTTGATACCCTCTTTTATATATACATACACACATATATACATCTGTGGCAACAAAGGGTGAAAAAAGGAATAATAATTTTAATCAGGTTTTTATAGATAAAAGCTGAGCCCCAGAAGAGGTGAGAGCTAGCACTGCAGAACAGGAGCACACCACAACTCAACTGCTTCTCTCATGGGGTTTCCAATTTAACCACAAACAACACAGGGTCCCTGACCTCCAAATTGTGCAATAGCCTGTAAAACTTCAACAGCCACAGTGCCCTGAGGGGAAGCCATGTGGTGGCCAGAGAGGGATGGTGAGGGACACAGCTCCATCCAACCCCACACTGCTAAGAAGGATGGGTTTATTCTCATTTTTCCACTCACTCCCCACATTTTCCTTATTTTAGACCTTCTGTTAACTTGGAGACTGAAGCATGGAAAAAGAAAAATGCCAGTTAAAGGGTGGGCTGTCCTGATCCTGGCTGCCCATCTCCCTGGAATGGTCAAGCTGCCTGCTCACCAAAATCTAGCTGAGCAGACACTATACAGGGCAAATCCTTGGGGTTCTGGGTATCGACAGAGCAGATGGAGTTCCTGCTCAGCTCCTTGAGGTCCTCCTCAAGGATCTCTGCACTTTCACTTCCCACAGTGAAGGAAGCAGAAGAGAAAATCTCATCAGCCCACACACCCCTCACAAAGAAGTAACTGATTCTTATCAGCAACAAGGGCAAGAGAAACTGTTCCCAAACCATAAGTAGAAAAAACAAATCAAAACAACATGTAATAGGGCAGGACTAGGAGCAATGGATGCAAATTGGAAGAGGAGAGATTTAGGTTGGGGATAAAAAGAAGTTCTTTCCTGTGAGGGTGGTGAAACACTGGAACAGGCTACCAGGAGAGGTTGTGGATGCCCCCTCAATCCCTGGAGGTGTTTAAGGCCAGACTGGATGAGGCACTGAGCAACCTGGTCTAGTGGGAGGTGTCATTGCCCATGGCAGGGAGTTGGAACTAGATGATCTTTAAGGTTCCTTCTAACCCAAACCGTTCTATGATTCTATGAAAATACAAAACACAGCCTTTGCATTTGCTCACAGGGAGGCTCAGCATGATTTTCTCTAATGAGGGGAGGAAGGAGAGAAATAAAAGAGACTTTAGCCATATTTTCCAAGGAAGCCATGGACTATCTGTAGGGACGGGTTTTCCCACACAGTTCCTGGCATACCTGGTGGGTTTGGGGACCAGAGAGATGCACTGGAGCTAGTTTCACCATAATGGAGCAAAATCCATCATTACCAGGGCTGCCCCCAGTCCTGTGTTCCCACACTGACAAGGACACCCTGCCCTTCAGTGTGAATTAATTCACATCCCTTCCCTGTCCCCCCATCTACCCTCCCCACCCCTAGCAGACGAGTTTAAAATACACATACAGGGTAAATAGCAGGAAACACCCAAAGCAAAAATACCACGGGACAGGAACCCAGGGGCACAGGGGACACACAAGAGCAAGAAGCGGATTTCCTCCCCAAAACATCACACCTCCAAGGCTGACAGTGACCCTGCCATGTGACTGGGCTGGGCCACCAGCAGAAGGTCACCTGTCCTTGAGTACTTTCACCTACCATAGAATGGTTTGGGCTGGAAGGGACCTTCAAGATCATCGAGTTCCAACCTTCCTGCCATGGGCAGGGACACTTCCCACTACACCAGGTTGCTCAGTGCCTCATCCAGCCTGGCCTTAAACACCTCCAGGGATTGTGAGAGCATCCATCACCTCTCTGGGCAACCTCTTCCAGTGTCTCACCACCCTCATGGTAAAGTACTTCCTCCTCATGTCTCATCTAACCCTGCCCTGCTCTAGTTTCAAACCACTGCCCTTCATTGGAGCAGAGGAGGGCCACGAAGATGATCAAAGGGCTGGAGCAACTGCCCTATGAAGACAGGCTGAAGGAGTTGGGGTTGTTTTGTTCAGCCTGGAGAAGAGAAGGCTCAGGGGGGACCTCATAGTAACTTATCAGTACCTGAGGGGGTCCTACAGAAAGGCAGGGGAAGGACTTTTTAATATGATATCAGATGGGAGGACCAGAAACAATGGATGTAAATTGGAAGGGGGTAGATTTAGACTTGACATAAGACAGAAATTCTTTACAGTGAGGGTGGTGAAGCACTGGAACAGGTTGCCCAGAGAGGTTGTGGATNATGATCCTGTGGCTACAGGACCCATTCAAGAGTCTTCCTCCATCTTGTAGACCCTGGGAGGACACTAGAAGGTTTCAGAGAATGGTTTGAGTTGGAAGAAACTGCAAATGGATGTTGGACATTTTTCATAGAATCATAGAATAGTTTGGGTTGGGAGGGACCTTAAAGATCATCAAGTTCCAAGCCCCCTGCCATGGGCAGGGACACCTCCTACTACACCAGGTTGCTCAATGCCTCATCCAGCCTGGCCTTAAACACCTCCAGGGAGGAAGCATCAGCTTTTGGTATGGGAAAAAACCCCATCTTTTTTATTGTCTGTGTTTTGTTTTCCCTTCCTAAAGGGGTTGTTTATGGCAAGCTGTTCCACAGTGACTTGCAAATGTTAAGGTAGGGGGGAAAAACTGTACATATAATCTCAAGTAGGAAAGAGATTTACACTTAAAATCTGAAATGGGACATGCATGTGTATAATCTCACACACAAAAATAAATACACACACATACATAAAAAATCTCGAGTGGGTTTATGTGGGAGCACAGGTGTCAGTACCAGAACCTGCCTTGGTATTTCTGACCGGTTACTGAACATTAAAATTTTAGGAGGATTTGGCTAGATCAGAGTGGAGACACCTGGATTTAGGGGACTTTCAGGTCTAGCCTTCATAAAGAGGTATACAGTTTTGAATTTGAGCTATTGTGGGTCACAAAGAGATGCCATCCCATGTCCTGAAGCAGCCTGATGACTGGCTGGCCGAGGAGGGACATCATGGACACATGGGAGGAAGGTGGGACAGCTCCCAAACCAGAGTCTGACCTCAAGCTCACTACCTCTGCGGGTGAGAAAGAGAAAAGGCTTTTATAGAGTGATAACAAGCAGCCAAACCTCAAAAACTGGGAGGTCCCCACAAAATAACAGCAAACACCAGTTCCAGACAGGAGGTTCTCTGCTAGCAATGATTAATCCTGCAACACTTTGGACTGAAATTCCAACCCTCTTGACAACCAGATGATGGGATCAACTCTGGCAAGGCATCCACCTTGGAAAAGATCCATTAGCCTTAACTGCATTGATCCTGGGGGGAATCACGAGTCTCCTGCCCCAGCATTGCTCATCACCACCTGCATGGATGCTGGGGGAGCAGGCGGTTGCCTGCAGCCCTGCCCCTCAGGGGTTAAACCGCCCACGGAGGAGCCTCCGGTGCTCACTGGCGTCATGGAAATACTCAAGTAACCACAATTTTCTCTATTGCTTTTTTGGCTCAGGCTCTTCAACATTTCTAAACTTCCAGCCCAGATCTCCTCTACCTGTTTTGCAGCAAGGTAACAGGCACAGACAGCAGGCTCTGGCATTTATTTTTAATATAGGTTACTGTTATACTTTCTACGTCCAACACTGAGATGTAAGAAAAAAAAATATCTTGAGACACAATGTCATTAAAAATAAAAAATGAAAAAAAAACTATCATAGGAAGTACAATAACAAATAGAGGTGGGATGGGGGCTTGGTGCTTTTTGGGTTTTAAGATTGCTCTGGGTTGGACTGAGACTGCAGCAGATCACAGTGGGGTTATGGGAACACCACTCACCAGGGAGGGTTCATAAAATCATGAATGGTTTGGGATGGAAGGGACTTGCAAGATCATCTAGTTCCAACCCCCCTGCCATGGGCAGGGACACCTCCAGGGAAGGGGCATCCAGGGGCATCCACAACCTCACTGGGCAACAAGTTCCAGTGTCTCACCACCCTCACAGGAAAGAACTTCTTTCTTATCTCCAGCCTAAATCTGCCCTGATGCATTCACAGCAGCCAGCAATTACATTTCCTTGTCTGAATAAAAGCTCAGCCATGGCTCACACTGTTTCCATTTCCTTATAGGACAAAACATACTGGGATACAATACCTACTGCACCAGGGAGGGTCAGCTGGACTCACCCCAACTCCCAGACACCAGCACCACCAGAAAACATCAACCACCTGCTTGAAGCTGCCCATGTTTCACCCTGGCATCTGCAATTTCAGATAACCAGCCTGGAACTTTTCACTCTGTGAGCAGTGTTCCTGCTTGCTGAGCTCTGACTGGGGGTTTCCTTTTTCCCCTCAGCAATCCCAGTACCAGGCAGCTTCTGCTCCATTCCCTAAGTCAGCAGGGTGAGGGCTGGGTTGAGAGGCCCCACTATGAAACACAAGTGAAGGACTGAAGCACCACATCTGCCCTTTTCTGACCAGATTTTGGAGCAGAGCAGCTTGGACCTCTCTGATTTGCAAGGGGAGGAGGGGGCAGTCACTCTGCTTTTGGGGGGCTGGATGCAAAATGCATCCTTAAAGATGTCAACCCATCTCACTTCAAAGCATAATCTCTTCCAGTGACTTCATGCTGTCCCTCAGCCCTACAGGAATGTGGGGATGATGTGCCTGTGGGGGTCTGTGCCTGAAGTGTTGGTGGACTGTGGGTGTGCCAGGACAGAGCCCACTGGCAGGATGGGGCCAGGAGCCTTCTGCTTTCACACCATCAGGAGATCAAATGCAGAGCAAAAAGGCAGCAACTTGGATGCATCTCAAAAATTCAAATTCTCCTTGGTAGGAAGGAAGCAAAAGCAACACAAGGCGTCGGGCAATGCTTTTTAGTTGACGAAAATAGTTTTGAGGGGAAGCTTTAAATTAAAAAAAAATAAATTAAAAAAAAATTAAAAAAAAAGGCAAAAACACACCTGCAACATAAATATCAATTTTTTCAGAGATTTACCCTGAAGGGACAAAACCATAAAACTGTGACTCAATAGCTTCAAATCAGATCTGACCTTTAGAAAAGGCTTAGAACAAGCAGAAAGACCAACAACACTGAAAAGGCAAAGAGCAGATGTGTGGCTGCATGGTAATGTTGAGGACTCAACCACATTGGCCAAAAACATTCATCTGGAGGTAGGGGAGCTCAAAAAAACCCCAGGTGAAATACCTGGGAAGAGGATTAGCCCCTATAGTATATTTCCTGGCATGTCTTATAATAATGCCTTAGCATTATTTTGCTGATAATGTTTTTGGAGAACCCCCTCCAGCCTCTCTCTGGAAACAGCACATCCCAAGCTGGCATCTGCAGCACATCCAGCTCCTCCTAAATCAGTGTTCTGTAGCACCAGCTCCACCACCCCCAGCTTTAAAACCAGCAATGAAGTAAAAACATTGATGAAATAACACTTGTGTGATGGGGGAGGCTCATCCCAGAGGGACACATGAAAAAAATTCCTTCTCTTCCAGTCCAGCCCTGGCTTTTCCTCACTCTGGAAATACTTTCACCCTGGCTCCTACAACATTTTAAGAGCAGGCATTAGTCTTTCTGAACATTGCTCTTTTTTTTTAAAAGTAGGGATGAAAGTGGGTGACCTCAGAGAACCTCCCAAGGATGAAAATCTCGAGTTTCCTCTTGTCCAATTAGGAAAACTCTGTGTAGTGTCTCCAAAATTTGAAGGCGCTCACGAGGTTTTAATGCCTGAGCATTTCTCAGGAGGGAAAGGATTTACAGGAGGAGGAGAAATTAAAAAAAAAACAAAACAACACAACAACCCACCACCATCCTCGTAGCATGTTTATGAATCAGACTGCAGAGCGTGTGTTTCGGGGGTGGAAGAGGTGGGCGATGTGCAGAGGAACAGAGAGCAGAGTGAGATGAGTCAGAAAATGCTGCTTTTCCTCTCCTTACCAGCATCTCAAATATTTCAGCATGAAAACAGAATTTTAAGAGAGAGTTGGAGGGTAACCTTGGCTGGTTAGCAACCGCTGGCAGCTCATCCCACCTTAAATAAGGCAGAGGATATTTGTGTATATGCAGGGATGCATCCACATCCATGTAGGCACCCATGGACACACACGTGTATGGATGGATGGACAAACACCAGCATGTGCCCATGGACACATACACACATCTAGATGCAGCCCAGGGTATGGACTGGGAAAAAAGATGGAAATAAATTATATAATCTGTGGGTTTTCTGGCAAAACAGGGGCTGGGATACAAAAACAAGCAGCAGCACTCCTACTTAAATTCCTCTTCGCACACGTGAAATCGAATATTCATCCACAGGTCAAAAGCACTGAGAGGAATAAAACAACACACAAGCTCAGCTTGCAGATGCACTGAAAACCTAATATTCACCTTCCTACATATGAGGCAAGAATTCTCAAGTTTACCCCCAAAATAATTAATGAGTAGTTTTAAAACAAAACCAGCAAAGTATAAACCCAAGACTATGTTCAATACATTGCTTGAAAGTGCTTTGATTTAGAAGTAATGAAAGAAAATTTCTTTCTCCTCAAAAATTTATTAAAAGCCCCAGAGGTTAGAGAGAATGTAAGCAAAAGAATGGAAAGCTCTTTGTGACAAGCTTTAGTGGCATTTGAGGAGAGGAGCAACAACACATCATGGACTGGATTTGGGGATGTTTCCTCCTCCCACCCATGCAGGCTCATAGGTGTGGAAAAAAGCACACAGGATCCTGAAATAAAGCTCAGGGAGATGCTGAGGGGCATGTTATAAAAGAAATGACAATTTACTTTAGACCTGGAGTTCACCCAGGGCTGAAGGTGGCTTGAACAACATCTGAACCTGCTACCACCAGAACACTCTTCCCATCACACCCTGCAGCAAAGCACAGGAGGTTTGTGGAGCATCAGGTACCAGCCTGGGGTGGCAAGGGCAAAGAAGAGGATGGAGGACACACTGAACCCAGGGTTCCCAGTTCTCCCAGCTTTCCCAGCCTCAGAGGGCAGCTCCCACTCCTGAGGCAGGGAGTGGGAGGAGTGGGAAGAAGAGATAAATGCCCCTATGCCACCAACAGCTTGACCTCACTGACATTCACAGCCCATTTAGGCTACTGATGAAGAAAATAAAACTATACATGTGCATTAACGTTGGCAATATCCTGCCTGAAGTGTATGCTCATTTACAGATGGAAATCCATTTAGAAGAGGGAGACAGGAGTTCCATTTAAAAGAGAAAAATGAAAAAAAACACTTGAGTGTCTGCAGGGCAACTCCTGTTTGCATCTGTCACTCCTTTGGGGAAGCTGAAATAATTTCAGGGCAAGTTGTGCCCCTGGTTTTAGATTGAGGAAGAAAATTGTTTGCACCCCTGTATAGGTGTTGGGGTTTTTTGATTTTGTATTATTTTATTTTAAGTGTTGTGGAATAAAAGCAACCTGTTGAGTTGGGTGCTGATGGATGGGAGAGGGCATAGGGGAGACCCCAGAAGGTGCACACAGAGCATCCTGAGGTATTTATTAGTTAAAATGGACTTGGGAACCTTTTGAAAAGCACCACAGTGAGACCTAAACATTCTTAAGCTTCTCCAGTTTCCTTGGCAAAGGAAAGGGCCACACTGACAGCACCCAGTGACAGATCTGAAACTAGAACATGAGCTCTTCCTAACAGAGTCCAGTAATCCACATCTCAACGCTTGGCTGCCAAGCCACCAACTGGAGATGTGAAATAATCAGTAATACCCTGTTTCCTTTTGCAAATGTAAATGTGAGCAGTGAAACGGAAGAAGCAATTCTAGGCTTTGAAAGAATACCCTCTAAAAAAAAGAAAAACTTAAAAAAATATATAAATTGTTGATGCTTCTCACTTAACATTGGAGCTCACTGCAGCTCTTAGGTTTTAAATGCACCAACACAGCAAAAAGAGCAGAAAGCAGCTCCCTCAAGTGTGTTGGGAAGGAGTTTTTAGGAAAAATGATGCACTTTAGATTGTGATCCAGAACTGCCCTACAAGCTCAGTTTCAGGTTTAGAAGGAAAGGAATGAATGTGAGACAGAAGCGTGGAAAAATTAAACCAGAGATACTCAAGGTCTTCTCAGTGCTTTAAATTTCTCTTCCCCCTTCTACAGGAGCTCAAGCAAATCACCAAGCTGCCCTGGACTTCACTTCTGCTGCTGGAGCTTAATTTAAGCCTAAATTAAAATGCAATTTGTGCTCCTCACATCACCTCTTCCTTGTAGCAGCTCTCCCCAGTGGGGCACCCGAGGGCATCCCAGGACAGTCAGAGAGATGGGTTTCTACTGCCACCACCCATCCTGCAACTTCTCACCATGCTGGAAAAAAGGCTCTTTGCTTAACATCAAGATTTTAAACCAAAGCAACTACACAGGGGGAAATTTCTGCTGGATTTTAAGCTGTGCTAACCTGTCCACTAAATCACGAGAATGAACACAACGCACAAAAAAAATTGCAAAAAGTCAACTCTGTTAAAAGTCTTCAGACACATCGCCCATGGTGGCACTGCTCACAACCTCTGAGCACACCACTACTGCACAGGAGATGCTGAGCTCTGTTCTGAAGGGCAAAAGCCACAGGACATCCCCAAAGTCAAAAGCTCTTGTGAACCTGTGAGAAATCCAGCATCAGACTGCATGGGAAGCAAAACTGCTGAGAGAGGCAAGTACAGAGCCATTGCTTACAGCAAGGGGAAAATTAAGTACTAAACAAAAACACAAAATGTCATCTCTAGACCTTCACTTTGCACCTGCACCATACATTCAAGCCACCTTCTTCAAGACAGGGAGCTGGGTGGCACTGAGCAGCCAGTGTGCCTGACTCAGAGGTGATGATTCACTTGGGCAAACAGAAGGGAGGATGGAGCCACCACAAGCCCCACAAGAATGATTTTGCACAGCACAGACCACCCTTATGACCCACCATCCCCATGATCCCTTGGGGCTGAGGGACAGCATGGAGACACTAGGAGGGATCATACTTTGAAATGAGATGGGTGCACTTCTTTTTTAAGGATGTGCTTTGCATCCAGCTGCCCAAAATCAAAGATGGACCGCGGACCACCCCCTCCCCCACCTTGCAAACCAGATGGGTCCCAGCTGCCCTGTTCCAAAATGAGGTCAGACAAGGAGAGGTGTGATGCTCCAGTGCTTCACTTTGTGCAGAACACTCCATGGTAGGACCTCCCAACCCAGCCCTCACCATGCACCGTGGGGAATAGAGTAAAAGCTGCCCCGTAGGGGGTGTGCTGGGGGGAAAGGGGACCCCAAGTAGAGCTCAGAACACAAGAAAGCTGCTCACTGGGCTTGTCTGGAGGAGGCCCAACCTTCTGATTCCACCTAACAGCCTTCCTGATAAATAATGATGCAGACACCAACCCTGCCAGCAGCTACCTGGGCTTCCCTTACCCTTATCCACGAAGATGAAGCAAAAGAAGAGATGCAACAAGCTGCAAGGCAGGAGGGTGTTTACACACTTTGCTCCTCACACAACTTCGAGGACGGACTTGCTGCTCCAAAGCACAGGAGCAAACTCACCCTAAACCCCTCCTGCTTCCGTCTTCCGAGCTAACGACCTACCCCTCTGCTCACAGCCTGAGCAAGCAAACCCCTACTTACAGGGGAGGTTCAAGCACCCCAGCAAGTCCCTCCCGGGAAGACTCAAGTTCTAAATTTCCCCCTCATGGAGACCAAGGAACCGCTCAAAGAGAGTTCCTCAGGGCAGCAGAGCACGCCATGAAGCCAGCACATCTCCCACCACCCTGCCAGCCCTTCCTCCCCATGGCAGCCAGAGCAGAGACAACTGATGTCCTCCCCCACCCTCGAATTTAGTGGCTTCCCTCTGTTCACCCAAAAGCAACATGCTCTCCCAACCCCCCCCACCTCTTTCCCGGCGACATATCCACGGTCCCCCCCCACTTTTTAA
>VZTY01027664.1:6394-22053 GCA_013400935.1 Turnix velox
TGGCTTCAAAACACTTCTAAAAACCCCTGCATCAATTCTTCAATTTAAAGACAATCAAGTCTCAGTAATGCATCAATCATCTCTTGTCAACAGCCGAATATGAACACTCTCATTTTCAAACAGTGTTTTAAAAAACACTGTGTACATTATTGCACTATGAGTTCTGCCCAGGAAGACAGAACTATTTCCATGGCATGTTAAGAATAACTGAGCAGACAAGTCATCCTTACAGCTTGCCATGTGTCTATTTATTAACCAGCCACTACACTGTAAATATGACCAGTGACCTTTTTACGTCTGCAGAGTGTAAAACAGATTCCAACCCTCTAACTAAAATGTCAGTATCAAGCTTAAAAATTAATACATGAGTGGAGGAAGCCCCACCTCTATACAAGAGCAGAACTACTATTTTGTCATCACAGATGGACCAATACCCCAGAAGCACTGAGGGAAACAGAAGCAGCAACAATTCACATCTGAATGATTAAGACGTGAAACCATTTATTTAGTTTCCATCATCACCTTCATCTTACAGCCCTTGCAAACACACATTCAACACAAAAACTAAAGGAAAGATAATCCAAGTGCACATTCTGAGGAACACAGGCTATGACAGCATCTTGGTCCTGCCACCCTATCCCCCAGTGCCAGAAGAAATTGGACTTGGTGAAAAAACAAGATAAATTAACAGTCAAAACAAGCACAAAACACCCTGTAAATCTCAAAGGATAACTCAAGGCAAACACTAAACAAATCTGATAGATTTTTAAAGGCTATACAGAAACCACAGTGTCCTTCAGGAGGCTCTACTTATCTTCCAAGTGGGGGACAGACAGAGGATGAGCACTTTAAGGACAAGGAACAAGACAGTGAGCAGAAAAAGAGAAGCACACTGAATTTATCTGAGGCACTTTTTTGACAGCCAATCAAAAACCAATTAAAATTAGTTACAACATTCTAATGCTCAGAAGCTACTCAAACACATTCCACAGCAAATTCTGTTTGTTATCTGGGGTGCATCTGTCCTTGGGATTTGGGTTTAAGTTAGTTCCAACACAGGCAGCAGAGCCTTTTGACCACCTCCTGCCAGTTACACAACTCTCAGCAGATAAATGTGGCAGCCTTACACATGGGTTCCAGTTTTCCAACTGAACCACCAGAAGTTTTTTATTTCTATTCAGTAAATGCATCATTTGGCACATAATTTAGGAGGGAGAATAAAAATTTTAAAGCTGCTTCTGCAAACAGGAGAGAATATGCTCAGATTAGTATATAAAGATACTGGAAAAGCTACAAGGAATTCAGCTACTATTACATATCCCTCTGCCTCTCTTGGCCTGGATATGCCTCTTAGCCAAGAACTTCCTTCCAGAGCTGGTTTATGCAACCAGTAATTGAAAGCATTCACCACCAGGTCTTCCTTATTTCATATCAGACACTACAGATTTCAAGGCAGCTTCTTAAACTGAAATGTCAAAGAGCCACCACAAAGATAGGTGCAAAGATAGACAGAGCCTAGCCTGAGCTGGGTCAATCAACTGCTCTTTGGGGAAAGAGAAAGGCAGCAAGAGGAGCAGAACCTTCAAGATCAAGATGAAAAGAGATGTTTTGGTAATAGAGGAAAAAAAATGATACCCAGGATACAGCTGCTTTGCTGGTAGAGGAAGCCTTGCTCTAGATTAGAAGTCTTCAGACTTTCACAGCCCAACTGAGTCAGCAGGAGACAGTTTAAAGCAGTGGAAAAGTAATTTCAAAACCCATTGCTTGAGAGTAAATGAGGACAAGAACCACACATCCTGGTACCTCAATACAACAGCATTTCATTGACATATCAGTGTTACTGTAAGCCTTATTTACTCTGCTCTTTCACTCCCAAAAAATCACAGCAGGGTTCTTTCCCCCCAACACAGAAACCTTCTCATCTTTTCTGATCATCCCCTGGATTTAAGAGGTGTTGTGACAGGTCAGTAGATAAGGCCAGAACTTAAATCCCACCCTGTTTACTAGCCTTTCTGAAATGAGCTGATGGTTCTACAGCTATTCCTCATGCAGGGCAGACTAACCACAAACCAGGAGACAGCTCAGCATCCCCAGGCTCTCTCATTGCCAGAGGCTGGAGGATACTCCCTGGCACAGAAAAAGCTCTACTCCTCCTTACTATAGCAGACTGAGGGCTTCCATCTATGAAAACCTTTCTTAATTCTCTTTAAGAAAGCCTGAAATAAATACTAATAACACTGCAGCAAATGCATGTGGCAACACAGTCGAGTTGGACACTGTTGAGTTTTGGTAGCCCCTGTTTGGCATTAAATATGTGGGGGAAGAGACAGGGAGCCAGGAAAATATTACTCTATGTGTTTAGAAAACTTGCTAACACTGCATTTTAATATCAGCAGCCCCAAAGCAAAACTGGTGAGAAGATTTTCTTCCATTGGTGTTCTGATAACCAAGTTGGGGAGTGGGTACTTTAGGGCTGATCCCAGGGAGGAAAGTTCACCTACTGTGGCAAAAATCAAAACAGGAAAGGTAAGTTTATCCATCCATTATTCTGAAGAGCTTCAAATGGAAACTTTCTATATGTCTCTCCTCAGGCCAGGATGAACAAACAAAAATGAATCACTACTACCACAAGTGACTGGAAAACACACTGCTGGAAACTGATGGTATCTTTGGCCTCTCCCTCCTACCCATGAAAAAGACCTTCTGACCACATGGCTGCATATTCATGCAAGGAAGGAGCAAAATCACATCCACTATTTTTTTCCTTTTAATTAACCTTCTGTGTTTCTCCTCCAGCTACAGAGACTGATCTATCAGTTCTTACTTCTCCTTGTAGCCCTAACTATGACGACAGTCTTCATTACTGATGTCAACTGCAAAAACCAAAAGCAGAGATGCTTATCCAAGTCCTGCAGCTTCAAAGGTTTAAAAAGACTTTAAAAGTTTCATGAATAAAATTAGGGTGAAGAAGTAATCCATTTTGATGTTAAAAAAATCTTCAAAATAAGAATTGCTAACTTCCATTACCAAACATTCTGATAAAAAGGAAAAAAAAGAAGAGAAAAAGCTTCACATTCACAATGAGATAGTCAGAAGCTAAAAATAAGTAGCCAGCTGCAATTCCCACTTTATATGGGGAGGCAAAAGTGCTTCCTTCTCCCCTCCCCAAGCACACACACACGCTCACTTCCTTCTTCATTGCAACATCAGAAGCCACAAAGTCCTGCCCAGAACTTTAAGTCACGCCCCAGTAATTAGATAAAATAAGCTCTTGGTCCATGTGGCTCACAAAAATCAATGTGCTCAACTTCAATTTTGCTTTTAATTCCCAAACATTTTGACTGGTCAGAAAATAGAAAAGCAGTTTTTATTTCTGAGGTTTGCTCCCACCACCCAAATATCTCATGAATTAAATGGTTTTTAGTTTTTTTTTTTTTTTTTCAAATCTATAGCCATACAGGAATCAGCTCCCCAGATATGCAGCCTTTTAAAGTTTATCTTAATTTTTTGTATATGGGGGGATAGTGAAAGTGGGCGAAAGAGAAAAAGCAAAGGAAATTTAACATAACTTAAAATTTAGCTATGCAGATGTCCCTCTCAAAAGGTGCTCAAAGATAGAGAAACAGTTTTCTTAAGCCAATCCCCAGCTGAGGGGAGGTGGATTCCACCACATGTCCCCTTTGTACCAACAGCAGCAGCAAACACTTGTGGTTGTGCCACAAGTGAGCTGTCAGCACTAGGAAGTTCCCTCTGCCAGGCACCCAAGATGACAGTGATAGGTCTTCATATCCACAATCTTACCATCTCCTGCACAGCTTCTGAGCCACAGGAACACAACAATGAAGGATAGAAAGGGAGCTTCATCCACACACTTCTCCAGAGCTGTTAGTTTATGAATGATGACGCAAATCAAGCTGTCCTTTTGGTTTAAGGGAAGACAGAGATCATAAATATGAAAGTTCTTTGACTTCCTCTCCGCACACCCTTGAGACTCTCACCCACACCCTTGCTGGCAGAAGCTGCACATGCTCTTTGGATGGGGAGGCCCAGCCACCAGGGCCAAACATTCTTCAACTGAGATGTTTTATGCTTTAGACACTCACCACAAATTCCCCAGATGGCTTTGGAAGCCAGGTGGACTGCACAGCACTCAAAGGGATTCCTGTAGTGCTGGACTGTTTGCCTAAACTAAACATCTTCCTAAAGAAAACAGCAAACAAACTTTCCTCATTTGTATTCATGAAAGAGCCTATTGTAAGAAAATCAACATGCATTGGGGTGCTTTCTTTTCTGATTTCAGGTTTTTGGCTATATATCCTGCATACAATTCTCACACTTTGAGAACAAACAGGTCTTAATATTAAGAAATAACTCTTCACCTTCATATTATTCCTACCACATGGTGATTATTCCTTCACCTTGTCAAACACCCATCGTGTACCTGAAGGATGAAATTTAACAGTGTTTGGCAATCCCTGTTTGCTTACATGTCATCCTTGCCAATATACTCAGTGCCTACAAGACAAGCATTCTCCTTGGGGTGTTCCTTTGCTTCTCAAAACAGGGATATTTTTCTACTTAGGCTATAAAACTATGAACAAAAAGCAGCAAGAAAGCCTTTCCTTGTTTGATATGTGAAGACAAACCCCTTAAAAATAAACAAACAAAAAACAAAAATAATCAAGAAAAGCAAGTGCAAATAACATAAAATACCAAATATGGGGTTCCTACAAACGTACTCTAGAAAAAAAGGTAAAATACAAAAGGAAGACGTGTTCATTTCACCTCTTTCCCTGCAGTTTGCACAAGAAAGAGAAAGCGAAACTTGCTGAATTACTCATTAACTTAACAGTGGCATGGGGGGAGGGTGGTGGTGTTTGGTGCATTTTTTTTTTTAAAGGCATATAAATGTATAATGTATAATTCAGCTGGACAGCCCCTACTCCCCTAAGAGGAAGTTTTCACCTTCCATCCCTGTGCTCACTCCCCATCTGTCTGTTCCTGCCCCCTGACCATTGCCTTCACCACACATGGTTCTTCTGCAGCTGGATCAGTTTCCTCATCCCTGTCACACTCTGGTAGCACAAAGGTTTGTGCCAAAACAGCTCAGCAGGAGAAAGGAGAGGTTGGGGTTTTAACTCATCCCTAACATCAGCTTAAAATCCATATTCTTTTACAGATTTAAAATTCACACTTCCATGTGCCCAGCCCTGTGTTTCAATGGGAATCAGAGTTTGTATTTTCCTTTCAAAACTGTCAAGACACAGAAGACATCTTACATAAGTAAATCAGAAAGAAATGAAACTCCAAAAGATAAATTAAAATGTCTGGATTTAGACCTCAGCTGTCAAGGGTGCATCTTCAAGTAGATAATTGTGAGACTGCTGAATTTTAAGACAGGTATTAAAATCTAATAAGGTATCATTGCTAACAACTGAACAAGACTATTTGAGACTTGGATAAAAACCTGAGATCTAGTCTTTACTAAAATGCTTTTTTTTCTCCTTCTCTTGAATAGTGGCCTATTATAGTGCTGGCCAGGAGGGATGAAATTCTGACAGCTATTTTATAAACATGCTATCAGATGAATATTTTAAAATTACAGCATATGAGCATTCACACACAAGCTTTCACAGAATGTCAGGGATTGGAAGGGACCTCAAGAGATCATCTGCCAGAGCAGGAACACCTAGACCAGGTCTCACAGGAGCACATCCAGATGAGCTTTGAATGTGTCCAGAGAAGGAGACTCCACACCCTCTCTGGGCAGCCTGTGTCACTGTTCTGTCACCTTCACCCTGAAAAAGTTTCTTATATTTCTGTGGAGCCTCCTCTGTTCCAGCTTGCACCCACTCACTGCTCCTTGTCCTCTCAAAAAAATAAGCCGAGCTTGAAGATGATCAAATCTTAGGATGTTTTTAATAGCTAGCTTATACATTTAATATTAAGTATTAAAATTTCTCTGTTTATTTTAATGTTTTGTTTGATCTACAAAGCCAAAACGTGGTGGATTCAAAGTCAGGCTGCTGCATGGGGAAAAATTCAGCTGGATGTATGGGGTTTCTCTGGGCAAGAAGGTGCTGAAGGCTCCCTTAGCAGCAGAGTAAAGTAATCATCATGACGTTAAACTGCCAAAATTCACTTAGGCTACAGCCTGACCTGCATACAAAACCAGCCGTGAAATAGAACTGAAATGCTCAAGGCAGGCTCAAACATTAATGCATATGCTCTTCTCCAGAACAGTGCAGAGCTCCAACAGCCTCTATCTTCCCTGGGTAATTAAAGGTGAAACCAGGAACATCTACCATCCTAGCTCTAGCCATTAAGACTCCTTAATGAATGGCCCAACAATAACTCAGGCTTAACCAGTTCTCTCACCATGAGAGAGGGCCATCCCTGTAATAACCCCCTTGAACATTCCTATAGCGTTTCCCAAAGATCCCACAGCATGAGGCTACTAACTGTGCTCTCACAGTCTGGTATTAGTCAACCTTTTTCTTTTTTATTTATTTAAATGCAGATTAAAAAAAAAACTGAGGCAGAAAGCAGGCAAACAATTCCCCTGTGGACACACAGCTGACTGGTGGCATACAGAATCCAGATCTTCCAGATTCCAGCCTTGTCATCAGCCAAAAGGCCATCATTATGAAGAAAGAAATTAGTCTGGCCTTATAAATAGCATTTGAATATAAGCTTTCCTAAAATATTTGCAAGGAGGTGACCTTAAATATAAGCAGAGCTGCATGGGAAGCCTGGAGTTGCAGCCACCAGCCTGCATTTCAGCAGAGTCCCTCTGCTTCTTTGGATGTCCAGGATAAATTCTGGATCCAAAACTAATAGATAAAAGCTTTGCCTCATTTCACCACCGCTCATTGGTTTGGGGGCTCAGCACATCGTGAAACAATAAGACTTCTCCTAAAAATATTAACAATGTTGCTCAAAAATACTCTGGTAGCCAGGAAAAAAAGAAAAAAAAAAAAAGAAACATGCCTTAGTCAGCAACTTTCTGCTACTTTGTTCTAAAGGCACTAAATTATTCCCGTCAGAAATCTCCCTACAACATACAGCTGGAAACCTGAAATGCTGGAATGTTGCCCAACATCCCTGAAAAATGGAACCCTCATATTCAAACAGCCTTTTTGGGATTTGAACTGCCCCTACTGTATATCAGGCACTTGTAATTTCTGCAGCTCTCAAATGCATAAGTTAAGGATATTTTGATTCATGGGTGCAACAAAGAACAAGGTCCTTCTGTGGATTACAGCTTCCGACACCTGCAGCACATCTAATTCCTAGATGACATTTCCTGCAGCAAAACACTGAGCCAAATATTGATTTTGTGCTCAAAGACCTCTAAAAGTCTGCTTGCACAGTTATGTACCTCCTGCTAAAGCAACCCTAAAATACAGAGTTGAGAACTGCAAAAGGAAAACTAAAATAAGCCAAGTCAAAAATAACACTTTTTGTAATAGACAAGTGGTATTTTGGTAGCTGCTCATTTATTCCAATTTTAAGGTATCTTTCATTATGCCTCCCCAGGCCATCAAGTGCTGAACACAACCTTTCCAGCCATAAGAAGGGCTTTTCCTCCAAAGAAAAGGGAAGATTTCTCTTTCATGGGGATCCTTCCCAGAGAGAAGACACCACGCAGAAAGGTACCCAAGCAACTCTACAAACTGCCTTGAGCAGAATCATTTGGAAAAGCTTATTTTTTTTTTTAATTTCCACTCCTCACTTGAGGAGCAAAATGTAAAATCCTTTAAAAATCCTCCTATTTTTTGGCTGTCTGCTTCCCAAGTGAATATAAGACTCGAGATGATGAAAACATAAGCCTCTAACTTCAGTTCAAGCTTCATGTCCCAATGTAAAAGCAGCAGGAGAGGCAAAATTGGCCACGTGCTCTTAGGATGACAGAGCTCATAGCATTAGTATGCACTGAAGCACCGCCTGGCTGTGGCAGAACGGATGAGACCTGACTCTTAACAGAGAGTGTTTCCATCCCAGCTCACATTTAAGTCTCAATTATCTTATCTGCTTTGCCATTCGCATACTTTCCAGATAAGAAACGTTTCCCCCTGCCCTCCCCCCTTATTCTGAACACAGCTCCGGGTTAAAACTGAAGCAACACGCAGCATTGAGGTTAAAAATGCTATAAAATTAAAATTCTGTTTTTAAAACATCCTCTGCACAGGTTAAAACTGGGAAGCTGCACTTAAAAAGACATTGAAGTTTTAATAACAGTAGTACATCCTGCAAGAGGGAAGGGAGTATTTCCTTGACTTCAGTTCATCCACATGGTTTAGGTCAAGGAGCAGTTCATCTGAAGTTGAAAAACTGCTTCAGGATTGGGGGGGGGGTGGAGCAAAAAAAAGCCTGTTTTCCTTTTCCAATCTATGACTAAGAATGAGGCAAGTGAAGGGAGGATCTAAGATCCTGAAGGCGATGTTGGCTACAAGAGGTCATTAGTTAATTCCCTCAGCGGCAGATTCTACTTCCCTTTATTAAATACCATCAGTTTCAAATTATGCCAAATAGTTTTGGGGTTTTTTTTATTCTTAACGATACAGCACACTTCGACTTTACCTGAATTGACCAAATTAAGCAGTAGGAAGCACAGAAGAAACCCTAAAATGAAAGGCAGATTGTCATAAACCAAGAAATATTACATACCTGATTTTCAAGCAAAAATTTTACAGATTAAAGAAACCCCATGTATTCTTTAAGACATTACATATCCTTGGCCTTATAAAAGGCAGCAGTAAATTTGGCATATAGCAAAATTTAGCTTTCACCACCACACTTCCATGTTTACAAATAAATTAGAGTTAAGTTTTTCATTGGGGGAAAAAAAAAAGCCCACAAAATATTCGTCTAAGTTTCACCTTCTAAGGTTCAAATGAAGGTTCCTGCTTGGTGCTCAAATAATTTTGGAAAAAGCTTAATCTATTCTTATGACCAACTATATCACTACAGCACCTGTGAGCTTCAATAAGACCTATAAACCATAAGTGATGCCTGCTCAGAAGATATCATAAACATCTAAAAAATGAATAGTTAAGAATCTCCAGTAAGTACAAGGAAATAAACAACTGGAATTCACCTTCTCTGTACTTTAGCACTTTATCTCATGCACTGGAAGGATCAAAGTGTGGATTTTTTTCCTCTACCCACCTCACCAAATGACTCCCTGAAAGTCATGAAAAGACAAAAAGACCCAGAACAAAAAACACAATAGAAGGAATAGAGAGTTGGAGTTGTTTAGCCAGGAGAAGAGAAGCTCACAGGGGCCTCCCAATGCCTGAAGGGGCTACAGGAAAGCTGGGGAGGGACATGGAGATGAGGGGCAATGATTTGAAACTAGAGGAGGGCAGGGTTAGATGAGACATTAGGAAGAAGTTCTTCGCCATGAGGGTGGTGAGACAGTGGCCCACATTGCCCAGAGAAGTGGTGAAGGTTCTATCCCTGGACACATTTAAGTAAGACAAGGCTTGCTGAGGCTCTGAGCAACCAGATGTCACTGCTCACATTGCAGGGGATTGGACAAGATGGCATTTGGATGTGCCTTCCAATTTCATGATTCTATGATCTATGAAGAGGTCTTGCCTACAAAGACCAGAAGAAAACAATACATTCACACATTCTTAATACCTCTACTTCCCATACACGACAGAAAGGGTTTCAGTTTTTAAGCTGTCACCCCATTCAGCGAGACTGAGCCCTAAGAAAATAAGCATTTGTCTGGATGAACTGTCAAGGCAGAGCTGCTGAGAAAACACCTTCAAAGCTGTTTCAGACTCAGACAGTCCTCTTCAAAAAAAAAAAACAAAAACAAAAAAACCCACCAAAACCCCATCTCCTTTAGTGAAATATCCATCATGTTCATCCATTCATTCATTCATTCTAGTGCAATGGGCACATCTCCTTCCAGAAAGTTGCGTGTTGTTTTCATTTAAAGGAATTATTTTGACAATTTAGCACTGCACCACAGTGGTGCATCCCATCCAAACCAGCAGCCAGAGCTGTTTACAAAGCTTTCTGCTCAGTGTTAGACTAAAGAATCCCAACTCTTTTTGCTGTGTAATAAATCAGTGCTCTGGGTTTAACAATTTTCAGCAGTGCCATATGCTACATACTCCCATATGTTCCATTACAAGGAAGAAAAACATCATCTCAACATGAATCATCAGTGACTATATTCTGGTAAATCGGGCTTAAACACTCAGAACGTTCAAGGGCAACCCTTAAATAAATCTGCTCAACATTATGCCAGATTCCAGGCAGCAGAATCACACGTAGTTAAAAAATTAAGAAGAGAGAAGGGTTTTAAATGTAGGAAGTGAGCACACAATTTGTGTCTCTCCAGAAGGAGACTCACCAGGCAGAGAATTTGGCACACATCCACCAATTCCAACCTAATAAAGGCATCCAGCTCATAAAACGACAATGGTATCTGGTAGTCATAACACCTTCCACCCTCAGCTGCTCCATGTATGTGAAAATACGGACACTACATTGCTCTCAGTGCTGAAAAGCAGTTACTGCTGTGGAACATGGCATCTGCCACGTTCTGCATGGCAGTAATTCTCAAGAGTAAAAAAAAAAAAAAGAAAAAAAAACCCAAAAAACCTAACCAACCCATGGATTTATTTCAGGGAAATTCAGTAGGCAGTATGTTTTTTTACACAAGCGGAAGAGCAAGTGACAAAAGACTTGATAATTTTAACAGTGGGGAAATTAACACAAATTTCTTGGACACCATGAGCTTTCCCTCTCTCCCTAAAGACAGTGAAACCCAGCATAAATGCTGCTTGTACTGGACCAAAGCCATGATGTCCCAAACCCATGGCAGGCCAAGGTCAGCATCTGCCCTTCTTCTGAGCAATGAGAAGGTTTATCAGATAACCCAGTATTTAAAGTGATGGGAAAAAGGGGTGCAAGTGGGAAGGAATTCACTAGTCCAAAACTCTGAAGGCAGGATCCTATGAACTAAACTTCAGAGCTGGAAGGGACCTCCAAAAGCCTTCTAGCCCAACCCCCTGCAGTGACAGGAACATCCTGCACTAGATGAGGTTGCTCAGAGCCTCAGCAAGCCTGGCTTTGGATGTCTCCAAGCTTGATGGAGCCTCCACCACCTCTCTGGGCAACCTGGGCTGATGTCTCCTCACGGGGAAGAACTTCTTCCTCAGGTCTCATCCAACTCTAGAATCATAGGATTGGAAGAGACTTTCAAAGACACCTTCTAGTCCAACCTCCTACAGTGACAGGGACATCTTGCACTAGAGGAGATTGCTCAGAGTCTCAGCAAGCCTGGCCTTGAATGCTGTCAGGGATGGGCCCTCTATCACCAATCTGGGCAATCTCTTCCAGTATCTCACCACCCTTATGGGGGGAATGATCTTCCTGATGTCACCTGAGTGAGCTATGTTCTCCAGCTTTGCCGAATCAACCCCTAGAATCCAAACCTGCCCAGTTATATTAACATTCAGAAAGACAGACTGAAATGAGTATGTCAAACAAACTGTGAGAACATCCTCATTTGAAAGTCTTTTGTAGCAAAGGAGGAAGGCATGCAACTGTGCATTCCCACACAACCATCTATGGATTAATTAGAATTTAATGAAACCAAGAGTCCATTTTGACCTAATATTCAGGGTGGGGAAATTACACCAACATCAAGCTATTGCCTGTTCAAGGGCACGAGGGCTTTCTTCATTAACAACTCAGACAAACTTGTTTTGTAAGCTCCCTGTATTAAATTTGAAATTTCCCTGCCCTTACAAATTAAATTAACAATTTCTTACACCAAGGGAAAGTCCAGTAAGGCAACACTAACATAAGGGTGAGTATATAAACAAGAGAAGTTCCAAACCACTCACACCAAAAGCATTCTTTGCCATCCTCAACTGGAACAGGCTTTCCCAAATCACCTAGACAATCTAATTCCATGGATTTCTTTAACAACTTACTTTAAAAAAGATCAAATTTTTCCAGTATCCCAATATTCCAGTATTCCCAAATCATCTAGACAATCTAATTCCATGAATTTCTTCCATTTCACTTAAACAACTTACTTTAAAAAAGATCAAATTTTTCCAGTATCCCAATATTCCAGTATTCCCAAATCATCTAGACAATCTAATTCCATGAATTTCTTCCATTTCACTTAAACAACTTACTTTAAAAAAGATCAAATTTTTCCAGTATTCCAGGTTTCTTTAATCTGAGAGCAAAACCTACTGATCCTCACAAGTCTATATTTTCATCAGGAAGTAAAAATTAAATGCCTGTGATATAATTCAACAGAATAAAGGCAACATGTTACTTCAGGAGCACTGCTCTTTAATGTAGTGAAGCAGAACTTCAGGAAGATTGAACATTAGCTGCCACAGTATCACAGATAACTCAGACAGCAGTCACATTTCCAGCATCTTTCAGTAGCTCAGACGATGGATGAGACACACCCCATTAATATACTTTAATTTCTATTTCAACTTTCCTCCTCATTAATTAGGTCCACATAGATTACAGTCCCTGGCATGCAATACTGCTGATGATTTTCAGTGGTGCACGCTCTATAATCGCACTGTGTGTGCTGTAACGCAGCCAGATCAAAATGAGAAGTCAGAAGGCATGTTACCACCCTAAAAATAGGACAAGAGCTTTCCTCCTTTTTACCCAAAATACTCAAGGAACCCCAGATTTATCTCTAAGGTATGTTTTACTCAATGCATTAAAATCAACAAACCTGCCATAGCGATTCCACAGAGTTTGATAAGAGCATGGTGGCAGGAAAACTCACCAAGCTCCCCTGGAAAGAGCTAATGAACCAGGAGGTGCAACACAATTGCATAATGTTTATTGCACAGCACTGAGCCAATAGCAATCAAATCCTCCTGGTTTAATCAATGGCCTTCAAATAAGGAAGTGGTTTGAAAATATTAAGTAGAAAACTCTTGGTTTACTACTTTTTTCTCTCGTGTAAAAAGCACATCTCTTAAAAAAGGTGAGCATGTGCTCATAGATATATTTTTATAAATGTTATGAAAATCTACTTCTTTAATTTGTGGTATCAAAGATGCACTTTCATTCACTCTCAGCTTGCTGAGAGTAAATGCTGTGACTGACCACAGAGAGGTTGTTAAAATAATGTGAACTTTGCCTTTAAACAAAAGCATCGTCTTCTAATTAAAAACATTAAACACTGAGGGTTTTTTCCCCATTAAAAACAAGTAAATAAAGTAAAATCAAAAGTGTTCCACGGAGACCCTTCTCCCTTGACATTTCTCATCACCTGGATGTTGTAGCATTTGATGAGGCCACAAAACAACCTAAAACAAAACCTGTAAATGGAGAAAACTACTGCTCTGTGTGTTCCTGCTCCAACCCCACCCTTTGCACAGCAACTTCCCTGACACAGTCACCCCTCTGCTCCCCACAGTGCTTCCTGAACAGCCAGTCTCAGCACAGCAAACTCCAGGCCAGCAATAAACAAGGTTTTCTCTCAAAGGCATGACAGCTACACATCAGAAATCAACTATAAGTTAGAAAGGATAGACCCCAGTTTTGTTGAGGGAACCCCTCCTCCTGCAACATACCATGAAAATAAATTTAATAGCAAAAGCTTGCTCATACAGATCATTTCTTGAAGGCACTTAAGTAGAAATAGCTCAGCTTCAAAAGTTTTGGCCTGCAAGTATTGTTTTTAACTGATAATGAATGCAACATAGAAGTGAAGTGCATACAATCACAGTAAGCTATACACATACACATGAACTAGTTTGCCATCTGGATTAGCAAGAAGACAAAAACAACCTGGCTCAAGTTTTTCTCAAATCAGGTGCCAGAGGAAGTTACAGGATGAGTTTATAGGGTAAATAAGAAATCTTGATTTGACAAAAACTTTAAAAAATTATAGTTATGGGGATANGTTTTTCTCAAATCAGGTGCCAGAGGAAGTTACAGGATGAGTTTATAGGGTAAATAAGAAATCTTGATTTGACAAAAACTTTAAAAAATTATAGTTATGGGGATAGGAACAGCTTGCAGCCTCACTGTGAGTGCATAAAATAATTGATACATATTTGTATAAATTTCAGAGCTGCAAGAGTTTGTGAACAAGTATTTACATTTAAAACATTCCCTGTATTGCTCCAAGAACTCAGAATGGGCTGCCAGCAGAAGTAACAGTTTTAAAGACATGGAGGAACAAGGACTGAGCATTATTCCTCTCCACAAACAGTCCATTACCGATGGTAGAAATACCAACACATCTACTCTAATGAATGTAGCACAAGGTACAGCAAAATTATTTACATCACCCTCAGCTTTGTGACACTCTAAACACTTGCTGAAAATGTAAGCAGACCTTGGAGAAGAGATTGGAGCCCACTTATCTCCACACAAACATAAGCAACATAAACTGTGGTCAAGTGTCACAGCCCCCTCTTGCTCTCTACCCTGTTAACTTTTAATCACATTGGGTACTGCTCAACAGCTTCTGCAGGAGGTGAGGATCATCCCTCATTGATCCACAACCCTGAATGGCGCTCAACTCTTTAGATCACTATTCTCTGTAATGAAGAATGTGAGTCAAAATTCTCTTGAGTGAAAAGTGGAAGTGAGGAAGCAAGCACAGCTCTCCAACCAGCCTGGATAATTTCTCCCATGAGGAGGTTTCTTCTGCAGAGCAGGAAGGCCATACCAGCACCACCTGTTTTGCTGTTTCTAAACAAACATGGCAGCTGCCACCAGACTGGGTGCTGAGCCCAAGTGCTCTGTGCACCTGCAAGACCAGCCTTCAACTGCAGGAGAACAAACCAGAGGAGAACACCTCAGCTTTGAGCAGCAAAACCAGCACTGAGATGCTCAGGCTAAAACGACCAAGGCAAATGCAAACACTACCAGAGCTAGCAGAACATTAGAAGTATCATGGTTATAGAATTAGTGAATTCATTCTGCTTATTTCCACACAGAAAAAAAGAGAAAAAAGACACAACAATATATATAAAACAAAATTCTGTGGCTTAATACTTGCCTAGTGTCCTCTTTCTTCCTCCTTCCCACGCAAATATGAGCACTGCTAGATGACATCCAGCACCTACAGCAAATCATTTCTTGATGTCATTAAAAGGACAGACACATCTGCGAAGCCCAAACCCTATGTATTCATTTCCAGCTCAGCCTAAAGAAACCTGACAGCAGCCCTGCCACCCTTTTCACTTGAATTCCATGAGACCCACAGTAATGCCACGGAAATTACTTGCTCACAGACTGATCTCGGGTGTAATCTCTATAGACAAATACTGCCTAACCCAGCTGTAAGTCTCCCTAGTTTGCAAGTGAAGGAAACACGGCCTTTTCCTCTCCTCTCGTCACATCCACACTCCCAGGGAAACATGTCCCCCCCCACCAACACAGGTTACTGTCACTTCTCAGAGCTGCTGCCCTGAATCCAACTTCCCAACACGGTTCCTGAGCCACCAGCCCCAGCATAGCTCATTGCACAGGTCCCACCAGCACACACAGGGAAGCTGCCATCAACCCCCCATCTCTTCATTCCCTCCCCAACCCCTGTGTCCTCTCAGCCCACATCCCCTCCTCTAACTCGTGTCCCCCCATTCTCTCCTCCATCCCTTGTGTCCCCCCAATTCCTCCCTCTG
>VZTY01027677.1:0-11619 GCA_013400935.1 Turnix velox
ACTTGGATACCTTCCTGTGGGACTTGGTCAGTGTTCCTGCTCCAGCAAGTGGATTGAACTGGATGATCTCTCCAGGTCCCTTCCAACCCCTGACATTCTGTGATTCTGTGATCCTGCCCCTGGTGCTTAACCCAGCCTGGTTCCATTGGTGGCTGGGAGCAACCCATGGCACAGATCAGGACCACTGCCTGCCACCAAAGGTCACATCACTCATAATAAACACAAGGTGACAGCAAAGTTTGCTCCTAAACCCAGCTTTTTCTACCCAATTAAACCCTGTGCTTCAGCTCCCACCTCTCTGCTGACCCCCGTCCTATTACACTGCATATCCCTTCACAGCTTGGGTTATTTTTACACCAATATAATCCCTGGAGGAGGCATCACCTAAATTTTGACAAGCAACCAGCAAGATAAGAGATGAGCTCACCACACACTTCTCCCTTTTCCCAACCTATCAGCAGAGATAAGTCCTAATTCATTGAGCTTTGCAAGGTCCTTTTGAACTGGCTTTTTATCCTGACCCTTCTCCTGTACTAGTGAAAGTCCAAATGACAAGGCACACAAAAGCTGCTTGTGATACTTTGTTAATGGATCTGCAGCAGATGGAAGGGGCAATATTATTATTATTTTTCATTCTCCTCAAGCCCTGGATGGGCAATGAGGGGGGTTTTATGTGCTTGAACTGCAATGAGCTCCTCATTGCCTTTAATCTGCCTTTGCAGATTAGTTCAGGAGAGGTTGATATTGGATAAGTGTTTACTTCAGCTTAATTAATGAATGTTTATGAAGTGCTGTCAAAACACAGAGGGCTGTATGTTTAGTGAGGGTGACTTTAATATTAGTGTGGCTTCAAGTAATGATGGGACAAAGTGCCATCCAATAACTGTCATTGTGTCTCCCATTAAATTTGTCTCTATCAAAAATTAGAGCTAATTTTTGCCCTTAAATTAGAGAACTAACCTTTGGTGCAAGCAAACTGTGACCTACCCTGATTCCATAAATCTTCAGTGATCCTAATATTCACAAGTTTTCAAGGTTTTTAAGGTCAACACCAAGTCCTTTTGGACACAGGGGTTTAATTCATGGTTTGCATGGAGGGCTGTGATCTTTTATTGAGCCAGTGGGAGAAGAAGAAAGCTTTTGGGTGCACAAACTCTTCTCCAGGTCAAAAACTCTGCATTGTGAAGATGTGCACAACACAGCTACAGCATTTGTACTGAAGTAAACCTTCAGGAGAAACCATTTCATTTCTGAAAAGCATCCATTTGCTCCCAGAACCACAGTAAAAAGCAAGCAGATTTCTTTATCACTCTGTTAGGTCAGTGAGGGCACATCTTCATGGTGCTATGGAAGAGGGTACAAAGGAGACAGAAATAGAATTGACCCAAGGTGGCAAGGACAGCTCAACACCATGGGTCCTGATTCACACACATCTACTGATGCCTGGTACAACCACCTCAGATTTTTTATGTGGTGCTCCTGCTCCTGGTTTTAAAAAGGCCTCATCCTTTTGAAAGGACAGACATGTCCCAAATTCAAGCTTTGCTTTGGGTCAGTGACACAGCCCAGCCTCAGGACAGAGAACAGTGATCATCCATCCACACTCTCTCCTGTCCACACGACCCCAAAAAACCCTAAAAATATCACCCTGCTGTAACACACATACTCACTTCTGGGTTTTATAGTGACAGATGACTACAGACCTTTGAAGGTGCACCCAACCATTTGTCCACTGGTTAAAAGGATTATTGGAAATTTGCCCTGCTTATAACTCCCATTTCAAACTAAATGGATTTTCTATTGCAATCACTTGGGAGGAAAAAAAAAAAAAGCCCAAAAAACTCACCAGTTTTTCTGCCCAGCAAAGACTTCACATCGATCAGGTTAATTGGAGCGTTAGCACATTTCCTAATTACAGCTACAAACATTTGGAGGCTTCCTAGTGATGAAAGCCCAGCTCATCCCATCATGTTAAATCAACTCCAGGCTGGCTGAGTGGAAAAGCCCAAACCCAACAGGATGGCAGCAGCACCACAGCCTGCCCTACACACAAGGTGTGACACCACAAACATCTAGTGCAGGACTCCTGCTCCTCAGGTTGATGATGTGCTGGTGTAATGTATGTAGGCAGAGAGATGGAACCCCTGAGGGGATTTTCAAGAGTGTCATTCCCATAGAAAGGTCTTCCCTTCTTCCATTTCATAACCTGACACCAGTTCCAGCGCTTTGCCAGGCTTTTCCAGCCTCAGGCTACAGTGAAGAGCTTGGAGTGAGAGCTGAGGAGAGAGGTCAGGATAGAAAAGAGCACTTGCTTCAAGGCCAGGATTGAAATACTCCAGAGCTTGAAGTCTCTAATCTATAAATAAAAAACACTACAGCGAAGGTGCTTGAAAAGTGATATGATTAATTTTTCAGCTCCAACCAAACACTTGAGTGTATAAGAAAAAGTCAGAAGCCCACAGTCATAGAATCATAGAGTGGTTTGGGTTGGAAAGGACCTTAAAGATCATCTAGTTCCTGCCCCCAAGCCATGGGCAGGGACACCTCCCACTACACCAGGTTGCTCAGTGCCTCATCCAGCCTGGCCTTAAACACCTCCAGGGATTGAGGGGGCATCCACAGCCTCTCTGGGCAACCTCTTCCAGGGTCTCACCACCCTCACAGCTCAGAAATTCTTCCTTAACTCCAATCTAAATCTCCCCTCTTCCACTTCGCATCCATTCCTCCTAGTCCTGCCATCCTGGACCCTATTCAAAAGTCCTACCCCAACCTTTCTGTAGCCCCCTTCAGGTACTGTGAGGTTCCCCCTGAGCCTTCTCTTCTCCAGGCTCAACAACCCCAACTCCTTCAGCCTGTCCTCAGAAGGTACAAGCACTGGGCAATAGTCCCCAACACATGCCCATGACACACATCTGAAGGTCTTCAGTGGAAGAAATACTATTATTTCACTCCCTAGATTTATTTTGAAATTTCTTAACCTAGTAGAAGGGTGACAACACTGCTGTTACGTATCACTGCACTGCTCTGGGAGGTGGATGTGTCCATCTGATAAATCCAGCTGTCAGTTACCTCCTAGGGCTTAGCAGGATCTCCCCAACACCAAAACCATGACCAGCACATCTATGGTGTAAGACATTCTCACATCTTCCTATAGGATTCACCCACTTCTCTCTCATTAAACTGAGCAAAGTGATTCAAATGAATGCATCAGTTCCAAACTGCCCCGTTATCAATTCATCACCTAACAGGTAAAAGTAGCTTGAACAATACCTTTACTGCTGAGCTTCAGTTGGGTTCTTCAAAGTGCTATTAATAGCATATACTTATCAAAAAGTAGTGAGCTGGCACACACACATGCTTGCACCTTCTTAAAATTTAATATCTTCAATAACTTCGCTTCAATTTAGCTTTCAAAGTGTTGGAGGAACTTCTCTGGTTGGAGCCCTTGCCTCAGGCACTGCACCAGGGAGGAGTTGCTGGAGCAGGAGAACATCATCAACAACATCAAAGACATGCAAACAGCTTCAGGGGGCACTCTCTCTTTGAATCAAGTCCCCAAACAAACTCACTTTGGGCTTTTTTTTTCCTGAAGCTATTGCAATTTCTCTACAAAGAGCTCATTTTGCTGTAGCAAGTCCACACGGGACTGTCCTGAAACTCATGGTAGAAAGAGGACATCAGATCCACCCACAAATTTTGGATGTTTACATAGAATTTCCCATGTCCCAGTTTGTTCCCATTCCTTCTTATCCTGCCACTGGGCACCACTGAATGCAGGCTGGCGCCATCCCCCTGACACCCAGCACTGGAAGTATTTGTGAACATTGATAAGATCCTCCTCAACTTTCCTTTTTCATAGACTCATAAAATGGTTTGGGTTGAGAAGGGACCTCAAAGATCATCTAGTTCAAACCAACTGCCATGGGCAGGGTCACCTCCCACTACACCAGGTTGCTCAGTGCCTCATCCAGCCTGGCCTTAAACACCTCCAAGGATTGAGGGGGCATCCACACCCTCTCTGGGCAACCTCTTCCACTGTCTCACCACACTCACAGCAAAGAACTTCTTTCTTCTAAATCTCCCCTCTTCCAATTTTCATCCATTACTTCTAGTCCTGCCATCCTGGATCTTATTCAGAAGTCCTACATCAGACTTTCTGTAGCCCCCTTCAGGTATTGAGAAGGTCTCCCCCAAGCCCTCTCCAGGCTCAACAACCCNGCTGGCCACACTTCTCTTGATGCAGCCCAGGACTGGGTTGTCTTCTGGGCTGCAAGAGCAAACTACAAGCTCATGTTGATACTGTCCTCTGCTGACACCCCCAAATTCTTCTCTTCAGGGCTGCATTCAAGCCACACTCCACCCAGCTTGTACCTGTGCTTGGGGTTGCCCCAGCCCAAGTGCAGGACTTAACAGACTCAGGTCTCTCAGCCTTTCTTCAGAGAGATGTTCCTGACACCTCATCATCTTCATGGCCCTAAGAGAGAGCTCCTTAAATTTGGAAAGGATTGAATACAGTTCAGGATGGAATCTCCCTCACTTTATTTTTCAGGTCTGAGATGTAATTACCCCCCCACTAAATTTCTTCCTAGAATCTGGGGATATTTTTAAGAGATACAACAAAGCAGAAAACACAGGGCAGGTTATTGAGCTGCTTCCAAATAGGAAAGGTAAAAGCCAGTATCCAGAACAAACCACCTGAAAGGCTCTATCATGCCAGGTTGTCTCCTTCAGCTTCTCTTCTGCATTTCTGCCTCCTACATTGACTCTCTGGAGGTATATAAAATAAAAGCAAAACTTTTAATTCTTGAGATCCACTCCATTCCTTACTCCTCAATTAAAAATCAGTCCAACCTGCCACAGAAATTGTTCTGTTCTGTTGTGGAGAATGATAGTTTGAGGAACAGATGGAGGAGGGAGTGGGAAATAAGAAAGAAGATCAACTAAACCCTCAAGAAACGTGGATTCTGCTTTCATGCAAATTCCCTTTAATAAGAAAGGTTGAGATCTGAAAACATTGCACATGAAGAGCTGCTCAAATCACAACAGCTTCTAAATATAACACATCTGAATCTTTTCCAGCAGCCATAAACATTTCCTTAAATTTTTTGCCTTTTCTCCCCTCTCTTGCAGTATTTCCCACTGACTTTAATGAAGTGAGTTTAATGGATTCGAGTTTAAGAAGCATTTGAACAACAAACAGAAGTTCTTGGGAAGCAAAGAAAAAGTTTTTCATTGCTAGCAGGTGTTTCTAAGAGCTTTTAAAAAGTTTAAATTGGTACTTTCTCAGGCTGCTTTGCACTAATGTGTAATATAGATAACTCTGATGCTGCTCTCTGTGTTTCAGACACACCAATGTGCACATGCAAGGGGGAACCCATACCCCAAAAGTGCATTTTGCTTCTCTGATGAGAAAAACTTCTGGATTTGTAAGAGTAAATTGCATTTCTACCACCTTTAAACAACCGAGTCCTTTCCATTTCTTAGTTTTCTCACACAAACCAAGAGAGGCTGAAGGAGATGGGGTTGTTCAGCCTGGAGAAGAGAAGGCTCAGGGGGGACCTCATGGTGGCTTCTAACTACATGAAGGGGGCTGCAGAAAGGCTGGGGTAGGACTTTTAAATAGGGTCCAAGATGGCAGGACTAGGAGAAATGGATGGAAATTGGAAGAGGGGAGATTTAGGCTGGAGAGAAGAAATAAGTTCTTTGCTGTGAGGGTGGTGAGACACTGGAAGAGGTTGCCCAGAGAGGCTGTGGATGCCCCCTCAATCCCTGTAGGTGTTTAAGGCCAGGCTGGATGAGGCACTGAGCAACCTGGTCTAGTGGGAGGTGTTCCAGCCCACAGCAGGGGGGTTTGGAACTAGATGATCTCTAAGGCCCCTTCTCAACTCAAACTGTTCTATGATTCTATGACATTAGCTGGGAAGGCACTGGGAATCACCATATACCTTTTGGTCTTTGGAAGCTAAAGAACTAAATGACTGTAATTGGCAGTTTATTAAAAGGAAAATTATGCTAAACAGCTTCATGTTGCTGTCAGGAATTATATTGGGTAGGCTCCAAAGATGGGCCCCCTTGGTGTAACATTTGCATTTTCTCATTTAGGAAGAACAATGATAATAGAAGAGCGAAGCGTGTACAAATTACAGCCCAAAGAACATTTGCAGGGCTGTGAAAAGGCGATCTTGATACCAGAGTGATTAAGCCTGTTATTCATTAGGATACAGTAGAGGGGTAGGAGAAGCAGGGAACACATTAACTTCCTTTGGAGGCACATATAAAACAAACTCCAGTCCAAACCACTCAAATTTCATGCAGAATTAGATCATAATAGGTTATGATTATATTGTATTTATTACCCAGAGCTTGTATCAGAGGCGTTTTTTTCCTGTCTTGGATGAGATTCAAAGATGTGATGACAAAATCCTACAATAGAATGGTTTGGGTTGGAAGGGACCTTCAAGATCATCTAGTTCCAACCCCCTGCCATGGGCAGGGACACCTCCCACTACACCAGGTTGCTCAGTGCCTCATCCAGCCTGGCCTTAAACACTTCCAGGGATTGAGGGGGCATCCACAACCTCTCTGGGCTCTTTCAATCTCTCACCACCCTCACAGGAAGGAACTTTCTTCTCTCCAGTCTAAATCTCCCCTCTTCCAATTTGCATCCATTACTCCTAGTCCTGCCATCCAGGACACTATTCAAAGGTCCTCCCCCAGCCTTTCTGTAGCCCCCTCAGGTATTGAGAAGCTCCTCTGAGGTCCCCTCTGAGCCTTCTCCAGGCTGAACAACCCCAACTCCTCCATCCTGTCCTCACAAGGGAGGTGCTCCAGCCCTTTCATCATCTTCATGGTCCTCCTCTGGACCTGTTCCAACACCTCAGTGTGTTATTTTTATATTGAGGGCTCCAGAACTGAACACTCTGTTGTTACCCACATCTTTATTCCAGCACTCACCTCCCCAGACCATGGATGATTTCTGCCTGGAAAGCAGCACCACAGCATGGACAAGAGCAAAGCAGGCTACCTAAATCTCCATCAATAAGCGTAGAAACCTGGTTTGTTTGGGTTATTTTAAAAGCTTTTCTCTTTTAGCAGTTTTCACTACCTGCCCTGATGTATTAGGACTTGACATTCTGCAAAGGAGGATGACTTTGAACATCACCAACACCTAGAAGCAAGGGAGGATAATAGCAAAGCAGGAGAAAATTGGGTCATTTTAATGCCCTGATGAAAACCCACAGGGACAGCATGCTAAGGGACATGGATTGTCTTGATGAAACCAGGACACAGTGTCCTGCTCTCCACTTGTACCAAGTTGTCTTATCTACCATGAACCTAAGAAGCACTGAGAGTTCTGGTAAGTTATTCAATAAATCCAGAATTTGACTGATTTGAAGGGAAATCTGTTGGCTTCAATGAAGGAATGAAGAATCCACTGTAAAATGGCAGTTTCAGAAGTTATCATTCTCTACCACAACCCACAGGCCGGACCTTTATCAAACTTCTGTCATTTCTATTTATTTATTATGATGAGGTACGAATAATTTATTAAAGAACATGGGACTTTTAAAAGAGGGGTGGCTAATGGCAAAGACCAGGAAGAGCTGCAGCAGTAAAGCTGTTTTCATGGCTGTCATCTAGTCCCAGATGTTTCTCCAAGCCTTTTAAGATTGAGTGATGTCCGGTTTTAAAGACCATTCTCACTTTTTCATACCATCAACAATACAAAAGCCATTCCCTGATGCCTCTGGTTCTCCTTGAGCATAAGACATGAGGGAGAACAGATTATTCCCAACTTCACTGTAGCTATTTTAGCCTTTTACAACCTTGGGGACACAAATCATTCCTGTCCTTTGGCTTGAGCAATTCCAGTTGAGACACTCTCATCAGTTCAGTGGAACTGGCCCCTGGTGCCTGAGGAAAATGTTGCTTCTCAGAATGTTTTCAGTGTGGTTTAAAGTAGGATATTGTGCACATTTCTACAAGAGTAGCATCACCAAAATGTAAATAACTGCTGTGAGCTGGAGGAAGAGAAGTTAGAAGGTTCTTTGCAGAGTACTAAAATGTTTTGAAATGGGAACAGTGTGATGTAGAAGCTGTCTCTGCTCTGGGGGTGCTCTCACTGCTCAGAGGGAACTGTTTACAATCAGAACATCACAGAATGGTTTGGGTTGGAAGGGACCTCAAAGACCACCTCGTTCCAACCCCCCTGCCATGGGCAAGGACGCCTCCCACTACACCAGGTTGCTCAGTGCCACATCCAGCCTGGCCTTAAACAGGGATTGAGGGGGCATCCACAACCTCTCTGGGCAACCTCTTCCATGNAGAAACCTGAGGTCCCTTCTGAGCCTTCTCTTCTCAAGGCTCAACAATCCCAACTCCTTCAGTCTGTCCTCAAAAGAGAGTTGCTCCAGCCCTCTCCACATAATGATGTAGAGTTCACTTACTCTGCATAATTAGTTTAGAATCTGATACCAACATCTTAATTAGGCCTGACCCCCAGAGTATTTCACTTCACACCATTTGTCAGCTTCAAAATATGGTCACATCCACTCTGCAAATGAGTGTCCTCCCAGCAGCTCCACAACTAGACAGGCTGGAGAGCTGTGTGGGGAGAACTTCAATGAAATATAACAAGGGTGAGTGTAGACTCTTGCACCTGGGCAAGAACAAGCCCATGTGACAGAAGAAGCTGTTAGAGAGCAGAGGAGGGGAAAGGGACCTGGAGGTCCTGGTGGCCAGCAGGGTGACCATGAGCCAGCAATGTGTCCTTGTGGCCAAGAAGGACAATGGCATCCTGGACAGTGTTAGAAGAGACATGGTCAGTATGAAGGGAGAGGTTCTCCTCATCTTCTAGTCTGTCCTGGTGAGACCACATCTGGAGTATTGTGTCCAGGTGTGGGGCCCTCAGTTGAGGAAGGACAGGGAACTGCTGGAGAGGATCCAGCACAGAGACACAGAGATGATGAAGGGATTGGAGCATCTCCCTTCTGAGGAAAGGCTGAGTCTCTTTAGTTTGGAGGAGACTGAGGGATGATCTCATTCATGTTTATAAATATGAAAAGGGTGAACATCCTGTGTCTCCATGCCCTGGCAAACAGTCCCTCCCCAGCTCCTTTGGGCACTGGGAGGATGCGATGACATCTCCCCTCAGCCTTCTCCAGGCTGAACAGCCTCAACCCTCTCAGCCTTTGTAGAAAAAACACACCTTTATCTCAAGAAAAGACACAAAAAGAGGCAGCTGGGGAGCAGCTGAGATCACAGACTGTGCAGGGACCACATAAAACATCACCACATTTATAGAGATGAAAGACTGGCGGGGGTTTGGGAGCAGGCTTGTATCACCCAGTGGCTGCTCCCTGAAGCATGGCACAATTTTCCTCCAAGGAAAAGCATCCCATCCATTATGCAAAGAATTTACTGTTGGTTTTACTTCTTGAAATAATGCATGATAGGATGGAAGGAAACACGTGTCAGATTGTGAGCCACCACACTTAAAGTGCTGCTGGAAGGAATGCGGGGAGTGCAGAATGAAAAGTGATATAAAAGCAGGGTGGACTGGCAACTATATTTTCCAGTTAGAAAAAAAGAAAAACACAGAACAAGCTTTTAAATGCACTTTGTTTCATTTTTAAGACCTGAATCCAGCCTATAACTATATAATGTAGTGCCCTAATTTCTGAAGCTAAGGCCCATAAAACAAAAAGGACACTGAGTTGGTGCAGCAGGTCTAGAGGAGGACCATAAGGATGATGAGAGGGCTGGAGCACTTCTCTTCTGAGGACAGGCTGAAGGAGTTGGGGTTGTTCAGCCTGGAGAAGGCTCAGGGCGGACCTCACAGTGGCTTCTCAATACCTGAAGGGGGCTACAGAAAGGCTGGGGTAGGACTTTTTAATAGAAACACAGAGAGTATCAGGTATTGGAAGGGACCTCAAGAGATCACCTAGTCCAATCCCCCTGACAGAGCAGGAACTCCCAGACCGGGTCACACAGGAAGGCATCCAAGTTGGATTTGAACTTACCCAGAGAAGGAGACCCCACATCCTCTCTGGGCAACTTGTGATAATGTTCTGTCAGTCCCACTGTGTTTCTTATGTTTCTGTGGAACCCCCTGTGTTCCAGCTTGTACCCATTGCCCAAATTCCTGTCACTGGTTACCAGGGTCTAGGATGGCAGGACTAGGAGTAATGGATGCAAACTGGATGAAGGGAGATTTAGGCTGGAGAAAGAAAGATGTTCTTTGCTGTGAGGGTGGTGAGACCGTGGAAGAGGTTGCCCAGAGAGGTTGTGGATGCCCCTTCAATCCTTGGATGTGTTTAAGGCCACACTGCATGAGGCACTGAGCAACCTGGTGTAGTGGGAGGTGTCCCTGCCCATGGCAGGGGGGTTGGAACTCGATGATCTTTAAGGTCCCTTCCAACACAAAGTATTCTCAAATTCTATAAAACAAATCTAAACTCAGCATCAAACCCCTCCCCCCAACTTAAGAATCCTTTGAGGGAATTAACATTAAACATGTCCTGTTGCAGCACGGCTCCTGGTTCCCCGCACTCTGGAGTGTCCAAGGAAAAACTCATCTCCAGTTTGTTGCTGGAGGTTTTTTTCCCCATCTCATACAAGTCATGAATCAGATTCCTGCCCCCGTATTCCCCATTCACTCCCTGGCCAAGAGATATATTTTTTTTTCTATTCCATCTCATTCTTTGACTCATCTCCTTCCCCCAAATTCCTCCCTATTCCTGGGCTTGTAATAAACTCACCTCACTCACCTTTTCAAATCAAGAAGAGGTAATTTTAGAGGTGACTGAATTATGGCCAAATTCTCACACTGTTTCAGGCTGTGGGAGTCCTGCCATTAGTTTCCACAGGTTTTTAGTTGCCATCCCACTCCCATGGAAACATCTCAATTTTCTTAACACAGTGAATTACCCAGGAACGTAGGGGCTGCAGCTCATTTTGTATCTGGTGTCTTCTCTCTTGACCCTGGAATGTAGTGCTTTGTAGCAGAGGCCACAGTCAAACCAGAGGAGTTCAATAAACACTTTGAACAAGGAAAAGCATTCCTATACACTCAAGAGGCAAGAGCATGAACTAAACAGTCCCAGAGAACCAATAAGATCTTTTCTTTACCTGGAAAGTAGGCTCCAATTTCAAGTTCTGAAAGAGGGATGGAAACATCCTCTACTTACTTAACCAAATATAAAATGGAAAAAAGGGTTTGCTACATCATTTATAAGGCTGTTTGACAGTTTATATGCTTCTAAGAATCACAGAATGGTTTAGGTTGGAAGGGACCTCAAAGATACATCTAGTTCCAGTGCCCCCTGCCATGGGCAGGGACACCTCCCACTACACCAGGTTGTTCAGTGCCTCATCCAGCCTGGCCTTAAACACCTCCAGGGATTGAGGGGCCATCTATAACCTTTCTAGGAAACCTCTTCCAGTGCCTCACCACCCTCACAGCAAACAACTTTTCTCCTCTCCAACCTAAATCTTTCCTCTTTCAATTTGCATCCATTCCTCCCAGTCCTGCCATTCTACACCCTATTAAGAAGTCCTACCCCAGCCTTTCTGTAACCCCCTTTCCCCCTGAGCCTTCCTTTCTCCAGGCTGAACAAC
>VZTY01027682.1:0-10325 GCA_013400935.1 Turnix velox
CTTCCAAACCAAATCGTTCTATGTTTAATTGAGGTTTTTTTGCCAAACACTGCTAGTGAACTCAAGGCATAAGGAAAAGAAATCAAGCCGTGTTATCTCAGGAAGGATAGTTTTTAAATGTTTTCTCAGTATTGGGCTAAATTTTACACAGTGTAAGTTTAAGACAGTGTGAATAATTTGGCATGCATTTGGCTATGCCTTAAAGCAGTGCTATGCACTGGCAAGTTCAAGCTTGCACACACCCACCTGTGTGTGCTAAGCCCATTTGGATTATTGCTTCTGCTCCTTTCCACTGAAATGGATGCCTATATTGCAGAAGTAACCTGCAAAAATCACTTCCCAACCAACAGTAAAAGCAGGATTAATGTTTATAAATATGTAAAGGGTGAATGTCAGGAGGATGGAGCCAGGCTCTTAGTGACCTACGATGATAGGACAAAGTGCAGTGGGTGCAAGCTGGAATATAGAAGGTTCCAGAGAAATGTAAAGAAAAACTTTTTCACAGTAAGGATAAAAGAACACTGGAACAGACTGCCCAGAGAGGTTGCGGAGTCTCCTTCTCTGGAGACATTCAAAACCCATCTGGACAAGTTCTTGTGTGACCTCATCTGGGTGTTCCCACTCCGGCAGGAATACTGGACTAGATAATCTCTTGCAGTCCCTTCCAATCCCTGATATTTTGTGATTCTGTGTGATTCTGTGAAAGATGGAGATAAGGGAGAGGGCTGCCTCAAGTTCAGGCAAGAAATTAAATGTTTCAAACTGCCACTGCATCCCATCTTCACATTGTTTGAGTATGCCTGGTATTAGGAACAGGGCTGAAAGGCAGCTTGATTATCTATGATATAGCAGTAAATCAAGGCAGGACACAAAGCTTTCTTCTGAGTCATTATGGGTTAGCTACAAGCTTAATGGCCTGGCCCATGTTCCCTTTGTCTTGCCACAGAACTTGTTCTTTCCTACAGCTATAAAACAGCTTAAAAAAGGTTCCAAGGTAAAACTTGTGCTTGCAGAAGATATTGAATTAGAAGACCTGGTTTTCCCAGGGTCTCAGCTGTATACCAAACCATGCTGGAAATAGCACTCCCCTGACTTGCATGGTATGGCATTCCTTGTGCCCTTTCAGTCCTTTCTGTTTAATCATTTGGCTTCAAATCACATGTACTAAAGCACAGGTGAGTCACCACCACCAAGAAAAATTAGATTAAGCCTGTCATATCCCATTTGCTCTGTGCACACATAACCAGTTGCACAGCTCAGGACAGTGAAAGCTGTGGAGTAATCATGGAAAGAAGATAACTTCCTTTTTGCTATATTCTCCACTTGCCATCTTTCACAAAAATGAATGTTATCAGTACTTTTTTTGCTGTCTTCTCACCTGAGCTATGTGCTCTTTTTCAGGAAACTCTCACCCCAGCAATCACTTCTACAAATAGAAGGTTGCTTTAGTTTACATTTGCTAGGATAGAGTTGGTACATCAAGAAAGTAGTATTCTGGAAAGCAACATCAGGGAACTATGCCAAGTATTAAAAAAATAAAACTCCTCTAACAACAAATTGGCTGAACTACTGAATAGTAGAAAACACAAGCTTCTTACATAAGTCATTCCAGATGAAATGAATTTTATGTACTTCCATTTCAAACACAGAAAACAGATTCTGATTTTCAAATTGAGGTCACAAGACCACCTAGAAAAACACCTGCATCCTCTGTCTCATTAAATTAAATACCTTCCAATTATCTTATTCTAGGAGCCATTCTTCAAATAAACAAATCCACTGTAGTTGAGAGTAACTCTTTCCTTACTCTAAATCTGCTGTTTGTTTGAAATCTTCAAGCAACTGCAACTCCACTGAGATACCTCTGAGCAAGAAGCTTAGTATTCCTATTTTCTGATTAAGACAGCAATAGAGGATCAGTAAAGCTGTCTCTATTACGCATTTCTATACCCTCATAATTTTAATGTTGGCAACCACAGCACAGCTTTTTATAAGTCCTTTTTTTCAAAGCACACATGAGAGTGGTCTGCTTCCACTTTAACTCAATGCAAGCCTTCTCTTAAGAAAGAAGTTGTGCTTCTGCTTCCAGGTTTTGTAGGTAAAACCCACTTGAACTAAGAAAATGAAGACTGAAAAAAAATCTAATCCCCTCTCTCACCTTTTGTATATCACATAAGCCCATGTCTCAGCTTTGAGCTACTGTTAAGACCCCACTTCTCATTTCCAGCAAAATAATGAAAGGGACATGAGGATATCGGGTATGGTTTCAGCAAACCATACCCTGTGCAGCAAACACAAATTTTCATATAAAGTTCTGCATATAATCAGATTTATCCCAGGAAAATGTGCTTGCTTATGGAGCCCTAAATATAAATGAAAGCAGAGTTTCCATGGGAATCCTAACCTTGGTGAGCCAAGGTTAACACCCAGTCTCTTTTTTGAGAAGAATCTGTAAATATCAGCCAAAATTTTCAAAGGGGAGTACTAAAGACAAGTTCTTAAATCTATATTAGGTGGTAGATCATCTCAACTGCCATTTCACAGTTCACTTTTAGGATGCTTGTTTTCAAACAGAGATTGATTTGATTTTGTAAAATGTTTGGTATTTCAAAGTCCATGTGCAGCTCTCATCAGGAACCTTCTCCACCTCTACTCCTGAGATGTTAAAACTACTTTCTTTTGAGCTCAAGGGATTCTCAGTCTTGTTTGCAAGATCTAAACTTGCTTATAAGTCAGCACTTTCATGATGAGGTAAAGGAAGTGAGCTGAAGAACTGAGGCCCTCATAGACTCATAGAATGGTTTGGGTTGGAAGGGACCATAGAGATCATCTAGCTGATCATCAGGTGGCTTGATAAGATTTGCCTCAGGCTCTGAGCTGAGCAGCCGTTAACCCTTTATAGCCTGTGCCCATACTGCAACACTGGTACATCTCTTCTATAGCTAGGAAGCCATGGAAACATGGCATTCTATGACTCTGGGGAAAATGAAGGTGTAAGAAGTAAGAAAAAGAAAAGCAGCAGTTCTGGACTCAGTTATTTATGTCTGTCTAAGACTTTGGTGGATAAACCATCTGACTTCTACAGTCCCCGTTCCTTAGCTGTTCCCGGGTAGTAACTTTGTCTCCCTGAATTGCTGCAATGGAACAGCAAAGACAAAAACTGCAGGACACTCACAACCCATGTGAGTGGAGGTACATGAATTATATTGAAAGGTGTGAGGGCTCTGAGAGCATTATTAACCTTCATAAAACAGGTCAACATAATACCAGGAAAATTAATGCAATGAATTAGTACAACTAGCATCAAACAGGGCTTCATGTACAACACAGAATCATAGAATCATAGAATAGTTTGGCTTGGAAGGGACCTTAAAGATCATCTAGTTCCAACCCCCTGCCATAGGCAGGGACACCTCCCACTAGATCAGGTTGCTCAGTGCCTCATCCAGCCTGGCCTTAAGCACCTGCAGGGAGGGAGCATCCACAACCTCTCTGGGCAATCTCTTCCAGTGTCTCACCACCCTCTTTCCTATATCTGAGGCACTGACTTATCCAAGATCAACTCCTCTATAGAGGAAAAAAAGAATTCAGTTCTGGAAACTCATACTTTTAAGGAATTAAACAACAGTTAACTCCCTACAGATCATAATAATGCAGAAAAACTGCTGCTCTGAGCTTTTGATCTGCAGTTATTGTACATATGTGAGACACAGTTCCTAGGAACATCTGAACATGTTGCCTTGACCTCTATAACATTCTGTTATACTGCAGATGATATTTAATGTACTGTCATATAATTAAAAGCTATTATCATGCAATATCAAAATACATAAAAGGAGTGAACTTACAATTGTATACTTGTTATGTTCAGAGCTTGGCAAATTGACTGTGCTACAAAAGTAGCACTCCATTAAAGGATGTTCCTGAAATCTCTTTAAAGACAGCTGTAAGGACCACAATCTGGCACCTCCTGGTATAGACCATGCTGAAACAGGTTTTTCTTCACATTTCCTTCTAAAGCTCAAATATTCCCACTTAGAGAATGCAGAATTTTTTTAAACCAGAAGAACACAGATAATAAGTTCCAGTCCTTGCATATAAAAAGAACCCTTCAAATTATACCATGAATGAAAATTTGTCCAAACTCAAACAGGATGATTCATTTTGCACCTGAATGTGGAGCTGCCTCTTTTCTTGTTTTCCTCCAGCAGTCCTTCTTACTCCTGTCCAGAGATATAACAAGGGGAAAAAAATCAATTCAACCTTTAGGGAACAATCAATTTGACCTTTAGGAGACAGCAGTATTATTGCTTTCTGTTTGCCTGCCCATGAAGGGGGGAAAAAAGCTTTCTTGAGTTAACTCAAAACTATGCACATAAATAGCATTAAAGGAATATCACTCTGGCTGCAAAATCAAGCTCTTGAACATTAAGAATCACTGGACCTAAGATTACTTAAGTAGCATTAAACCATTTCCCTTATATATTCAAGTAAAATCTTTAATTACGTAACAATTTTTTTTTTCACAAGTTTCATAGAATCATAGAATGGTTTGGGTTGGAAGGGACCTTAGAGATCATCTAATTCCAACTCTCTCATTTTTTTCTCAACACAGGAAGGGACAATACTCAACACCTGGTTTTATCATCATTGTTCAGGATTCAAAGAAGAGGAAAGCAAGTGCATTAGGCACCAAAATGTCTCTCCAGCCTTGTGTGCTATGACAAAAGGAACTATGAGGAAAGGTTGGGAAGAACAGCACAGCCCATGCTAACTTGCCAGTGCGCGAAGGTCCCTGTCAAGACCTGAGAAGGTGGCAACAAAGGACAGAAAGCCTTCAGATCTGAGAGTACAAACTTCCTCTCAGTTCAATGAAAAGTCTTAATGAAAACTTTGTAAATAATGACAAACATTCAGGTTTGACATTGAGCGACATCTCTGAAGGGAAAGGAGCTGATCATAAGTAGATTTACTTTCTTTATGGGAGACAAATACAATAGGTGGAGTTTCTTTATCATTTGATAAAGAAACTTTATCATTTTATAAATAAGGTTTTTATAATTTTTTTTATAAATTTTATCATTTGATAAAGAAACTCTCAGTGTCTAGTCTTTCGTGGAAAATTACTTCCGTGAGCATCTGAAGGCAGTGGAAATAATGCATTTGGATTCCCATCCTCCAGACTTGAACCATGGAGATGTCTCCCTTGGTATGTTTAAGAAATATGATTGTTTACAACATCAAACATCTTTAAATCTTTAAATAAAATTTCATTTGCAAGAAGCTGTATTTCTCTTGAAGTGACATTTATTTACACAAGAAGAATCACTGTTAGTGCAGTAGAGATCTCACTGACTTCATCTGAATTCAGCCTTAACATTAGAGAGAGAAGACCCCAGAGAAAGTAGCAGTATACATAAAAGGGAGTGAAAGAAACTGAGGAAAAGAAAAGATGAAAAGCACGAAACACATTTCACTGAGCTTAATCATTATGGGGAGGTCAGAGATCCTGCTTGTCTCTATTTGACAACACTGAAACTTTTGTATCTGTCTTCAGCTATTAAACACTAAAAGCACACATCACCACCACAGGGAGCATGAGACGTGCCAACACAGATGGAGCTCAAGTCTGGGAGCTGATTTCCTACTGCAGTCCCCTTTTATCATAAGGAAAGGCAAAATAAGTACTCAGCACAAGCAGTTTTTGTTTTTCTTAATTCCCTTCATTCTCCATATACAACTACACCAGGAAGCTGCTGTCACTTATTTTCACTTGTGATTCTACAACAGTTTTTCACCACAGGCTTTTTATGTCTAGACACCATGTCACGCATAAACGGTGGAGATGCAGCACTGAGCTCTCTGTAAACAGATGCCTGCTTCCTCTGCTCTTTCCACCTTGGACTGCAGAAAGCATGCCAGATCTACAACAAATGGAACTCGGGGATAAACTGATTGCAACTCATGCACTATTGGATTTTTAAAGCTTGGTCTTTTGCTAATTCAGGAACACAAATAACTAATTGTGCTGTGTTTAGCTCAGATAAAGGCTGAGAGTGGATCTTGTGGGCAACGGGGAAAGAACACTGCCTTTGCTTTTATTGTGGAAAGCATTCCTTAAGCATAACACCACTGGAGATGACTGAAGGGGATTGCATCTGGTTAGGGAGGGAAATTACAACCATAATAATAAGAATCAAATTAGCTCCTGTCTCATCTTGATGAAGGCAAACCCTTCACACTCCTTATACCAGTTGCCCTCTAGTGGAAGAAGGTTCTGCAGAACAGCTCAGGCAAGAAAACCCTGGTACTTTCTGAAGGTCAGGTGAGGTACAGAGGTGGCATCTAAATCACTGCTTCACTTCACTGGAAAGACAAGCTTTGGGTACGGATGGGTAACTTCTGAGTTAAGCTAGGAGAGACCAAATTAGGAGGAACAAACTCTGAGTAGATGTCACTTGCCCAAGGGTAGGAGAGTGGCTCGGCAACCACCTCAGCCAGCTCCTTCAGGACCCTGGGATGCATGCCATCTGGCCCCATAGACTTGTACTCATTCAGTCTAAGGAGGCACTTTTGGACTTGTTCTGCCCTTACAGTGGGGAGGGATTTACCTCCTTGGTCCCCACATAGAGGTTTGGGGATGTAGGGCTTAGGGACATNTTTCTTATTGTTTTTCACGTCCCTTGCCAAGTTCAGTTCTGCCTGCACCTTGGCTTCCCTGATCCCATGTCTGCAGGTCCGGACGGCATCCCTGTATTCTTCCCAGGTGACACAGTCATGTCCAGTCTTCCTCATGACACTTTTTCTTGGATACTCTTGTGGCAGTTGAATTCTTAAATGGTATTTGCAATTCTGTGTCTGAATTCCCTCTTGGTAACATCTGGGAATTAACTGCTGAACTTAGAATTTCAAATCAGATGTATTTCAAATTAGATTGCCCAGAGAGGCTGTGGATGCTCCCTCCCTGGAGGTGTTTAAGGCCAGGCTGGATGAGGCATTGGGCAACCTGGTCTAGTGGGAGGAGTCCCTGCTCATGGCAAGGTGTTGGAACTAGATGATCTTTATGGTCCCTTCCAACCCAAACATTCTATGATTCTATAATAATGTATGTCTTAGGTGCATCTTAGGAACGTGAAGTTACATTGTACATCTTTACCAAATAGAGAGGCAGGTGAGTGTTTAGTTTTGGAGAGGGAGGGCCTGGTTTGCAGTGGTGTTACCAGTTGCCAGCAGCGCACAGCTCCTGCCCTGCATCCTGGTGGTGCCATGTCCGCCTGCATCAGCTCAAAGCCCTGTTCCAGGAACTGGTGTCCTGTGGCTGTGTAGGTATCTGCATCAAAAGGATTTAAGAGTAGCTCCATTTATGAAAGGCACAGAGCCACTTTGGTGCCTAAACATAAAAAGCTAATGACTAAAAACTCTTGTAGGATCACAAGTAAAAAAGTAACAAGTTCCCCATGTGTTCCCACAGTCCCATACAAGTGGCTGGGCAGAACCATTCTGAGCTGAGAGGTCAGGCAGCACTTGGGGAGTGGGAGTGTAAAGTAGGGGTTGCAGTGACCTCTGTATTCTTTCTCATTCTCCAGACACCTCCCACCACACACATTTATGTGTAGGATTATTGATCCTGCAGTCTTTGAATGCAGGCCACATAATGAACTCAAAACTCTTCATAAAAACATAATCTCTTCCTTAGCTCCCCCAATAATTTACACACAGATCTGTGGGTTACTATATTGCCCTTTCTGCCCAGAAAGAACTAATAACACTTTCCCAGAGCCAATTCCCCTTGGAAGGAACTGCTTGTGTCACATATGTGTTTGGGATCAATAGGGACACTCTCTGCACTTGGCATAATTAGCTCTAATAGAAGGAGAGAACAAAATACAAAGCATGTGCTCAGGCCCTCCTCTGAATTTAATGCCAGCCACTCCACCCCAAAGAACTGGTGTTTAACAGTCCCTGGATCTTTAACAATTCCCTGGATCCTTCTACACACCCCTTCCCAAACACAAGAGGCCTGGCTGGGGCTGTGGGTAGGGTTTTATTCTCTTTCCCAGTGGTTATACAGGGCTGCCTTTCTTCCTTTCTCTGCATTTGGAAGCATTGGGCATCCCTGGGGTAGTTGAGTGGCAGGGGGGGGAGTTTCAATGAGAAAGACTTCTTATGTAGATTAAAGAATCCTGTTTGGAATCACAGACTCTGGCCATAGGCTGAAGGAGCTGGGCTTGTTCAGCCTGGAGAAGAGAAGGCTCAGGGGGGACCTCATAGTAGCTTCTCAATACCTGAAGGGGGCTACAGAAAGCCTAGGGTAGGACTTTTGAATAGGGTCCAAGATGGCATGACTGGGAGTAATGGCTACGAATTAGAAGAAGGCAGATTTAGTCTGCATCTAAGAAAAAAGTTCTTTCCTTTGAGGGTAGTGAGACACTGGAAGAGGTTGCCCAGACAGGTTGTGGATGTCTCCTCCCTGAAGGTGTTTAAGGCCAGGCTGATATAGCAAGAGGTGTCCCTTCCCATGGCAGGGGGGTTGGAACTAGATGGTCTTTAAGGTCCCTTCCGACCCAAACCGTTCTATGATTCTATGATTATTTTCACCATTATTTCTTCATTACTTAAGTTCCAATGGAATACTCAGCAGAGAGAATGTGGATTTCTAGTGCACTACTTTCATAAATGATTTTGAAAAACTTCTCTTGAGATTTGAAGCGCACGCGAAAGTTAATCAGTGAAGAAGTAAATCCTATATTTGTCCACCACACCTCCTGTCTGACTAGAGGCAGGATGAGGATGTTCACATTTCATAGAATCATAGAATGGTTTGGGTCAGAAAGAACCTTAAAGATCATCTAGTTCCACCACCCCTGCCATGGGCAGGGACACCTCCCGCTAGATCAGGTTGCTCAGTGCCTTGTCCAGCCTGGCATTAAACACCTCCAGGGAGGGGACATCCACAACCTTTCTGGGCAAATTTGATTCTTTCAAAGAGTCTTACAACTACACTCTGAAGTGATAAATGCTCTTAACAGTACATATTATTTCATTTTGACATTGGTATTATATGGAAATGCTTTAAGTAAGCTGTTTCCAAGTATTCACACAACACTTCTGAAATCTACACACTTAATTCTCTAACACACCAACAGAATTCCTTGCTGCATACAGCTTTTAGACCACAAACAGGACAAGAGTACTGAGAAAGGAAAGCATATTGTTTGACACACATTTTCTGCAGAATGAAATGCCATGACTCAGAAAGAAGCCTAGCTGACAATCTGAGCAACAAAATGGACTCAGGCCCCTCACTGGCAGCAAACCACAATGAGCCCTTCATTAGCTGGCACTTCCCATCAGACTGTTAAAGGGGACACAGGTTTACCAAACAGCTAATCCCTGATAATGAAAAGTTTCCAACAAAGCTGTCTTTCCAGGGAGTCTGGGCATTTTCACATTAACAAGAAGTGAATAGACAAAGTGGCTCAGGAAACCTGCCAAATGCTCATGCATTGAAACACAAAGAGCTGCAGACTTCCAGCAGCTAAAGAAAAAATACAATAGTGTTTTGAGTTGTTTCTTGCCATCATGGTTATTCTTCTTCACTTCCCTTCATATTAATTCATTAATAGTCTTCAAACTATAAAATAAATACACATTTGTCTCTTAAATGTCACTTGCAAATATTCAGTCTCTACACTGCCTTATTCCACTCTCCATGCAAGACACAAGTTTCCTCTCTGCTGTGGGACTCTCCTGGACATATGCCACTTTTTTTACTATCAGTCCCTAAGCTGCTGTAACACCACTAACTGCTGCTGCTTTGTTTCCTCAGGGTATTGTTTTATTTTGCTATTTAACAGGCCAACAATTGTATCTTTTCCTTTTGGGGTCTATTTTAAGAAGGCTTTGCTTATTCAGCATGAGTTAAGTGTTTATTGATCAAAGGCAACTATTTTTAATTTTAGAATTGTAAAAGTAATGATATTATTTGTATTTGGGTAAAGAATATCAGGATTAACATCAGAACATGAAATATAGTCATAGAATCATAGAATGGTTTGGGCTGGAAGGGACCATAAAGATCATCTAGTTCCAAACCCCGTGCCATGGGAAGGGACACCTCCCACTAGACCAGGTTGCTCAATGCCTCATCCAGCCTGGGCTTAAACACCTCCAGGGAGGAGGCATCCACAGCCTCTCTGGGCACCCTCTTCTAGTGTCTCACTACCTTCACAGGAAAGAACTTCTTTCTTAGATCCAGACTAAATCTACCTTCTTCCAATTTGCATCCACTACTCCCAGCTTTGCCATCTTGGACCCTATTCAAA
>VZTY01027695.1:0-15126 GCA_013400935.1 Turnix velox
CGACAATTTTATTTTCTCAATGGTTGAATAATATTCTGAATCTCCTCTTCTTGCTGGCCTCTCCCCTTTTGATGGAGATAGTTTTCCTTCAATAGAAAAGAGAAAATGTGATATCAGAAGAGCAGAAACAGAAAAAATGATGTAATATTTGACATTTTTAACAAAAGAAACAGATTTTGCAACAGAAAATAGATGGTTTACTGCTTACGCTCAACCTATTTTTATTAATTTTAATAACTAATGCAGATTAATTTTAATCCTAATGCAGAGATCCAGTGCTTCTTTTCCATCTGTATATCCTGCAAAAAGTAGAGTTCTGAGAAAGGCAGCTACAGTACCACCATATAAAATAAAGGAAGTATTATCAACAGCACTCAGTAGAGGGTTATTGTATGGATATAGTCTGGATATGCCACTACAGCTTCCTATAACATAAGACACAGTTCTGATATATCTGCCAGGAGACAGCCTGGCTGTTACATGCCTAGAATGCTCTCCTCATTCACCCTAAAGATTTGCTGTCTTTCTGTCTTTTGTAATAGCATGTGGTGGAAGTGGCCCACAACCTTACACTGTCTTAGTGGCAAACAGTGTCCATAAGAATTAATTTTTTTCTCCAAAAAATTGCAAAGGATTCCAAGCTTGAACCCCAAACAGTCTGGTTTTTAATAATTGAAGAGCTGAATCTATGTGAAATTCATTCTCTAAGATAATAAAATAATTCTCACCTTAGGCTGGTTAATTGAATTAGTATTGAAGTTTCAGCCCTTTCAGCCTTTTGTCCATCTTGTACACAAGAGGAGGCCAGAAACTGTACATAAGACATCTCAAAACCCTGTATAGCATTAAGTTATTTTAGAAGCAAATAATTAATACTTCAGAAAGTGAGCACAATAAAATCCTACTTGAAGAATGGTCATATTAGAAAAGCATTAAGGAATCATTCAAATAAGAAGCTGAATTTCTGTCTTCTTCAATGGTCCCCTACACAGAGGCAAGTCATTTGCAGACCTTTGTCTACTATTCAGAGAAAAGTAGATGTTAGATAAATGGATTTTTTCAGAGAAACACTATTTTACTTTCTCCAGTGTTTTCCTTTTGGAACAGCTCCTCACAAGGAAACTATTTGCAGAATTGCTCTCATCTCACATTGAGAGGTACAGTGCCTGTTTTTTTCTACTACATTGTAGTCACAATCATCTCTTCCTCTCAAGAACCAACCCTCAAAAAATCCAAAATTCATTCTGAGTGAAATTGGTGTTATTTTTAATAACACATCTTAATTCTATCTTCAGAAATAAACCACTCCTAATATTACTTATTGAATTCTGCACGTACCTCATGAGCTAATGAGCACTGGTTGCACATATATCCCTGGCAATTCTCCTGTGGAAATGCACACAGAATTACTGAAAATTTAATGCTTAAAGAGATTGCACTCCTCTTCATAAGTGTTAAAATTATTCCCCAGCAATCAAGACAGGTGTAGAGCTACCAGTGACAAAAGCAATAAAACTTGCTGCCCCACTTGACTTGTAATGTTTAATTATGTCACCTCAAATTAATGAGTCCTAGAAAAAAAAGGCATTTCCCATCTTTTCACAGTCCTGTAGTACTATATTGTCTACACAATACCCTTGACAGGTTTTCTCCTGACTTGCATCACAGCTAATTGATGTTCCTTCCTTCTTTTTGAATTCTATAATTATAATTGCCTAAACATACATTCTAATTCAGTTTACTTTATACTGTAACTATTCACAGCATTAAAAAATACAGTAAAATCTGCCTGTTTAGCTACAGAAGAAAATTAAAAGAAAAATTTATAATTACCAGCATGAAGTGACATGAAAACCCTGGAAAACTCCTCTGATATGTCCTCATGAAGCATCATATAATATAGAGTGGTTTTGCTTTAGGACACATCTGACTTAAGTTTTCTTCTAGTGCTTTCTGTGCAAGGGATTTCAATAATACATTTTGGGTTTGGCTGTTGCTAATAGAGGTTTACACTGTTCAAGACTTTTTAGAGCTTTCTAGATAAACAAAAGCAGAACTGAATGGAAATGAAATATTCTGTACCATAAAAGTGGTGCTCTGTATACAAATGGTCAGAGAGTGGAAATCCTCAGTCATTGCTCTGAACAGTGCCAATTTGCCGAACATTAATACTGTTATTTTCCTTTTTGCTTCTATTGAACTGTTTTTGTCTTACCTCAGATAAGATTTTTTCACCTCCCTTTTATCTGCCTCCTTTTCTTTCCTTCTGCATGAGATGGCAGCTACATTCTTCCATTTGCTGACTTCAGCACCAGTATGTGCTCCCTCGTACCAGAAGTGGGGCGATCAGTCTTCAGAAGTCGGCCTATGTCAGGTTCAGATGACAAAGTTTGGTAACAGGAGGGCTAGAAGCTTCCTCTGTGTCTGACAAAGCTAGCTGCCAAGTCCATCAGCAATGTATGTAAGAAGGGAGGAAAAAATGCTTAACCATAGTTGGAGAGAAGAGTGAAAATATGAGAGAAGCAAAATTGTGTTGTTAGGCAAAAAAGAGAGGGAAGATTTGCTCCAGGCATCCTTACAGCCTATGGTCTGACAGGCTGTACCCAAGGAGCACATGGAGGTCTGCAGCAGAGCAGATAGTCATCTGTAGCGAGAGGACCCTTGGTCAGGCCAAGTGGATGTAATTGCAGGAGGCAGTGACACTGTGCAAAGCCCACAATGGATCCACTGTCAGGACCTGTTACCCCATGGGAGACACAGGTAAGAGCAATGTTTCATGAAGGACTGCACCTCTTCCATGGCTGCAGCCCATGGGAAGGACTCATGATGGGGAAGTTTGTAGAGAGTTGCCTCCTATGTGAGGAACCCCACACTGAAGCAGATGGAAAGTGTGGGAAGGAAGCAAAGGAAAAGACAATGTGTGACAAACTGAGTGCAAACCCCCATTACCTGTCCCTCTGAAATAGGAAAAAGATGATGGGGAAAGATGGGCAAGGAGGGGGCCTGTCTGCTTAAATTATTTCCCATCATCCAATCTACTATTATGCATCCTCTCTGTTATTGTCAATAAATTAAAGTTATTTCCCTCAAGTCCACTTTGTCTATGATGGTAAATTAGTAAATTATCTTTTTCTGTCCTTATCTTGACCCACAAGCCTTTCATTCAATTTTCTGTCTCTTGTCCAGCTAAGAAGGAGAGGGATGTGGTGACTTGGGAGATGTCATGCAAATCTGTCAGACCACCTTTCCCTTATTTTTTATTTTCAAATTGTGTGTCCCAGCTTCAAGCTGAAATAACTTGGTCATAGAACACTGCAAGCAAATTGCCTTGACAAGCCTGTTACTGTTGTAAGAGTTCAAAGGTTTTTGACACTAGGTCAGTGGCTGCCAATCAAGCAGACAGAAAAAGCTGTTCGTTGAGCCTGTGATTTCTACCTAGTCCGCAATTATCCGTGACTATTCCTCTACCTCCGCAGCTCTTCTGATTAAACCAGCCTCCCTTTTACATCTCTTTCAGAGTGCGATTCACACACTAATTAGTTGCCTGCTCTCCACTGGGATGTCAGACCCTCAGTCAATTTATCTCTATTTCAGCCTGCTCAGAGTGACTTCCCCAGTTATCAAAATTTAATCATGCCTTCACAAATGTTGAAAAGTGGTCATTAGAGGCAAAAGGCCACAGGATACAATATTCATTTTTCTCTATCTTTCAGTCATCCAGCTGGCATCTATAATGGATATCCTGGGGGCTGTGAGAACACGTTGATTTATGCAACCTTGTTCTTGCTCTCACTGTGGTGCACCAGCCTGCTTTAAAGAACAGGTTTTAACAAGGTCTGAGGTGGGAGGACATTAATCATGGTAGCATTGTATGTGAAAAAGGGTGCTGTGTAGTCAGAAGAACCCCCTACAGCAGGGCAGTTAGATTTTTTTTACCACCTTCTCAGAGATAAAGGAGAGTTTGACAATTGATTAGACCTTTCTGTAACCTTGCAGTACTGTGAAATGATGAAAGAGAGAAAGGGAGGGGAAGGAACAATGATAGGGGGAAGGAGACAGATAGAGAATGATTCTCATACTGATGGTCTTAAATGTGCAATAACTTCATGATTCGTGACTGAAACTGGCTATCAAAATCAGTTCCAACTCAATACAGTCTAAAAAAGAATAGAAGTGCTTTCAGCTGTACATGTCAGAGGCAATCATGGGCACCAGTAGCCTGCAGTGAGTCTGCTGAATACACTGTACTGCACAGTGAAACCCTGATAAAAATGGCATTGGATAACATCAATCCCAGCTGTAACGTTCCAAAGCAGGTTTCAGTAAAATCAACAGTGATGAATTAAAATTTGTTGACAATAGGCTAGGGAAGGGGGCAGACAGGGAGGAGTGATTATTATTCTGTCATTTTCTTCCTTGAAACTAGTGGAATCATTTCCAAACCCAGATGCATACAACTGAATGCATAAATTTTCATGAGGTGAGTCAATGCAGAATACAAAGCCAAAATCTGATTGTGCAAATCAGATCCTTGCTTTTGTCCATGGAGGATGCCCTGGTGAGCAACACATACGCCAAGGAGTCTTAAAAACTGGGCTCACCAAATTTGTTTGATCTACCACATTGTCTGTGTTTTTGCCCTTGTCCTAGAGGACCATGGGGTCACAACCCAGAGTCAGGCACAGTGAAAGTATACATTATGTTTTGCCTTTCCCATATAGCACCGGCAATATGGCTTAATCCTGTATTGCAATCCCCCTGGTATTTCTGTTGTGAGCTTCTCCATCAACCACATGCAGTAACTACCATTTTCCATTCTATTGTCCTTGGATCTCCTAGGCTGAAGGAGTCTCCAGAGCTCTCACCCTCTGTCCTCACTGGTATTTCAGACCCTGAGGGTAAATGCTCAGCACAGGATGCATGTCTTGAGTAGAGCCATTCATTACTTGTATAAGGGGGAGAATGAAACCAATTCTCATATCATACTGGATGTTTAACTCCGGATGTTAATTATAATTCTCTGATGATAGCATCAAAATGAGCTGGAGGGAAAGTGAAAAATAAAATAAATCTCAAGATCATCCTCCAACCCTCCTTTTTGCATTGGCTGTCTGAAATCCCTTTCCTAGCTGTGGCCAGCATATCAGTATACCTCGGTTTTCCAACTCTGACGTAGATCACTACCAGACATCTTGGATGTGTAGAAAGCCTGCCAAGGCCTGTCATTGCCAATGTCAGATTCTGGTATTATAGGTCAATAAAAGAAAATGCATCAGATCTTTAGAAACTTTTGAGTCATGGAATACAGTGGGAAGGACATCAAGCACTAGCTATTTATTCCTCTTTAGTGTACCAACTCCTCTAAAGAAGGAGATCAGTTGCCACTAAGCAACCACTGTTATGATACAACATAAGATGCATTCAAAATAATTTAGAATCACAATTTAAAGGGGGATGCTGGAGGTATAAAAGTGACTGTTCATGTGCTTAGCCACCTTAATTTCAAACCAGAACATTCCAGTTCAAGTGTACTGCTTACACAAACAAGGCTTGAGTACATTAGTTAAATGTAGGCAGACAGAAAATTTATCTCAGACTGAGTTACTCTGATTGCTGCTGAAAGTTACTCAGTTTCCAAAAGAGGCTGAGTTTTGTACCTATCTTTTCAGACTGGGTTATGTCAACATGACCACTGTCAGCCACACCCAGCAGGGATGTTTTTGAGAAGAAATGCATGGTTTTCTGCTATGCTTTTTCTGTTCCTAGGCAATAAGATATACTACAGGCAGGACATCTTGCAGATAAGAGGCAAAAAATATAATAGAGGAAGATATTAACTGCATGAGAGTAGGAGAGTGTAGCAGTCCGTATTTTGGTCAACAGATGTTTTGTGTCGGTGTCTTCACATACTATATATCAACTTCATAGAAACAGAACCATTACCTGTGGTCTTTGGTAGAATTAAGTGGTAGTACAAAATTATGGCTTCGTGACAATTGCTCAATCTTCCTGGTGATGCTGCCAACCACAGAAACTGTAATTGTCATTAAGAGACTCATCTAGATATTTGGCAGTGACTCTATGATTCCTAGAGCCACTAGGTTGCAAACACAAAATTAACCCATAAAGCAGAGATTGTATTATATATATATATATTTGTTATTATGTGTCTGTACTACAAGAAGAGAGAATTGCACTGTTGTTTACAAAAAAGACAAAAGATAAGGCAACAAACTAGTACAGATAACAGAATTTAGCAGTTCAGTCTACTCTGTATTTCAATAATACCATAGAATAAAGTCAAGAGCTATAGCTATTTTTAAAATGAAAAAAATTTATATTTTTGATGGAGAACACAATGGAACCACTTCAAATATTGTAAAAATTTTACTATAGCTGATAATGAAATTACAACAAATATATATGCATCCAATTTCTTTGTGTTTATTTCTTTATGCATGTGTAAGAGTGTATGATGGTTGAATGTGTCAATGCTAGCAAACGAAACCACCTAAAAACAGTCTGAGAGTTGTCCTCCATTTTTCCTTCTTAATGATCCAAAATGACATAAAGTAAGTACTTCAACATACATTTCTTAGCTGTAAGATTCTGAGTGAGACCAAATAAAAAGCATTAGCAGACATTTACATACTGTGTTGGAAGTATAGATATAGCATACTTGCTAGGAAAAATTAAAAGCTAAAAATTCCCAAAGCTTTTATTCAAAGTTAATAATCACAAGAAAAGTGATCCTGAGTCAATCCACAGGACTTTCACTTCCACAACTGAAATTTCAATCTGAAATTGCTGTGCAACCAAATACATAATGACAAGCAGTGGAGCCGTAACTGCAGTTTTCATCTAATAAATGCTCCTAAAATCTTAGCATGAACTATTGAAATATTGCAAGTTTTGGTATAGATTTTGGGCAATGCTTTCTTGAGAACTGAATTTCCAAAGTAGAATGTTTCATTTTTTTATTATCTGCCTTTATATATATACTGTAAATAATAGAATAAGTGCACACTGATATGCAAGAAACTGAAATGTCCAAGTAATTCAGGAAAAGCTTTTTTTTTTCATATATTTTTTTCATAGACTGCAGTAATGAATGGGAAAGTTCACATTCAAAGGCTTAAATACTGTATTTTTCACAAATATCATCATACAATTCTAAGTATATTTTTTAATATTAACTCAGAGAACTTTTTTTGGCTGTCAGTTGAAAAATGTAAATGCTCTTCAGGTAAACAATCACATTTTTAACCATGCACAGTGTAGCAAAAATACAATATTAGAATCCACTAACAAACTCAGGGAACTAATCTGATAACATGATTACTTGTCCCAACAAAACACACACTTTCAAGGCAAACAGATTAAATAACCCACATGCTCTAAACTAACTCACATCTAGCAAAATTGTAACCCTGTTATATTTATACACATGGGTGCAGTTATCATACACTATTATAGCCTTATATTATATACCTTTAAATCAGTCTGCAAGAGTTTCTACCTTCCCCTAATGCTGGCTCAAATTTATAATGAACAACTCCTCTCATAAAGAAAAACTGCTGCTGCTGTTTATTAGGCTGCAGAAAGGTCTCCCTGACTAATGTTCCAGGATTAAATGGATGTGGAATAATAAGAGCTGATTTATTTGTACACCAGAAGAATAAAGCTGCCACTGATTTTACAAGAAACTATTTATCTGAGGTCTAGTATGGACAATAAATTGCAGCTGTTGCTGATATTAGTCTCCAGGCCTTCATACAATCTACAGAGTGAAGCAGTAATGTGGTAATAAAGCTATTGTGAGTATTCGGTATATTTAAACGGTCCTGCTTTTATCCCTGTCTTAAGAGATTCTAAAAGTCAGGTTTCAGAGACTCCCATCAGAAACTCTACTGGCTTCTCCAACGATTTCCATTTCTGCCCTGGGAATGTATATTAAAAATGTGTAAATGTAAAAGGGTAAAGTAGAGGAAATCTTGTGCTGGTGGGTCTTGACTTTTTTTTTTTTTTCTGTCCTGGAATAATATTTTCATTTCACTGTTACACATGATACACAGATCTTGGTCCAGCTCAGAAATTTAAATGGAAAGAAAACTAAAATAAATGCTAACATAGCAAAACTTCCTCAAATTTTTCTGATGCTTGCACCAAGATAGTAATAGAAAGAAATGAACCAAATCACAGAAAAAGATACAAAATGAAATTGGCTGACCAGCAAGGAATTACCAGAGACCTTTAAAAAGAAGAAATAATGGGAAATTATGTAAATAAGAATTTAAATGTTAAAAAAAATATTTATACATGACTGGAAGTAGCATAACAGGATCCAACTAAATAGACATTGCAGAGATACGGATAAATTGCTGATCTTTAAGGAGAACCACCCATACTGAAAATAGAAGTGAAAGACTTTTCATCAAATTTACAAACCTCTACAAGCAAATTTTATTTAAAATTTATTCCACCTTTGTCAGGAACATTTCTTCCAGGCTTAAGATCACATTATATTTCTAAAGTTAACTCTTATTATCTGACTTGCACCTCATCCCTTAATAAAATACATTATATAACAAAATTTTCTGATTCACAGCTACTAAATCCACTTCAGCTTGAATAAATGGACACATGAGTTCTACATCTATTTGTACTTTGGTGAGTTCCACCCTGTCTCTCTCATAGGAAAAAGACCAGATTGGTAATATTGCTATACAGTGCTATGATATGCCTTTATGTAGAAACCCCTGTCATCAGCACCAGGAAGTCTGACAATACCTATCAAAACTAATTCTGAAAGAAAACTATTACAGTCAAATACAGGAACCTCATAAACACACCAAAAGGAATAGAATAAATCCAACCTTAAAACTTCATGACACCTCTCATAAATAATTCTGCCACTCCATTTTACTATTTTTGTTGCCGTTAATGCTTGAATAGTATACTATGACTTGCAATCACTACAATTTATGAGGTGATACTTGGTGTAGTACATGTCAGAGCATTATTACAATCTTAATGAAGATTTCAATCCACCCACAATAATAATATTTATTACTATGCAAAAAGCAGTGTATCAACAATGGTTTACGTGCATCGTAGTAATGTGGTCCTCCCCCACACCCTCATGTTTTATCAAGCAATTTTGTAAATTGAAAAAAGACTCCATCTTTTGTGAAGGAACTCTTTCTATGAAAACAAAATTATTTTCAACAGAGGTACGAGATATACCAATTGTGTATTTCTGTATTGTATGCCATTTAAGATGATAAACTGCAACAAATGGACTGTGCACACGCAAGATTGCTTACTGATGAGGTGGATTACTAGAATTCATCAGAAGTACTAATCAGCTGATCCAGCTGAAAAAATCATTGCAAAGCCCTTCGCAAACCAATTATGTTGAAGAGATTTGTTCCACATATGTTCACTGGTTTTTGCCAAAAATGAAGTAAAACTGATTTTAAACAAATATTCTGTCCACAGATCATGGTGGAAATGAGCAGAAAAAAAACTGTGCTTGAAATCCATCCTAGAGTCGATGAACTTATTTTAATGTAATTTCTGAGACTGTCTTTATAGTACAGCTTTCTGTAGAATTACAGTGGTAAAACTCTCAGCTAAGATTTTTTCTCTCCTAGATATCCATAAAAACACATGGAGATGATTTAAGAAATACTCAAAAGACCTTAAAAAAATATTATTTTTTTCATCAGGGCTTGTTGATGTATTGATTTTTAAACCAAACTTCTCTAGAAAGAATTCTAAAACAAATATTTGTTTTGTTCAAGTTATAACACTTTGCAACATTTTTTTCTGTAATCACAAAGTAGATTGCTTCCTTTCATATTTACAACAAATAGATTGTTCAATTTTGGTTCATACAGTATCATTGAAGTGTTTTGATAGTTGAAACTAAAAACATAGTGTTTTGTTAGCTTTACTAATCTGTTCATCTCAAGACACATTTGGAACATTTTTACTTCAACAGAAACCAATCCTTGTATAGAGAGGGATTCTCATCTTAGCTCTTCATAGAGTATTAGAATAAATTAATTGGAATAAATTAAGAGTGAGAAAAGCAGTTTAGTAAAAAATCTACTGACAAAAAATTTCTGGGAATGCCTGCCTAAGCTCCTCTTCCAAATAGTTTAAAAAAACTATTTTTATTTTGGTTTTGGGTTTTTTTGCCTGATATTTTGTCAAACTTCCAAACTTGCAGAAGACTCTGCAACAGATTTGTGAAAGAAATCTGAGTAACTTCTTTTTTATTTTATAAAGTAACTATCATTATTTTGCTGATTGTCTTCTGATTGTATGTTAAGATAGACAAAGGCAATCGGGTTATTAATTTTAGTTAATAAGGAAGAAAAGACATGACATTTTGACTTGTACAATGTCAAAACAGGTCAAAGCAAACTCAAATTCTTATAATTGTACTATCAAGGTCCAACATGATGAAAGAAAAAAAATGACAGATGCTGGGAGTCTACAGTACAGTTAAAGTCTCATCTTACATCAAGAACATTGCTTGAACACAAATAGAATATCTTCTAGCAAACCCTTTTACTCTAAAGCTTTTAGATGTTCTTGGAAAGTTTGATGTAATTTTTCTTCCCCTGTGCAATAGCCTTTTGTAGCTTTTATTGGTGTGAAACTGCAGCTTGCCAACATTAAGCATTCATCTTCTGTATAATGAAACTTTGAGAATTAATTGTTCTGAAATTTCACACATTTGTTAGTCCAATGACAAAGATTCTCATTTTCATGTCTAGCTTTTCATGGTTTCTGATTTAAAAAACAGGTCCAAAATCAAGATTGATTTGAAGATGGGAATTATATGCTTCATTCTTGCTCTTGTTGATGTGCCAATCTGATACTTAATAAGAAAGAAGACGTGAAAGAAGACTCAGTGGGAAATACTTGGGTTTATATGAAACACATTGTATGTAGGTTTGCACAACTGTAACCAAGTACATCATGTAGCAGTTTAAACGTACAACATAGCTCGTTCTCGCTTAGCATCTAGTATTTCTTTTTACTTGAAGAGATCCAGTTAGTTTAGATTCAGGAAATAAATGTACTACACATAACCTGCATTTCAGGCTTCAGTTTTCAGGCTTCCAGGTGCCTGAGACAGGGATGGTGAGTGTCCCTAGATTTCATGGCCTAGAGTATTTAACTTACTCTAGCAACGCAGAGACATGCCTTTGCTGTGGGGCAGCAGAAGGAGGCATGAGATGAGACAATAAGACAGCATTCAACAACCCCTCATTTGTTCTGTATCACTGCCTTGTGTTACACATTCTTGTTACACAAATGTTATACAATTGAGCTCACTCTTTCCCCATTTATCTAATATAATTCCCCTCTTATGTATCTGAACTGAATAGTAGGGTGCTAAAATAGATGGTCCCGTTTGCTAGCTTCTCCTCATCAACATATAAGTGATTATTTCAGGGAAATTTCACTGAAAATCTTTGTGAAAAGGAAGGACATGCCAAAAAGAAAACTGTGGTAGAAAAGCTATTTAAAAGGCATAGGAAATCAACAAAATAAGAAAGTGGAGTGGAGAAAGGAATAAGAATTTACACTTTGAGTCTTTAGATATTTGCATTTAACATTGCTGCATGTACCATATTTGTGATGTATCTTATTTTCCCATATTCTCTCACCTCTGTGACATAAGACCAGTAGACTTCAGATTACCACAGAGAAGTCAAACCTGTATCATGTAAATGAGTCTGTTGATAGAATGCATGGGTAAGTACTGGATGGAGAGATTTTCTGCTTACTGATACTGCAAAATAACAGACTGCAAATTTGCCAAAACATTAGGTATATTCTGTAAAATTGCTCTCCATACAACATAAGCCTGCACAGTTAACTCATATTGATGTGGGACACAGAAGATTTTGTCATTTAAATAAGACAATTACACAGATATCCCAAAAAAAGAAGAAAGTAAGGATAAAAGAAAAGTCAGAGCAGACTCAGTGATTTCTCAATTTACTGATTGTCCTCAAAATAATTTGTGCATCAAGTTGCAAGTCAGATTATAAAATAGCGAATAAAAACCTAGTACCTAAAGCAGCTAATTAAAGTTATGTTATATTGTGTAGCATATCAAGACAGAGACAAAAACAGATCACTTCAGTATGCTACAGGGAAACAAATTGAGCATACTGGCTGTGTGCACATTATTGGCAGAAAGGAAAATCTGAGCACTTACATGACTATAAGCACTTACATATGCTTATAATCATGCAGAATTATGCCACTATTTAGGTAATCAACTATTTTGAGAATAATCAGAAAACTTATTCATTAAAACAATAGGTATCAAGGTTTTTTCCCCTCTAAAGACAAACAGTAAAATTGTCAAAGCACCAAAGATTTGCTTCTTTCATGGAAAAATTTTCTGTAAACCTAGGGCCAGGATTTACAACACTATAAATATGTTACAGATGCCAATAAACTCTAATTGCTGGACTTCAAAGGATTTTCATATTTCTAAGATCTCTATGCCTCATCCAATATCCATAGCATGTATTAACATCTCAATCTAGAAATGTTGGTGCTTTAATATTGCCCACATTTTCTAGCCAAGAAAGTCAGAGCCTACTTATGGATTGTTACAACTCAAGAAATCAAAGTTGCTGTGAAGACACTAAACTGCCTCTGAATAAGTGCATCTTTCTATGCAACACATTTCAGAGTCCATTCAGAGGCTTTTACTGGTGCCCTAGAAGCAGGGATTATCAAACAATTGAATGGACAAGAACAGGGAGAAATCATTAACTCAGTGAAAATACTACTAGACCACTCTGGTGACCTAAGCTCCTATTGTCATTGTACACTGCCATGCAGATGTACAGTAAAATTTCTTTTACTCTCTTGCAGCTCCTTTGAATGACATATCTGCCTGCTATGGTTAAATAACATTCATTTATAACATATTCCTGCTTCAGACACCATAGCATTGCATTGCATTACATTGAGTTTAAAAAGAGGGACCATTCACATTAGCATATTTCACCTCACTAAGTTATCTCCCTCAAAAATTATGTTCCTTATAGATTTTTTCTTAATAAATACTAAAACTCTGGGTAAATGCCATTCTTAAATGCCATTCTTAGGAGAGCTATTAAGTATATTTATATTACTTCAACAGAGAGAAAAGACTATTTATAGGATCCAAGAGCCTGCCCTTCCACAATATTTTAGTTTTGACGTTAGTGGGAATCACATGAGCTTTGTTCTCATGATTGCACAGTCATTGAACATTCAGAATGGCCCAGTTTCTGCAATCAGCCTTGTCAGTTACATAGCAAACAGAGTCTATACTTCTATAGCTTTCTGGCTTCAGCTGACTTACGTAGCATCTTCTCAAACTGAATTAAACTCTACCCTAAGAGTCTAATCTTTATTTATGATAAGATACTATTCTCCTCTGTTCATAAAGGATGTACTCATTTCAGTGTCCCTCAATATACCCTGTCAGAGTATATAGGGGACTTACTGCAAATGAAAAGCTATTCCTACATACATAAAAAGATAAGTGACTGAGTATTGCATTGAAATAATTTCCGCACCACTGCAAAGGGTATACACATGTATCCCCTTCTGTTTGGGTGTCTTATAATACATATATGTGAACACTTATTTGAATACTGTTCCTCCTCCACACTCATCATATAGATTACAATCAATAGGTGAAGGATACGACTAGATCTGCCCTCACAGACCAATATGAATGGAGACAATAGTGGAAAATTAATAATGTCATTTGGTCAAAGGCACTTGGCAACACAGAACCAAAAGCTATATCATGCCCATATTTACACAGAATACCTTTGAAGGGAAATGAAATCTCTGCTTGTATAGAGATCTTTTGTGACTGGGGAAGTTATGATATAGTTCATATTTCTACAGTCAAAGTTCTTCTGCCAGTACATTCATATGATGTAGTGGGTTTGCTGCTGATTTGCCTGTTAAGGAAGGAAAATTACCTGTAATGATGTTTTGCTAAGCACTTTTGCATACATTACAGCAATATAAGGCAGAAAGAAAACTGATATGAAAGAAGTTCACTTTAGTGACATCACAAGCAGATTTATTTTCCATAACAGTGCAAGGAATTAATAATCTAAGCTAAAAGGAATCAAGTCTGCCAAGATAAAGAGTCATGGAATTTGTGATCTGCAGAATCAGCTGTAAGACACTTTCCACTTGCAAATAAATAATGCTTTTAAAATTGAAAAAGCGTACTGCTTTCTTCTTCCAAGTAACAGATAACAGCACAAGAGGTAACGGTCTCAAGTTGTGCCAGGAATGGTAACACTGGGTATCATGAAAAATTTTTACACTGAAAGGATTATCAAACAGTGGCGGGAAGTGCCCAAGGATATGGCTGAGGCAACACTGTTGGAGGCACCTCAAGGGATGGGGTGAACATAAGTAATGGTGATGGCCCTTATCAGGGTTAGGGTGATGGTTGAAATCCTTCTGACAAGTCTCTTCCAACCAAGGGGATTCTCCCATAAACACTGAGATTGCTTTTGCAAACATTTTTTCAAGAACTTTGACAAAGGTGGAGAGCAGATACTAGACCCAGGACTCTATGGACTGCAGGCCTTCTGAGGCAGTGACTTTCTTCAGGGTAATTTAAGTAAAGATAAGAATGGCAGCTGCTGAAGTACAAGAACTCAGACTTAGGAACAGTAATTGTCTGAGAGGACCTTACAGTAAGAGAGCCCAATGTGGTTCCCACACAGATCTAATGGATATGCTATGCATGTTATTTCACACAATGAAACAGTACCCCAGATAGTAGAGCTGAGCCACATCACATAATATAGTGAGCCAGAGACAGCATTTTTGACTGAAGGTACTCATACAAAGACCCAATGACATACAGACACACAAACACGCAAAATTTCTCATCCTGTATGCAGTAATGTCTGCTAGAAATTCAGTCGCAAGGTTAAGCATCATTAATCACTGCATTTTGTCACTGAAATTGGCATCGGAACATAATCCTTAACTTACAAAAAGGATATTTCAGTGCCCTGAAAACTCTGTACCCTTCATCCTTCCTTCCTTCCTTCC
>VZTY01027705.1:0-18011 GCA_013400935.1 Turnix velox
AGCCTGTCTTCATAGGGCAGTCTGGCAGCCCTAACATGGGCAATAAGCAGTACAGGACAGAGAACACACTCTTGTGAGCCATTACTTTTAAGCTTTTATTTCCTAAAAGCAACTAACGTTCCTCTGTTCAGAATCTGAGAAAAATGAGTATTGAAAGTCTTAATTCTGCTTTCACATCTGCTGGAGTAAGCATCCCCAGGATAGCCCAAGAAGTTTCAAGTCCTTCTAGTCTGAGGTGTGTTGAGGATGCACAGATTTGCTCAAACAAGATGGTATGAATCTTTTAGCCATCCAGAGCTGTTCTCTGGGAAATTGCAGCAACTTTGTGCTCTCTGTTGTCATCATAAACTTTGTAGTTGCCTGAGAGTCTCTGTGGCATGCCAAGCTCGAACAAGGGTGATGGAATCCATGGATAAGAACAGAAGTGATGGATGAAAGGCTTGGGCAAACTTGTGCTGCCAGAGTGGTGCTTGCTTGGCTCTGTCCAACTCTGGTGTTTGGTTGATAACTAAAAACAATCTCACTTTCATGGTGGCTTTTTGAGGGTGATCTGAGAACTATCAGACAAAAAAAAACCACAATAGGCAATTCATTTTGAGCTTTTCATGTTCAAAGCACTTGGCAAAAACAAAAACCAGCCAAAACATATCAGCTCTTGTAATTATCCTTCAAAGCTGATACTATGCTGGTTCAGAGGTGGAGAAATGGAAGTAAAAAGGTTAAATGCCTTGCTCAAAGCAGCAAAGAAATATGTGGTGGAGACATTCAGGAGCCCCACACTTTTTTTTAATGAATCATTTATAACTATGGGTATATTATTAGGCAAATAGCTTGAACTGTGGATTGTTGTAGAACTCTGGCTCACAGTCTAGATGAGTTTTCTTCCTAAGGTCTTAAACAGCCATATTTTCTTACTTTGCTTCGTAAGAATATGTTGACTAAGTAGAAGACTGTAGGATGCATAATACATAATATATGAAAATATATCCGTCTTTTACTATTCAAATGCACACAAATTCATTCCTAATACTTATCACAAACAATTGTCTGGTTCCCCAAGACTAAAGAAAAAGAGAAATTCCAGCATAACCAAGCAAGTATTTTACTGTAAGTTTAAAATGAAAAAAAGGGACCTTAAAGATCATCTAGTTCCAACCCACTGCCATGGGCAGGGACACCTCCCACTAGACCTGGTTGCTCAATGCCTCATCCAGCCTGGGTTTAAATACTTCCAAGGAGGGGGCATCCACAGCTTCTCTGGGCAACCTGTTCCAGTGTCTCACCACCCTCACAGGAAAGAACTTCTTTATTATCTCCAGCTGAAATCTATCCTCTTGTTCCTTCTTGATCTTTAGTTGTACATTCCTCATTGAGACTTTAGAATTTCTGGAAAGAATATTTAATATCCAAAAGAAGTGAGTGTGTATACAATTAAAGTAAGTAGCAAATAAAGTAAATTGGGAATTTTTCATGCGTTCCTCTTTAAGGCAGAAGATCAGTCTCTTTGGGTTCCATGCTCATTTACTGGGTTGCCTTTTCTTCCTTTTGCTGCTGAGCCTGTCTCACCTTTTTTGTATCTGGTGTAGAATCTAAATTAGATAAAAAGAAATGGGACAGGATTTCAAATTCAGTTTCTTCTACACAGGCAGGATGGCATCAGTCTAAATGGCTTAGACTAAATTTTGCTTCTTTAATCCTTCCCCTTCAATCTGCTTTTGTATACATTATATATATCAAATCTGGGACTGGAAATCTTGCCTCATGTGAGTTAAGACATGACGAATGAACCTGACATTTTTCCAAGGAGTGAACCAAAGAACATACTGTATTTATAGCAGTAGGAATGTGGTTTGCTGCTTGTAGAAGAAAAGTATGTATTTTGTGAGAACTCTAGTGTTGGGATATGACAGGAGTGTTCAGATAGTACTTGTTTCCAGTAAGGATACTACATTCAAATGAGACAAAATGGTTCTTCTGGAAACTTGAGCTAGGACTTCACTTGCAGCGGATTTAGGCTTGCAGAAGCTCAATGTGAGATGAACTTTGAGATGAACACGGAAATTCTGGTGACTCAGATTGTCAGTGGGCAGTGGGAAAGAGCATGATGAAGGAAATTCTGAAGATCATATCTATGTTTTCCCTCAATAATCTAAATTTCTTTACTTTAATGGTAAGACTTACTGTTTACATGCTAAGTATTCATTAGTTTAAGTTCTCAAACATGGATGTGCAAACTTACGCAGAAAAATTTATTCAAGCCAACTATTCCTGAGCCAGTGATTAGGTGCTGTGACCTCCTGCCAAGGGCAGGTCTGCAGGAGGAGACAAATGCAAGTACCTGAGTTATTTCATCTGCATGAAAATGGTAAAAATACTTCTCCTTTTAAAGTTTTTAGTCTTTCTGAGGGTTTCCACTGGATTCCCCTGGAATCCTTGAGCAGTGAGAATTGCTTGGGTGATGTTCCTTTGGGTGTTCTGTGGAAATGCAAATGTTTCTTCTTTTCATACCAGGGTCTAGTTCAAATAAATTTTTATCTCATAGCTATGCACTACTGACATCCTTTTCTAAAACTGATTGTGGCTAATTCTTGCCAGTGGAACCCTTTTTGATAAGGAGGAAATAATAAGCTGCATTACCTGCATGTAAGCTGCAGTACTTTTCCATCTTGCTTCTGAACAGAAAGGGTGATGACTCTGCATTTTTTGGCTGTTCAACTGCATCAGAACCAGCTTCTTTCACTGAACTGATGCTTTATTTAGCAGAGATAGTAAATACTGGAGTGATCTGAGGCTGACAGATGGCTAAGGTCATAGTAACTTCCATCATAGCTGGTTTCTAATGGAGACTGTGTTTCTTAGGCAGATTTTTAGACCCATACTTTGCTTGTGTGATTTGAGGAGAAGTCCTTTTTGGTTCAGGGTTATACCTTTTTGTCCTTTCTTGTCAAGTTGGAGAAATGATGTTCTAATAAAGAATTCACCTGGTTTCCTCTCTGCATCCTAATTGCTCTCTAGAGAGCACTAAAGTGTGCTTAAGCATATTGTAACTGTTTACTGACAAGCCCTGCTGTAGGTGCAGTAGCGCAGAATGTTCAATCTCTTCCCTGTGTCTGCAGGCTGGCATGATTCGCACAGACAAGGACGAGTTCTTCATTGAACCTCTGGAGAAAGGGGCCCAGGAGGAAGAGGAGGGAGGAGGCAGAACACATGTGGTCTATCGCAGAGCAACTGCCAAAAAACAGCTCCCTGTGGAGAAGGTGGATACTCCATATAAAGGTAAGGTGAACATGTTCATGTCAGCTGATGTCTAAGTGTAGATGAAGGCATGCAGCACCCAAAATTATCTTCAGGATAGAATCATAGAGTTGGAAGTGCCCTTCAAAGGGCCAACCCCCTGTGGTGAGCAGGAACATCCTGCAATAGATCAGGTTGGTCAGAGCCTCTACAAACCTGACTTTGAATGTTTCCAGGGATGCGGCCTCCACCACTTCCCTAGGCAACTTGTGTCCGTGCCTCACCACCCTTATGGTAGAACTGTGTTTGCTCTAAGGAGTTCCCTTCACTCTGGAGAGAGGCACCATAAAGTTGTGTGTACCACCGTGTCCCTGGTCTCCTGGGTCAGAGTGTGGGTGGTGGAGGAAGCAGAGGAGACAGGCTGCAGTGCCAGTGTTGCAAAGGCTGCACTAGGTACACCAAGGCTGACGTGGTACACAAGCCTCTTGCTGACATTGGCTTCACTGAGGTGAATATAATTCCAACAAGGAAAGAATGGTACCGCAGAATATCAAGGATTGGAAGGGACCTCAAGAGATTATCTAGTCCAATGCTCCTGTCAGAGCAGGAACATCCAGATCAGGTCACACTTCCCTGGCATCCAGACAGGCATCCACACCCTCTCTGGGCAGCCTGTGTTGCTGTTCTGGCACATGTCACTGTGAAAAATTTTTTCTACTTCTGCGAAACCTCCTGTGTTCCAGCTTGTAGCCATTGCCCTGAGTCCTGTCATTGGATGTCACTGAGAAGAGCCTGGCTCCATCCTCCTGACACTCAGCCTTTACATATTTATAAACATGCATGAGGTCACCCCTCAGTCTGCTCTTCTCCAAGCCAAAGAGACCCAGCTCCCTCAGTCATAAATGACGTCACCCCTCAGTCTCCTCTTCTCCAGCCTTTCCTCAGAAGGGAGATGCTCCAGTCCATCATCTCTGTGGTTCTGTGCTNCAAGGACACATTTCTGGCTCATGGTCATCCTGATGTTCACCAGGACCCCAAGGTCCCTTTCCAATTCACTGCTCTAAGAGCTCAGTCTCCAACTTAGACTAGGGTTGTACCTTATCAATACCTGAAGAGGGCCTACAGAAAGGATGGGGTAGGACTTTTTAATAGGGTCCAGGATGGCAGGACTGGGAGTAATGGATACAAATTGGAAGAGGGGAGATTTAGGCTGGAGATAAGAAAGAAGTTCTTCCCTGTGAGCGTGGTGAGACACTGGAAGAGGTTGCCCAGGAAGGTTGTGAATTCCCCCTCCCTGGAGGTGTTTAAGGCCAGGGTGAATGAAGCATTGAGCAACCTGGTGTAGTGGGAGGTGTCCCTGCCCATGGCAGGGGGCGTTGGAACTAAATGATCTTTGAGGTCCCTTCCTATCCAAACCATTCTATGATTCTGTGTGTTTTCAGCTACCGAATTTAATGTACCGTGTGATAGCATTGATGGGAGGAACATGAGATAACCACACATACTAATTCTATCTAGTGTTTTTTCTTTTTTCTGGTAATTGCTTGGATGTTGTGCCCTTTTTGGTGAATAAATAAGAGATGTAAATCTAGTAAGTGGATGTTTTGACAGCTAATGTTAACACTGAGATTAACTGGGTCATTTGAGTGGAAACAACAGAATGACTACTTTTTTGTTCCAAATGAGTGTACCAATCGGCAGAGTAATTTGCAACATACACCCTAGTATTATCTTACTGTGGTAAAATAGATTTTTAAATATAAAACAGTATGCTAGATTTGTTGAAATCTTTGCAATGAGCCTCATCCCTCTACTGTGCTTCCTTAATAAATTTCAAAAGACAATTTGTAAAAACTTAAATTAAATTATGGCCAGAAACCACTTGGAACACACAGTCACACAGATCATAGAATAGTCTGGATTAGAAGGGACCTTAAAGATCATCTAGTTTCAACCCACTGCCATGGGCAGGGACAGCTTTCACTAGACCAGGTTGCTCCATGGAGGGGTATCCACAGCCTCTCTGGGCAACCTGTTCCATCCCCTTCACAGTAAAGAACTTGATTCTTCTCGCCAGCCTAAATATATCCTATTTGTACAAAGGAAATAATAATATCTATTTCTCAGTGTTCAAGTTGGAATGAGGAGAAAAAAAAAATGCCAGCATTAATGTTCACCTAATCTCTTTTTCTACTTTGGCCATCAAAATGACCCAGGAATTTTGTGAGTGATGCATTGCTGCGTCGGGCTCTTCAGGTTGCCCTTGATCTGGAGAGGAGCTGGAGTACCCAGGGGTCTGAGTGCCACAATCTTGGCACGGTAGGATAGAAGTTTCCCTGTTAGTAGATGTTTATGAAATTATTGCAGTGATGTAAAATATCAGCCAGTCACCATGTTGCTTCTTAAACAAAAGAGACTTGATTTTATTCACACCTTATGGCAGTGTTTTTGTTTGTGGATGGTAAATATTCCTCTGGAGTAGGAGTCTGGTACATAGACAAGCATAAATTGTAGATCAGTTCCAGTTATTGGCATGTGGTACCTGCTAGAGGAAGGCTCTGATGGCAGTCTCCAAAACCACTGCTCTGAAATGCTGCTCTGTGCCCTGTGGCTTCTCAAGGAGCTGACTGCAGGGCTGCCCACCATGACCAGGAGCAAAGTCATGTGTGATGTGGGAAGCTACCAGATGCCTGCTTCTGTGTTGTCACCTTATCTACACTCTGGGAAAGGCTGAGGTCCTGTGGGCTCCAGGAATAGGACTGAGGTCCTGTAGGCTCTGGGAAGGGCTGAGGTCCCATGGGCTCTGGGCTCTGGAAAAAGACCTGAGGCCCCATGGGCTATGATACAAAGGCACAAAATATTAAGAAGAGACATCAGCAAAAGGGAGGCTGGACTCACACAGGCCGGGATGAGATGCAGCATGGGCTGTGTCCAGCACAGCAGGGATTGGTGATAGGTTGGAATTGTTGTGAGTTTTCTCATTTCAAATTTTAAAATGAGGGAAAAAATGCTAAGAGTACTATTCTTTGTTTTCACCCACCATATTTTGGTTTGTAAAATTGATTCAAGATTAGTTTTTATTTTGGAAAAAAAACACTATACCCTACATGCTTGTTTTTGTTTTTTTTTTTCATGAAATTCTCTGTCTTTAGCAACAGCCACTACAAAACTGGTCTGTTCTCATCTACTGTTTATTAAACCTGGCTTCTCACTTCCAATTTGCTCTGGGCAACAGGCAGGAAAAGGACAAGCTTTCAAGAACTGTAATTTTATTTTCCAGTTTGCCTCTTTTCAGAATGCATCTAGGTTTGGTTAAAAAAATAAGTCAAAATATTTAGTACCTGGGCATTGATATGCACTCTGTGTTTATCAGTGTGCTTCCATAGTGGTCTAAGTTAATCAATGGACTTACTTAGGAAATACTTAGTAGGGCACTTTCAGCATGCTGTATCTATTAAAAAATAAAAAAAAGGTTAACCAAGAGCACTCCTCCTCTTCCATGATCTCTGGAGACAACTGCATTGTTGCCAAGTCCCATAAATTTACATGTTATGAATTGTAACACTTGGACTATTTTTAAAGGTCCAGCCTCCAGGAATCTAATGAATATGTGATGACTTTTTCTCTTTTTTTCCCCTCCTAGATGAGCTTCTGGCTATTTTAACTGTTGATTGAAAACTTCGTAGTTTCTGATTGTGTAAATACATTAATGGATGACACAAAGAATATAGTATTCCCTATTTTTTTAAAACAACATCTTCCAAAATCCCCTGATATGTTAATTTAAACCAATGATGTGGGAGGGGATTGTGAGTCATGATTTTTGAATGCTTGGGTTTGGATGGATAGATATGAATTCCTTATAAATATTCCTATCTTTGGCTGTCTTTTTGCAGGAAATAGGACAAGCTGTTCTCTCCCCAAACAGGAGGTAAAGGAATTGAAAGCTCTGAGAACTTGGAGTTGGATGGGTCAGTCGTCATTTCAAGGACATGGGGCTTGTACTGGGCATGGGATTCACTTCAGTGTCAATGGGTCCATTAGAATTCTGCTTTTAGAGAAGTTCCTTCAGACTGACTCTTGCAGAAGTGGGTCTGGGTCTGAGGAGCAGAGGCTCCCAGCTGGGTACAGAGTACAGCTGTGGTACAGGGCATGAAACTCAGGGGAGTTTTTGTCCCTCATATCTCCATGCAGAAGTGAAATGTCCTTCATGTCCAATGTGCTCTCTGAGCTGGTGATCTCGCTTAGTCAGTTTTTTGAGACTTTTGGGGAATACTTGCTCTAATTTTAGTTATTCTGGTAATGAATCTATACAGGCAAGTCTCTGGATGATGGCTTATTCAAGATCTCTAATACTCCAGGTCAACAGACATGCTCCTAAAGCTGCCCAGGCAGAATGCTGCAGGACAGAGCTACAGAACATGAGGAGAGAAGGCCCTGAAGCTAGTGAGCAGTTGATCATCCCCAAAAGACAGCTCGGGCTAAGGGAAGATCCATTGACTGGTTCTGGGGGTGGACTTGTGCATGAAGAATAATGTTTTCCCAGTAATGGACGTAAATTCCAGCTTGTGCTATGTTGAGGTAAATCTGACAGTAGGTTTCTTCTTGGCATTTTCCAGATGCTATTCTCTACCCTTTATATCCTGGTAAGGGTAACTATATTTTAGTCCATCTTTTTAAAAAGATATGAACAAACAAATCTCACAACTTCCTAATCCCTGAAGAGATGAAGACGGTTTAGAATTTTCTTTTATGGAGGCTCTACTGACATGCTGTGTTTGAAGAAGTGGAAAGTACTGGGAGAGAATGGGTGTGAGATGAGTGACAGAAATGGAGCCTGATTTCAGCCTGTACCAGGTTTGCTTTTATATTTTTATAAAATGCTACCAGAATATTGGGGAAAAGCAAGTAGTTGTTTTGGCAGTGTGCATCATTGTGTTTTGACTGGTGAAGGATTGTGATCTTTAGAAGGAATCACGGAGTAAGGGATATTTCTACCCATTTTTCCCCCTCTCAAGTAATACTATTTGTTAATGTACTGGAAAAAGGTAAGCATGATATTTTGGACAAAAAATAATCTCTAGCAGAGTGTAAACATGTGTGATCTCACTACAAACGACGCTAATTGTTTTAGAAAGAGAAATATTTTCCTGCAGAGGTTGATATATAGCAGATATGGTGAGAATAAACCCTATTTTTTCTGGCAACTGCTTTTACTACTTGCATGGATATAATTTATCTTCCTCTTGATAAAAATAAGCAGCATGTTGAAAATATTTTAATATTTCCAGTTGAATTCCTCCTTAGAAAGATGAGAAATAGTGCTTGACAGCAGTAATCAGTTCTTCCTACTGTGATAGAACTAGAATTAAATAGGTGAGCTAGAGGAGGTTGTTTTCTTACCTCAAAACTGATGGATTTTTGCTTAAATGTTCTTTTAGATGTTAAATGAAGAGATGGCAGGTATTTAATAAATGGGCATGGTGAGGTCTGGAAAACCAGCTTGATTTTTGTCTCTAAAGACAATCTGATTACCAGGCTTGTAAGCTTGATATCATATTTCCCTAGTGAAATTACTGCATCTGTTACATTGATCAACAGAGAGGAAATTATTATAATAAAACTTCCTTAAGGCTTGCCTTCTCTCTCTCAAAATCATTGTCTAAATACTCTGCTGGGAGTTTTATTGTATTGCTTGCCTGATGAGAAACAGAAACTCAACTTTAGTTGCCAGTTTTATTTACTGTACAGATGAAAGATGGCCTTGGCCAAGAAGGGTTTGTTAGAAGACAGTAAGGTAACTCTCCAAATGTGCTTGCACTGGGCAGATTGTTGTTTCTTCAGCTGCTAATTAAATGCCTTTTGAATGGCCAAAGCCAATCTGACTTAAGTCCTGTCATGACTATACTCTGGGCTGATGAGATGGACAGACTCACAGCCTCTGATGAAGACTTGTCACCCTTCCCACAGCAGTACTTGGGTTTCCTTGTGGTCAGAACTTCAGGGAGGAGGTGGCTTGGTGCTGAAAGATGTGAATGTTTTGTGTGACCCTAGAATGTACTTTTTGGGGTGAAAAATGTACTTTATGGTTTGTTAATGTCATCTACTGTTTCCTTTGCTGTATGTTGGGCGTGTCTGACATCCCCCAGCCATTAACACACACTGGGCAGGTAAAAGGGTTGAAATGGCCTGCTGGTTTTTCTACTCAACAGAAGCAACCAGCTTCCTTCTGACAAGCACCTAAGCTTTGTCAGGGCAGAGCTCCTCCTGAGGCCTGTTACTGACTTCTCCCACCCCTCCATGATGCAGAAAGACAAAAGCCTGTCCTTCTCCCCATATAGATGAGACTTTCAGGAGTTCAAAGAACTTAGCGGCAAATTTAGTAAGGAAGAAATCCATATTCATATGAGCTGAAATAACCAAACACTGGAAGTTCTTGGAAAAGATAAAAAAGTTGAAAACACAGTGAAGTTGTAACAACTCAGTCACCAGAGCTTTGCAGGTTTTAACGATGGTATTTCAGAAGAAGGCTCCTCCACCATAGCCCATCAAACTGTTGAGGTCATTGATTTACTAATGTATTTAAATTACTTTTTAGAAACCAATGTACATCTTGTGTATATTTTTCTAGATTGCCTGAAATGCCACTTGGATTGGCTGCAGGCTTGCTGGTTGCCATTCTAATTTACAGAAACTTTCTGGGTTACCTTTGCAGGGGGAACAGTTCCTTCAGGAAACTGAAGTTTCTCCAGATTAAATCAATATTTCCTCTCAGCCTGTACTCCAGCTGATTAATTACTGTTCCCTTATTTTGCAGTCAGTAAGGCACTGATGACAATATTTCTTGCCTCCTTCCTACATCATCTGTGCATGATAAATACATCTGTCTTTCTCCTGTCTTGGCTTTCCTCTGCATTTCACATTGCAGATTCATTGCTGGGAAGAGAAAGATTGAGAATTCAGTTGTGATTTCAACTTTTGAATAAGAAACAAGGTTATGCACTCTTAGGAAAATACCCATATCTCCTGAGAGTGGTGTTTGGCCATTGGATGCCACCTTTCCCAGCCCCAGGCGCAGCTGGTGAAGCAGTTCTTTGCTGGCACTGGAAAATGAGACTCCACAGCAATTTTCACATGAAGCTTGAGGATAAATCGAAAGGTTTCTATTTTATAGCAGTGCAATAAATCATCTAGGATGATTAGGTGAATGCTAATGAACAATTCTGTTACTTAAGCTTGGTGTGAAACAGAAGGAATAGCCTCTTTTTTTCTAGAGTTGATGGAATTTTCTACCATGTACCTTTCCAGCTGATGGTCATAAATAGGGCCACAGAATTGTGTCAGGCAAAAGGTCAACCTGTCCCTGGCTTCTGGGACAGTATTCTTTATCCTGGAAATAAAATTATAATTAGGATTATACAACATACATATAAAGTTTTGAATACTAGTAATTTTGTTGTGTGGTTTTGGGAAGTGTGGGGAAGGGAAGTGCTTGTGTAACTAAACATGCGTGGAGATATTGCATGCATACTGAGACCATAGTGAAGCTGTGTGGGCTACTTTTACAGTGGGCTTTTTTGAATTTTGGAGTGCTTTGGAAGGTAGATAGCAGCTTCAAAGGATTTTTGTTTTTAATTAAACATCTGCTTTTCCCAGATACTAAAAATCCCTTTTGGAATGGTTGAATGTCCATCAAATGCTTTCTCATTATTTTTTATGGTGACATCAAGTACTGTAATCACTGCAAGACCATTTTGTTTTCTCAGTAAGAGAGAAATCCTCTTGTAGAGAAGTGAGATTGGTGGAGCAGCAGGGAATGATGCAGAGTTGGATGCAGATGCTGCACAATGGGGCAGGGCAAGGGTGGAGCTGGGATCTGCTCCATGGGCCAGCTCCATGTCTGATTCCTGAGCTATGATCTCCCTCTTCCATTCGTTTCACAAAAGTGTGGTCCCTCCTTTAGTAAACTCCTGCAGAGTACAGGAACATGAAAGTACTTCATTAAGAACCTCAATTTCTGTATTTTTCCCTGTTATGTTACTGATTGTCATTCTCATTACTTTGAGATCTAAGTAAACTTTGCGGAACCTCTTAAGGATATGCTGAACTTTAAGTTAGTATTTAAGTCAAACTGATTTCTGTTCAATTCATATCGGTAACTCAGGCTTAGTATTTTATTATTCTGAATGTAGGTGCATTCCAGTTTTAGGTAACTTGCTTGCTTAGCAGAGCAAGTTAGTTCTTTGGATACAGATTAGAGGTGAACACCTTGATTACTTAAATATCACTGATTGGCCTATATTGTTAGATAAGGTGAAAATAAATTTAATTCTGCTGAGTTCATTTCAGCCTCTTTCCTTAATTTGATCACTATGACAAGGCTCTCCTAAGTGGTTGCTGTAAACAGCTTACAGCTGGAATATTACCAAGCATTGCTAAATATAACAAAATGATAATAAAAATTAAATTGGTTTATAAAGCAGCAATTCCTAGTTCTCACAGAAATACTCCTGCAAAATTTTTATGAAAAGCACTGAAGAAAGCATAGGGAAAGTACTCTTTATTTTTCATATTTTCCTATAAATTAATCCAGAATTAAGGCTGTGTGAAACTAAGGCTGATTAACATAATTTGTTTATGTTTACATTCAGCTAACACTTGTTTGTTTATAGACATGTTTATGGAGACAAAATGTTTTACAACCAATTTCATTTTTTTTTTATTCCTCCTTCTGATATCCATTGATTTCCCAACCCTTAATGAATTTAGCCTCAGAGTCTCCTGGGAGGAAAGAGAGAACAAAACATTTGCCTTTTGGACAAGAGTAACATAAGCTTTGTTTTTCCTGAAAGCTGATCCCTGTTTCTTTGCTGGTAACAGCCTGGTGTCAGAGCAGGGTTCATGGGAGCAGCAGCTCCGAAGTCAGTGCTTGCTTTGGGAGCCCATCCCAGCGCCTGCCAGGAGTTTCTTCCTTATGGAAATGCATGCCCACACCCACACAGTTTCTGCAATTTCACATTTACTGGTGAGTTGTTTTGTTTTTTTCTTTTTTTTTTCTCCTCAACAAGTGTCATCCTGTTGGGGTTTGTTTATTTACAGGCTGTGTTTGTGTTGTCCAACCTGCTGAGAAAGACAGAGGATGGCAGCAATCCAGCAGGTTCTGGTGTCCCTGCCAGGCACAAAGGGGGAGAAACTTGTTCACAAAAAGACCTTAATATTCTGTCCCAACAAACTGGAAGTGTTCTGCAGCCCACATCTCTGTATAGGAAATGTATTCTGGAACTGAGAATTCAAAAATCTGGGTAGCATGTAATGTTTGCTGTTTCGTACCATGGGATTCAGACCCTGTGTTTAATAACAATACGCAAAATAGCATCTGGTATGCGTCACTAAAATAAGCTCAAGTAGAAAATGCTGATAAACATCTTCTGCTTAAAATGTTTTCTGACTAAAGCCAGCATAAATTTTGTCTGCTGTCCATGATAATGATGAGAAAATGTTTTGATTGGTCTAAAAGCTCCAGGTATCATCAAATGAAAGCAATGGGCAAGCCTGGTGTTGCAAGGGAAATGGATAGCCTTCAAACATCTACATTTCTGTCATTTTTTTGCAACAGAAGAGCCACATGTGAGACCTTCTGAAGTGGTCCAAGGATTAAAAATGTATTCCAGCTGGTTCTGACTGTTGTCAGCTGTGTGAAATCTTCTCCTTGGTGACTGGCCATCAAAGCAAGCCTCTGTGCTGCTGGTATTTCAGAGCTTGCAGAAGAGGCATAGGAAGGGTCACTGCCTTTACAGCAGTGGGAGATGCAGCTGAAGAATGAGAAATTAATCACTCGGTTTTCTCTGTGCTAATTTAATTAATGGTGGCTGCTGTACACCAGGCATGGCCCAACAAGAAAATGCTTGTGGGTGACCTGGCCAGATGGAGAGGATACAGAGCATTTCATGTGCTTTTTGTGAGTGGGGAATGCAGAGCCTGATTCTTCCCCTTGTGCATTTAGGTCCAGTGCTGAGCAGGGAAGCACATTTTGTTGGTGCTCATGCTTTAGCAAACCATGTGTTGGGCTTGGTGGAAGGACACCTGTAGTAACCCAGTGGTTAGTTTGAATTAGGTGCTTGATCTTCAGAGCCTTGGCTTACAGCTACAGCCTGAATTGGGTAATAACTTTCTGTAGCTGTTTTGTAACTCTTGCTTATTTATTTGTATCCTCTGTGTTTTCAATTCCCTGAGCAATACTTGGGGCTTCCTGGACTTTTTAAGTAAAAATAACTTTCACTTGAAAAGTAAGCAAGAGCAGTGAGAACTTTCATTATAGCTACTGCAGATCTCCTTTCCTCTATGCTTTCCTGAAATTATAAAAGGTAAGAGGATCTCAGCCCAAGAAAAAAATAGGAACATTTCTGAATTCAACTGCTTTGAATCTGTGCTTTGACACAGTAATAATTTTTCTTTTCTTGAAGTTTTATGCATTTCTATAAAGCAGAAACACTGTCTCAAAGCAGAGGGGTAAGCTTAAGGTAGCAGGAGCAACTATGTTACTGCAAACTATGACATTGAACTGACTTTTCTAAATTATCATGTTACATATAATAGATTTATCACCAGCTGGAGACTATTGCATGTTCCAAAAGGGCCAAGGTAGGCACTGTTTCTTCAGTGCCCATGGAGACCTGTTTTCTTCTGGCAGCATGTCTACAAAGAGGACCCTCACAGGAAGTGTCACCAGGTTCCCTTGTTCTGTTGTCCCATTCTCTTGGTCTGCAAGAGACCAAGAAGCTTCTCTTTTTCTCTTGGAACTGCCATGCTTGTTAATGGGTTAAATACCCTGTGCTTTAATTTTCAGCAGGTTCTTTGATTAGAAACCTGGTTTGCCTATTTGCTTTTCCTTTTATCTGGGAGTTTTTGTGCAATCACTTACTTGTTCCAGCTCTGTGTGTATGCTCAGACCATCTGGCAGGGCTCTCCTGCCCAGCAATGTGTAGTGCTTTCAAGGGGAAAAAATATTAATCACAATATGGATGGTGATGAGGTTAGGTTTATTTCAACTCTAGAGCTGATAGTCCTACAGATAGATTTTCAGAAAAGGTTTCTCAGCAGCTCTTTGCAATATCTTCTGATGGAAGTGCAAGGCAAAGTGGTCAGAAATCCCAAAGAACTGAGCACCAAGGAGGAATTTGTGGTCCTTGTCAGCTCAGCCTCCATGGTGCCTTGCTGCTGGCCTGCTCAGAGTCTGTCAGGCTGGAGGAGCCTTGCCATGCTAAGGATCACTTTCTGTAGCACTGCTGGGCTTCAGACAGTTGTCCTTGAAACAAAATTAATTTCCCTGAGCTTTGCTCCACTTTGAGGGTTGGCCACTACAGACTGTCAATTTTAAGATTTTGATTTTTTTTCTTGCTGGTAACTCTGCTGTATTAATATTGCTTCAGTAGCTTTGTAGAAATAGGGGTATTATTTATGGACAACTTTAGGAAGGATTCTAAAGGATTTATGGACAACTTTAGGAAGGATTGTCCAAAGAATGAATCACAGGTGAGACATGCTCTACCCTAAAAGTAATCTGAAAAGTGGCTTCCACGAGCCACCTGTGGGAACTGTTTAAACTTCTAATCTTGTCAGGTATCTGTGCTCTTTGAGGCAATGTCCACTTGCCTGTCAACGAGATTGCTCTTCCTGCTGTACATGTGAAGGCACAGAACAGCTGCTGAAGGTACCTGCTGACTGTGAATTCTGAGAGACATGAGAAATGTTTTATACCTGAAGCAGCTGCCTCCGAAACGTCCATCCCTGCACCTCCCATCAACACCTACCTCCCACACTTGACAGGGAATTCAGTAAAGAAAGTTCACCCTAGTGAGACTGGGATTTTTTAAATTCCATCTTTTATAGAAATATCTGCAATTGTTTAGTTTTCTTAGTCTGAACTCAGTGTTTTTAGAGCTAACTGGCTGTGGGGCTTAAAGTGAGGCAAAGTTTTGATTGGGTCTTTGGATGTGGAACGTGGTGACATTTTGGAAAAATCCTTCTTCCATAGGATAGCAACCTGGGCCACTTCACAGGGAAGTGTCTGGTATGGTTGGTAGGAACCATAATTAAATGTTGATATGAATTATTACCCTTGACTTATCATTAATATATATGGAATTAACAGGCCTTGAGAAAATGGCATCATGAGCTGTGTTTGTCCTGTTTATCTAACTGAGCTTCACCAGTTAGTACCAGTCTTCAGAGTTCACTCATCCTACTGGATTTCCTTCTTAGACAGATGCTGGGTTTTTTTATAGTAATGAGCATATTATAGAAATTTGTATGAGCGGGGGTTTGCTCTCCATTTTAGAGCAATCTTTCCTGAGTCTCAGTGCTCTTGTACCCATTTATTAATGCAGAAGTTGGGTCTGCCAAACCCTAGATACTTGAGGCTTTTAGAGAAGATTTTTTTTTCCCCAATACATCAAAAAATGGATTTCATGGGGATTGGAAAATCAATTCTTTCAGGGGTATGAGCTTAAAACAATGTATTGTCTAAAGTCATAGTTTAAATCTGAGCTTGAATCCTTGTTCACAGACTCACTGGCTGTTCTTCCAGCCTGGCTCAACTCAGACTTTTCCCAATCCCTGGCTAAAGAACAGACTGAAAATCATATATTTTAACTTCATATTCTGCTTGCAAGCTGCAAGCAGAATCTTTTTGTCTTTTTGCTTTGTTTTTCTGTAAGCAGAGCCTCTGGAGACTTGTTAAACTATGAAGTGTTTAGAAAAAAGGCAGCCCGAAGGCTCTAGCCAGGGGTATGAAATGTCCTAGCCAGCCCTAAAATGCTCCTCAGTCTCCAGTGTAAAATATAACAAAGGGGGGAAATCTGATTTTGAGTCAACATAAGATGACTTGAATATAATTTCTAAATTTCCAGGTAGTTTTCTTGGATATCCCAATTACATGCGTGCAGAGAAACGGACTATATTGATATTTCCATGGCAACCCATTGTAGCATTTCAGATATTGACCTGCAGGTCATAAATTACTGAAGCAGAATATTTCTGGGAGACTGGCAATATCTATCAGTCTGCTGCAAGATGTAGGGACAGCAGCTTAGCAACAAAATGCAGATGAAAAAAGCAAGCCTTGGAATAAAGTCTGGGCTGAAAGTTAAGTGGAAGTTTTGCACAAGACTCCACAGACAGTGAGAAGCATCAAGTAACAGCCCTGGGCTGTGGATCTGGGTTGTGTTTGTAGCTGGATGTGTGATAGGGTTGGGATGATTGTGAAAATGTTGTAGCAACTCCTATTTTGCTTTCATTAGAGGTACTAATGGACTTGAGAAGAGCCTCACGTGGCTGCCTTCACATTACTGTTGCTCTGTCTGTTGGTGGTGATTGGTAGAATATGGATGGGATGTGCAGCCTGAGATCTAGGTTGAGGTCTTTACTGGTTCATAACAACTGATTGCCAGCTGTTCCATTTGGGAGCTTCTTGGAGTATTGTGTCCAGTTCTGGGGCACTCAGTTCAAGAAGGATGGGGAACTGCTTGAGGGTATAGCGCAGAGCCACGAAGATGATGAAGGGATTGTAGCATCTCCCTTATGAGGAAAGGCTGAGGCAGCTGGGTCTCTTTAGCTTGGAGGAGACTGAAGGATGACCTCAATAAAGTTTATAAATGTGTAAAGGGTGTGTGTCATGAGGATGGAGCCAGTCTCTTCTCAGTGACTTCCAATGACAGGACTTGGGGCAATGTGTGCAAGATGGAACAAAGGAGGTTCCACAGGAATCTGAGAAAGAACTTTTTCACAGTGAGGGTGACAGAAGACAGGCACAGGATGCCCAGAAAGGTTGTGGAGTCTCCTTCTCTGGAGACATTCAAACCCCACCTGGATGCATTCTTTGTGCAACCTGGTCTAGGTGTTTCTGCTCTGGCAAGGGGATTGAACTAGATGATCTCTTGAGGTCCCTTCCAATCCTTGATATTCTGTGATTCTTATCAGACATCCTGAAGAGAATTAAATGTTGTTCTGTGCTGTTGAAACTGTTGGAAAGCACTGTCAAAGGGCGGCGCATTCCTTGCAAGGAAACCTATGTGTCGAAACACTGAAGATTTGCAGCAGATAAGACTGACTGCACTGGTAGGATTTACAGTCCTTACAGATCTCAGGTCAGAGAACTGGAAATCCTGATTGTCTCTGTTGAATTTCCAACAATCTGGAAGAAACAATCCCTTAGCTGAAAGGCCACATTTCTTCCTTGAGATGATTTCTTTTCAGTTTTTTTGAAGGAGAGCTGAGAGCCTTTGCAGTGTGAGATGGAATGGTGCTCCCACCAGATAAATTATACCATCTCTTTCAAAATCCCTGCAGGCAGCACATGCTATATGATAGCTGATTCTCACAGACCTTATAGGAATTTGTTTGCTGGAAACTGCTTTTGTAATAATAAATTAGTGGTTAGCAAGTGGATAAGATTCTGCCAAGCCATGCACTTGATCCTGTTTGTGCTGATTTTAATGGAAAAGTTCTCAATGAGTTTAGGGGTAGCAGACCCAGTTCAAGGCTGTGGGAAACTCTGTGGCTGAATTTGCCTGAATTGCAAAGTGCCTTTGTCTGCTTCTGTTTTGCTTAATATTATACTTTCTGGGTTTCTCAATTTACTTTGAGATTCATTTTAACACAGGGAAACTAATTTGGAACATGAAGCGGTGTTAAGAACTGAGTATATGAACAATATATTCTTAGTGGTGCAGTGATGGAATGGACACTAAGCTGTGTGGAGCAGCTGACACACCAGAGGG
>VZTY01027706.1:0-11251 GCA_013400935.1 Turnix velox
GGTCACACTCCTCTTGATGCAGTATATATATATATATTTGAATTTCCATGAGGAGAAACTGTGGTCATGCTACATGGTCTCCATATGGGACCAGGGCATTGTTAGGAGTGCACTGTCTCCATGGAGCAGGACAGTGCTTGTGGCTGATCTTGCAGCCCTGACAGCACTTTTATTAGTGCAGAGCAGAACTCAATTATGGACCATGATAGCCCCTGTCATTCTCAAGGATACAAACCATAGCTCTGCTTGACACGGAGTGACTTGGTGATAGGGAAAGCTGACTGTCCTTGGAAATGCCAAGGAATGGCCTCAGCTTGCAATGGAGGCTGTCAGCCATGTCAGACAACTCTCTCTGGGATGTCTGATGCTGTCCCTACAGTGAACCATTTTCTTATCCCACAGAGGTATGGTCTTACCAGACAGAGCAGATGTGCTGGGCAGCCACTGCAGGTGGCTCTGAAGGACACCTAACAGTCATAAATGATGATGTTCACTGGTACAGATCCCTGTAGCTGATAGAAATAGCACCATCAAAGCCTGATGCATCACAATAGCAGAATGATTATCCAACTTGCTTTATTACTTTTGAGACAGGACACCAAGTCAAAGCCATGGCACCAAAAGCCACCCAGTTTGGCCCTCACAGAACCAAACTCCTTTAGTTCATTTCTCTTTACTCGTAGTGAACACGAAATCCAGATGCCAGGGCTGCCATCACCTCAAAATGATCACACATTTCTTAAAACAGAGAATCTCACTTCATCCTCATGGAACCTGCAACTCAGCCAGACTCCAGCCTCAGGTGGCACTTCCCAGTTGGTGGCCTTTGCTACCCAAGTGATGACTGGTGTGAATGAAGCTGTAGCCAGGCTGACAGCAGCTCCCTGTGTAGGGGTTGTACCTCTGCACTCCTTCACCTTTGCTCTCCAGCACTGCCCAGTATGGTCTCCAGGACTCACCAACATGCTGGTGCCTTAGTTATTTTGGGGGAATTAGGGTTATGCCCTTTATACTGCTGGCACATGCATGTGGAGAAGACAAAACTGTCTTTAGGACACACATGGGGCTCAGTGTATACAAGCAGGTCTCCAGAGATATAAGTAAGTGCAAAAACTATATTTGTGAACTTCTTTCCTCAGTGTTAACCTCATTTTAACTTTATTAAATACTGTTAAGTTCACATATTGGTGAGGAGGTGATTAAATTGTCTTCTCAGTCTTCCCAGATCCATTTTTCTCTTCCTCTTTTATAGATTTTTTTTTCCATCCTTTACCATTTCCCCCCACACTGCCTGGTTTTAAACAAGACCTGGACTAACCCTTGAAAGGGATTATACAATAAGAAGCTGATCTAAGAAGCCACTTCCAGCACATTCCATGGCAGTGTGCAATTGGGCAGGACTGAACCTACCTGCCCTCAAAGAAACAGGACTGTTTACTTCCCCAGTGTTCCTTTGCTCTCAAATTAACCTCCTCCCTCCTTTTTAATGTTGCTGTGTGTCCTTCCAGATTAAAAATAATAATAATAATAAATCATAGCAGCAGGTAGTTATTACCATCTCATCAGTCCATTGAACCTACACACAGCCCTTCCCTACTTCTTGCCCTGGCCCCTCTGGCTGGTGGTCATCAAGGAGAATATGATAACAAGAAATGAGGAGCTGAGGAGCCCTTGTAAATGAACCAGGGTGAGAACAGAGGGGGGGAGGCTGCTAAGAATAATCCTTTCTGTGGAGATCTCATCTGTCACATCATAATACAAACAATCGATAGCTTTATCTACCTTCTGCAGCTGGCAGGCAGAGTGTGTGTAGCAACATTACCCCCTACAGTTCAATGCCAGCCTCCCACCTTCTTTAAGCTCTCCCTACAGCTCCTGGTTTTACTTATCTTAAACCACCAAAGAAGCTTCTTTTAGTTTCAACCTACTAAACTTGTGTGCGAATGTGGAAAACACTTGGAAAAGGCAAAAGAAATGAGGAAGACTAATTATTGCAAAGAAACCATGCAAAATGTGTGAAGTTAGCCTAAGTAACCTCCCATTTCCACTTTCTTCTTATTTCTCTGTGGCTTTTTTTGGCCACGGGTTTTCACCTGGCCGAGAAAGACTTGTTCCACCTTCCCTAGTGCTTTCATTCACTACTATTTGAGAAGGACATAAAATGTTTTAGAAGATGGGAAAGCTGCTTGGAATTACAGATTTGGGAGCTTTATTGGGGAAAAAAGTTTGCAAAAGGTTGTCTGACATGATTTTTTTCATATGGACAATGTTTAAAAGATAAGCTTTAGTATTGGTGGCTCCCGGGGGGGATATCCTACAAGCTCCTCAGAGTCTTGGGGCCCTCATTCCTCATTTGAGGGCTGGAGGTACAAGAAACTCCAGCCTGGCCTCAGTGCCTGTCCCTTTGTACTATTCTCTTTTTATTTCATTTTCTTAACCATGAGATAAAGAAGAGGGAAGACAACAGGGATTTTTTTTTTTTTAAGGAAACATAATCCTTGTGAAATACAAAGGGATTAAATGCCCACAGGTTTTAGAATTAAGGCAACACTTCAGGAAGCAGTACCTTAAAATGGGGCTGATGCAGCACAACCACCTGACTGTATAAAATCTAGAACTGGGATTTTGGAGCTCATTTTGCACTCCTGATAGATTTATGGAAAGCAATGATAGCACAAATGCAGTCACCTTTGCATTTCTCACAGTCACTTATGGCTGTAAAATACTTGATCTTATTTATTATCTGAGAAAAAATAAGGGAGATTTGGAAGAGTCTGATGCCCAGGCACAATAAGGGAGATTTGGAACAGTTTGGTGCCCAGGCACAAGTCTGGGAGCAACATGGAGGTGCAGAGAAGGAGGAGAATGCTGAACTACTGGTCCCTATTCCTAAAAACCACACTTATGCTCCAGTGGCAAACAGCAGAGCACATCCCTGCTCTGCCTGTGTGGGCACCTGCACCTACAAAGCTGCTTTTTTCACACCCTGAGTGGACAAACAACTTCATTACCTTGCCTGTGGTGACTGAGAGGAGAAGCCACCTCTGCATGAAGACACTTAAAGCCTTGTAGCATCATCAGAGAGGACCCAGTGTGGCATTTTGCAGCACATCATGCAAATTGCAGCTCATACAAATAGCAGGAGAGCAATTTCCTCAGCCAAATGTGACAACTTCATATCTATCTCACATAAAAACAGCAGCACAGAAGATTACTGAAACAAAAACCTTGGTATTCTAATCACAAATCTGAATGGATTCTGGCTTCAGGGTAACAAATTCAGCACTCATCAGTCTGTGGCTTTGATTGCCACCATAAAAAGTATGTCTAAGAATCCATAAGTCTCCAGAATTATTCCTTGTGTCCTGCCCCCGTTATCATACTTAGATTTTATCAGTACAGACCAGATGACAAGTGAGAGCATTTCCTTGCTGGTAAAATAAAGCTACAGGCAAAGCCTCTGCAGACACAACCTTTAATGGATCTTGTTAGATCACTGCAACTCCCTGCTTGGGGCTATCTGATTTTTGGTTTAAAAGTACCTTATCTTGACTTGGTAGTGAGGAATCAATTTTTGACTGCAGGTTGTTTCCAGCCATGGGGTCAAACTCTATGGTATTTTGTTTGGAAAGGAAGGGCATTTTCTTTGTCCACAATAGGAACCTTTTCTTCTACATGGGGACCTTATGGGGCAGATAGGAACAGTCACATCTTTGCTGTGCGAACATTGGTGCATAAAAAACCACCTGCAGCTTTTTCCCCAGAAAATCCAGGGAACATATTAAGAATTCAATAAGTTGTTCAAATTCATCTTGTTCTCTTTTCCTTCAGAGAATCCCTGACAGCAGTGACCAGTGGCAATCAATTAATCTGAGAACTGAAGGAATGAATCCTTCAGCTCTTCATCATGCTTTTAATGTCCTTGGAGAGCAGAGCTTGAAGAAGAAACACAAAGTTAAGACCTCCACAGATGTGAGCAATCTCAGATTAGAATCATAGAACATGTTGAGTTGGAAGGAACTTTCAACAGTCATCTAGAACAACACCCTGCAGTGAGGAGGGACATCTTGCACTAGATCAGGTTGTTAATCCTTAATCCTTTAACAACAGCTTATGGCCAAAGAAGCCATACATTATATCAGAAACCAGGATTTCCAGACCTGGCACCAACTCTTCAGGCTGCAACTACCCACTGCCTGGTTTGGAGCAAGCATCAAGATACTCAGATCACAGGAACAGCAAAAAGAAACACTTTAAAACTGAGTTTTTCAAACTTAAGGGTGGAGGGAGGTTTAATGTTCTTTTTGTCATTCTTTTTGTCATTTCCTTTTCTAACCTAAATTGCCATTATTTTGAATTTTGCCATGACAAAAAGAAGGTTGACATGCCAGTATCTTCTAGGGCTGCCACTGAGCTTTCCAGCCCACTGCAGTGGGATGTTCTGGCATGGTGCTAAAAACCAGCACTCAGATACAGGAAGATTTAGGTCCAGGTAGGTTGATAACCCCTCAACAGATCAGTGGGGATCAATTTGCTCCTCAGTGTGCTGCTAATCCTCAAGTTACTCCAGTTTCCATCCCACTTAAGCACAAGGTAGAGCAATGAGCAGCACTCTAAACACCTAAGGAGACATGCCCCATATCAACACTAAGAGTGATGCTAAAAAAATGAGGTCTCATCTATAATGGCAACTCAGAATTTTCCTTCCTCATAGAAACCAAGGTATGTGTGTCTTAATCAGTGAAGCAAATCCCATCCACAGTTATTTTGCTGTTTAGGAGACCACAAGAAATTTGCCTTTCCTGCTCCTGTGATATAATTTTTCCATACAGTACTTAGAAGCATAGGACAGGCTGGATCCCAGCCTGAGGGAGATTTCACAGGGATGTTCATAGGAGAATGGCCTACACCAAGATCAAATACAAGCCTCTTAACTCAGCACCTATAGACAAAATAGCATTAGGCACTTTAGAAAAGCAGATACATTCTACATTGGTAGAATGATGTCAAAAAAATAATTAAAATTTCAAAAGTTTTGTTGGCTGTTGATTGGAATTTCTAAGAGACATTGTACAGATCACCAAAAACATTAATCACATCTAAAATGTGTGCTTAGAATTTTCTCAGAACCTACCTAAACACAAGAACAAGAGGATTTTCTTCCTCAAAACAAACACAAAATGCTATCTAGTGTTAGCTCTTTGCTACTGCAGTCTCACACAACTAATTCTAAATTAAACAAAATAAGCTGTGGAGCATGAAATTGCTCAGGGCAGCAGGGATGGCAGCACCACACACCTGGGATACAGGATCCTTGCCCTGTTTCAAAGTCCACTCTCCATTTCAAAGCCCATGGAGACATCATGTTTGCTGAATTCCCAGCTTTGAGAGATAAACTGGAGCAGGGAACAAAGACTGGGAAGAGAAAATGTGGAATGAAAGCTCTGATCAGCTGCTGAGACATCCACCAGAACCAGCTTAGCTGTGCTCTCTCCTTTGGCTGCACACACAGCACAAGATTCTCTCCAGCTAGACAATATATATAATTTTTAATATGTTTTTATGGTGTGCACCATAAAATTGCATTTCATAAATTTTTAAGATTAAAAAACTGTAAGTATTTATTTAACAAGAAATATCTGGATTTAAGCCAAGGAGAAAGAGTGGCAATGGACTGAAGATCACCAGGGTTTAAGAAAAATTCTTAATGTTTTTCTTATAGGTTAATTAAAATAATAGTATTAAAAACCCAACAAAATCTTGCAAGTATTTGTAGTTTCCATTGTGATGGCTGAGTTAATTAAAGATCAGATCCTGCTTCCACAGAGAACTCCTATCCAAAGCTGCTTTTCCAGCAGCAGCTTTCCTGCCCATCAGCCAGGCACTCTGACACCTTGGCACCTACAAAAACATCTTCTTTAAATTGCCATCAGCCTTGCCTGAGACAGATCAAAATATCTCAGCTTCCCCTCTGTGATGTGTCACAAAAATGTCACTTTTATCCTCAGCAGGTGATGTCCCAGCTAACAGTTTTCATGTCCTTCCAGAGGGAGGGAAGGGGGAGAGGAGGTGGCAGCAGCCATTAAGGTGATGGCTCACATGCTGCTTCTGCTTTCCCAGGCAAGTTTTTCCATCACTGCTTCTATGAGATGCATCATATCCCCCTGCCCATGGCTCATACAGCTGGACCATGTTGCCTGTGAGGAGATTCACAAGATTTAGGCTTCCTGGAATAGAGATCATCAGTTCAGGTTTTGGCCATGACATTTTTTCCTATACATTTTTAATGTGCCCTGTAGAAGCACATTTCTTTTTTAATTGTATCCCTGCAAGTAAAGGTTCAGAAACATTCTCCTTCTGAAATTCACCATTTTCTTCTTGATGTAGAAGCAGAATGAATTGTGGATGACAGATGTTGGGTCGTGTTCCTATTGGCAGACTGGAAAATTACTAAATACTTGGAAAATTGTTAGACATATGGAAAATTATTTCCAGAAGAAGATGATCAACTAATAAAAAAATGTGTCATCATAAGATTTTAACTGAAAACTTGTATAGGCTCTACTGTGCCAAATATGTCCTGTTTTTAGCATTACATGGGACAAATTCCTATTGACATCCCTCAAAGTTTTGTCTGGGTTAATCACTGAGGTTTTAGAGGAAATCTAAAACTATTCACTTCCAAGAAGCCTTCCAAGGCTGGCCATGGGGGCTGCAAGCAGGACACTCCTTGAATCCAGGGAGCTGATCCTGCTGATGGGGTTGGACAGTACACACTTATGTTTCCTACATGCCAACCCCCTAAGGTTTCCACAACATGGTGATAAATTCCCAGCAAAGAGGAAAAAAAGGAAGCAAAGACCAGCAGGGACCAACAGAGCATCATGAGATCCCAAGGCCACTCAGCAGCATTCACACTTCTCACCAATCCCAGAGTTGAGGTGCATGAAAATGCTTCATTCCTCAGAAAATACTGCACTGAGATGGGAAAAAATGAGACCTTGGGGCCAAGACTCCTTTCCTATCCCAGAAAGGGACAGATAAAGCACAACCAGATGATCCCAGTAGAAAAAAAAATCACATTCTGCAGCTGCAGGGGAGAAAATGCTGATATTTCTGGAGAAGCCCCAAGGGTCTGGGGAGATTCCCTGGCCAAGAAGAGGGGACACAGACACAGTAGCCAGCCAGGGCACATGGCAGCCAGCCTTGGCGTGCCAGTAGCAAATGGTGTCCAACATCTCCCACTGCAGAGAATTCATTCTTTGCCAGAACTTGTTATTCTGTAAGCACTGAGCACTGATGCCACACCAGGAGGAAGGACAACCTACAGACCAGGCTGTGGCTGTGATGCCAGCACAGGAGCATAAGGGAAAGAAGGATTGGAACAACCAGGATAAACTTTATTCCCATGTCCAACCAGTAAAGGGGCAGTTGCCTGTCCTTATAGTGTGATTTCACTACTTGTTCCTGCTCCTGGGGTCAAGCAGTTATAGACAAATGTCAGATACTGCTGCAAAAATGGGCTCCAAGATTGTTCTTGAAAGGAAGAATCTTTGAAAATTTCACTCTGAGAGGCTGGAAAACCACTGTCATGCAGCTGCAGCCTGGGATAAGGAATAGCTGTTTCAGACCCAGTGCTCCTTTCTCCTCTTTTTCTTTGAGATACTTTGAGTGAGGTGGCCAAAGCCCAGGTGAAGATGGCCTTAATCCCCTAGAGTGAAGGTTACTGGGAAAAATACTCTGGTCTTGAGGTGATATGACCTGACCTCAGATTATGTTAGGTCTGCAGAAAGGTGGTTTAGGGGTTTTAACCTTCTTGTTATCAAGGGGAAGTTTAAAGATGTTTGAAAATACCTCTCCAAATAGAGCTCTTGCTCTTAGCTCAAGGAACCTCCCCCAGGGACTTGAGGTGTCATCCTAACACCTCAGTTTCACAAGTCACTTGTTTTCTGCTAATTTTTAGAGCATTTCCCCTTGGGAAGCTCTCCTTTCTGTCTGATTTTGTGGGGTTTTTTTTGTCTATGTAACTGGTTTATTAATCGTGTTGCTGATACACTGCATTGAATCAGAACTGAAAAATGAAATACAGTGTGGAACAACTTGTGCTGCATGAGGATGGTCCTGGTATTTTAAGTCTACCAAATGCATAATGGTCCAGAGGCAGAAACCAGACAGTTGTTCACAGCTCACATCTCACTGCTCTTTGGCTGTAGAAAAAAAATCCTGCAAAAAAACAAAACCTTGGGATGGCAGCTATTTACCAGAAGAGAATGAGTCACTGTGTTTACTCTGCAGACAGCAACATGAAAGACAAGGAGCCAGGAAAGGTCACAGAGGAGTTGTCTCCTTGCCACTTATTTTGTCGGTTCCTCTGACAAAGGCAAAGCCATCTGCAATACAAGCAATGAGGCAGTGATGACCAAAAGATTTCAAAAGGAAATGAGAAGAGTGCCAAATGCTCTGGATAAAAAAAAAAGCAAGTGAACAAGAAGAGTCAAACAGCTCTTTGTGTAACCTTTACTCCACTGCTAAGTGCAGCAGTTTATAGTCATTATAGAAAAGCCTCTGATTGTATTATAAATGTAATGACATTAGCAGGACTGTCGCTGTGTTTGTAGCAACAGTTGTGAAATTAATTTTTTTTCTTCATTAAGGAGATCCTTATTTGCATGATTAAAATGTCAGCCCAGATAAATGCATGTGCTGGAGAATGAATCACCGAGCAAAAATGCCACCTGCCAAGCCTGGAGAATAGGACAAATAAACAAGCAGCAAGGAGCAGCTCAAAAACTTGATCCAGTTCCCAGTGGGAGCCATGCCATCATCCTCCAGAACTGCAATAAGCTCCAGACAAGAGCCAAGGAGAGGGAGACTCAGCCCAGCGACAGCCCAAATGCTTGGGATTTTTGCTTTAGCCACACTCAACCAAAGGGAAATCTTCATCCCAATAAAAACAGTGTCTCCATTGTGGTTTGGAGAGCACAAACCCCTGCTGTCATGAAAGAGGGCAAAATACATGCAATCCAAGTTATTCCTTTGCTACTATTTGGTAAAACACAAACCCAGCCTATGAGCTGAAGCTCATCAACTCTGCCTGCTGTTTCAAAATAAAAGCATTTCCTATTTTCAGTCTCTGATCAAATACTTTACATGAATTCCCATTAAAAAAAAACATGCCCCTACATGAAGTTCCAGGCTCAGAGACTGACTTATAGTTGTCCCCAGAAGTGGATCTCAAATGACAAAACTGATAATATCAGAATGAAGAGCACTAGACTGTTTTCCTTTTATGCCCAAAGTCAAGAAGGGAAGCCAAAAAGATAATATGGTGTCCAGGAGATAGTAGATTTTACCAGTTTTAAGCAGGACCTGATCCTGCAAGAGTATTGTCACTGATAATTAGAGCAAAAAGAAGACAAATAAGCATAGAAAAAAATACTATTTTAAACCAAGTTGCTCAATTTAAAGTCCATAAAGTGTCTTATTATATGTTTTTCATTACAAAGTTCATTTGAACTTTTTTCCATTTTAGGAAATATAATGAAGCAAGAAACTCTGATATTTCCCACAAACTCCAGGGAAATGTGTTTGTTATTCAAAATGTTGGATTTTGACTGAGTGAAAAGTTCTGATTTGATCTTACATTTTATTTTGTGTGAAACTTCAGAAGATGAAAGGCTGAAATGGAAATCCAGCTATAAAAATGCAACATTCTCTCTGGAAAGGTAAAACCAAAACACTCTGGAAGGAAGCAGAAGTCTGTGTCCTCGAGGAGTCATGGGGACAACCCAACAGATTATTTCTTAAATTCTTAAATATTTCTTAACCCATGTGTTTTGGTGAAACTCTGTTTGATTATTTGCTAATTAGCGCTTTCTAGAAGATGATTAGTTGGACAACTTTTGCCCAGCTCAGCATCATGCCATCACACATCTCCTGATGATCAGGCCTTGCAGGCGGGTCTGTGGGGAAGGAGGGCTCCTGGGTGGCAGTTTCTTCTGCAGAGTGACTCAGGGACAGGACAGGCAGCTCCCAGCTCAAGAGGAGCCACCAGTTTGTCAAAGCTCAAATAAAGAATCACAAACATGCTGGAAAGCTGTATTGGCATCCCCTCCTCCCCTCCCAGCCTCCTCCTCTTCTCAAGCAGATCAACGCTGCTGGCATAAAATCTTTCTTCTGACCTTCATGGGTTCAGAATATTCTCATCAATACTAGTCTATATTGCATTATGCTCCAAAGGTATTTCAGCAAAGAGGCTTTTTTTTTTTTCCTCCAAGGCTCCAGTGAACCAAATCTCTGTTAGAAAATGCTTAGGTTATTTCTAACATAGTCACACTCAGTCCATCATGAAATATGGCAGACAAGTCATCCAAATCAGGTTTCTCTGAAGAGTTCAAAAATGAACTGGATAATTTTGTAAAAGTTAGGGAAGAATTGGTAATATCAGTCCCTGAATGCTAGTTTGCATGTACCAGTTTGTTTAAAAAAGGTATACTTCAGACCACCACCATGAAGAACTGCTGATGGGATAGAATAAAAATAAGGCACCAGGGGGACACAGAGCACAGTATATAGCTGAGATCTTCCAGCAGGTGTTTTAATGCAGTTAGGGCCAGAGTACTAAAGGGTTTAGTCACTGAACTGAGGGTGAAATCCCTTTTTCAAAGGGAAAAACTTGCAGCTGCTGCCCAGGCAGACATGGTGCTCTTCCACCTTTCAACTACAGAGTACACTGTATCCCTCTTCAGCCTGAAGCTGGGTTGCCTAAGACAAATATAAACCTACCAGGGTGAGGAGAAAAAGCAGGAGATGCAGCAGAACTGCTGCAAATGGCTTGGCAGTCCAGTGAGAGCATGCAGATGAAGCAGCTCTGTCCTGCATCATACAAAGCCCAGGCTGCAAGGGCCAACGGGACCAAACAATGGTCAAGGAAAAAGCCCTACGTGCAGATTCTCACAGGGGTGTCAAGCAATAGCTGAACTGGGAGGAGTCAAGCATTTTGCCAACCACGGAGCTCAGTCTTGCAGGCAATAAGATGATTCAGTGTCAGAACCAAGATAATGGCTCATCCTTTCCAAGATAATGGAGACACTTCTGTTGAGCTCATCAGGCTTTTTTGAACCTTGGCTTGAGGAAAGAGGAGTGAACAGAAAAGACAAAGCAGTTATAAAACTAAGATTAACATGGCTTATCCAAGGTCTCCATCCTGCAGAACTTCTGCTGTTACCCTTGCTTTCCAGGAGAATCGTAG
>VZTY01027728.1:1679-21892 GCA_013400935.1 Turnix velox
GATGGTCAAAGGGCTGGAGCAACTGCCCTATGAAGACAGGCTGAAGGGAATTAGGGTCGTTTAGCCTAGAGAAGAGAAAGCTCAGAGGGAACCTTATAGTAACTTCTCAGTACCTGAGGGGGTCCTACAGAAAGGCAGGGGAAGGACTTTTTAATCTGATATCGGATGGGAGGACTAGAAACAATGGATGGAAATTGGAAGGGGGCAGATTTAGACTAGACATAAGAAAGAAATTCTTTACAGTGAGGATGGTGAAACACTGGAAGAGGTTGCCCAGGGAGGTTGTGGATGCCTCCTCTCTGGAGGTGTTCAAGACTAGGCTGGACATGGCACTGAGCAGCCTGATGTAGTGGGAGGTGTCCCTGCCTATGGCAGGAGGGTTGGAACTCAATGATCTTCAAAGTCCCTTCCAACCCAAACTATTCTGTGATTCTATGATTAGCTTCTCTTGCACAGTAATGGGGCACCTTGACTGCTGTTACTTCTGTGAAAATGGTCAGAGCTCTTGTAGAAGGGATATGAAAACTGATACTTAAGTCAGCTCCTTTACAATAGGTTTCTAAAATGAAACTGTTGTTTCAATGGAGCTTTTACTGTAGAATTTTTCAATGACATTGGTAATTTCACAAAGAACTTTCTTGTGGTGGTTCTCTTTCATATGATAAATGGCTTTGATGAGTACATTCCTTGCTTTTGATGATTTTTCTATCCTTGCAATTGGTATTCGGTAAGAATTTCTTTGAATAAGGGATGCTGCCCAAGAATTGGAGTTAGATTTTCTCTGCTTCTGTTCTAAAGAATGGGGAGAGTAACTGTTCAGTTAGTATCATGCTGGATTGATGTAATTTAAAGAGGGATACTACTTCTCTAAATTCTCTTGCATTTAGCTTTCTCATGATACCTTAGTACATGGAATTTTATTTTTTCACACAAATTAACAAGATTGGTCTGTGTACATTTTCTTATTTAGTTGTTCATGTATTGGGAATTAGTTTCCAGAGAAATACAAATATATAAGAAGGGGAGGGATCAGTTTAGTGATACTTGGTTTTTATTTGCCTCGTTATTGAGGCTTCCACTTGGCTACCACAGATCTGAGTTTTAGAGGATATTCAAGTGCTTCCATATCATTCCTGTATGTGACCATCACTAGTGATACTCAGAAAATAGTCTTCATTAGTATTTGCAGCACTAAGTTGTCATAAAAAAGAAGTTGATAGGAAAAAAAATAGTTCCTTGTCTCAAAGGTCTGCTTTGCTGCAATTTTGCTGAAATTTATTTTATTCTGCCTTTTTTTTCCCCCTTCTTTTCCTCTTCTGCTTGAAATTAATGTTAGCTTTAACAAACCTGTGGTTCAGTTGCATGTCATGACCAGTTTGATGTTGCCTTTTTTAGTACTTTACTGTGACTACCTAGAAAAGCAGCTGGCTTCATCCTCCCACTGCCCTCAGATATTGTCCCTTTTATTTGACCTCTGCTCTGTTTTGCTCTGCTTGATATTTTCTTTCTTGTAACTTATAAGATGCATTTAATTACAATGGCAAAATGTGAATGCACTAAGCTCTGGGAAAGTTTTAACACAGAAGTGCCCTCTCATTACAGACCTCTCATACCTGAGTAATTCTTCTAATTCCAGAATGAATTATTCAAGGTCTGCCCAGCATAACAAGTGAATGGATGGATGATCATGAGGCTTTTCTCAAGAAGTTTGTGGCAGGTTGCCTATGAGAAATTAATGCTTTTCCTGATGAAGTTTTATTTAGAGTGAATGGACATGCCACTGAAGCTGATGTGGCAATGTAAAGAAAGATAAAATTAAAGCTGAAGAGGAGATGAGGCTGGGATTTCTAACCTTTTCTTTCTTCCCCTAAGCTTCTCGGTGTTTCATTTCCTGCTGATGTTCATTCCCAGGCACCAGCTCAATAATCTGTGTTGCTTATAGTAAAGAGAGAGAGAGAAGGATATAGGTTTTAGTCCTGAAACTCCCTTCTCCTTTCACAAAGTGAATATTTTATATTAGATAAGAGCATATTATATTTTAGCTATATCTGATCCAGAGGTACAGATCTGTAAAATATCATCAGTGTTCAAGATGAGTTATGCTCTAGCAAAATTTTATTCTTAAATCTTTAGGGTAAAACCAGTGAAAAATCCATGGGCAGATCATTTAGTCTATGAATCTCAGAAGAAGGGTATGCTAAAAAGGGAATAATGTGCCTCCTGTGCTGCCAGATAACTGATTCTCTCTTAGGGAGACAGATGTTTTTCTCATCTATAAAAATTAAGAACTGGAGACAATTCAGAAGCAGTGTCACTGCTAATGGGAGAACTGAACTGATGGCTTTGCAAGGAAAGATAAAAGCTATATCCAGCTCAGCTAAGTAATAGAAAGGCTTATCAATAGTTGAAAGATGTCAGTCCCAAGGTGAGAGTATTTAGAACTGCAAGAGGAAAAATAACTAAGAATTATATAGGAAAGTTGTAAAAAAAAAAAGTAGTAGTAGTAATAAATATATTGAATAGCTGTGAAAAACTCTTAGAATGAGTAGTTCCATAGGGAGAGGGATTACAAGCATGACAAGTGCAACTTAGTTTGCTCCATAGCTCTGAATTCCCTGGATTTGTGAATGTGTAGGGAAAAAAAAGCTAAAAAGGATGTATTTTATTGAATGAAGCAATCATGTTGNCTTGAGTGGAAAATTGTAAAAAAAAAAAGTAATAGTAGTAATAAATATATTGAATAGCTGTGAAAAACTCTTAGAATGAGTAGTTCCATAGGGAGAGGGATTACAAGCATGACAAGTGCAACTTAGTTTGCTCCATAGCTCTGAATTCCCTGGATTTGTGAATGTGTAGGGAAAAAAAAGCTAAAAAGGATGTATTTTATTGAATGAAGCAATCATGTTGGAGGTAGATGGGTGGGATGGTCCTTTCTGGCTCTTCCTTCTTGTTTCTGCCCTGTATGCTTTAACTGAGGCTCACTGGGATCTTATCTATGATATGCAATATCTTTGTGGGAACCTGAACTATAATAGTATCATTGGAGCTCTAAGGATCTTACAGATACCACTTCATCACAGATATTATTGACAGTAAGTGCTTTTACCACTTTTATATGTTCTCACTGTGAATTGTTTTACAGCAAGGCAGCCAAATCAAGAGAATTTTTCCTGACCAGCTGAGGAACTGATAAGTCTCTTTACAAGATCTTAGGTGAATTCAATGCACTAGGATGTTAAAAGGGTGGGTTAGGACAAAAGAGACTTGTCAAAACATAACCCTCTCCTCTTGCCATTTCCTCAAAGGCTATCTCCCTGCATGTAAAACTACTCGTCTTTTGGAACCCCATTTATCCTTAGTTCCTTTATTTGGAGAGTCCACATGATCCTTTTCAGGAATCATTTCCCACCTTATCTTCTGCTTTTATCTTCTGTTTCCCTCCCTCAATATCTGCACATCATGATTCTTTTTCAGGCTGAGTCATTATCCTTTTAAATGTTCCTAGGAAGGGCTTTTTTTCCTGTCATTCTATCTATTTCTCAGCCAAGTGGTGCCAGTAAGATCAGAATAAGTGTCCTGGTGCAAACCCAAGCTAGGAAGAGGTCTGTGAAATGCAATGCCTGTAAGACAAGCATCTGAGTTGTATTGCTGACAGTGAGTTCAATTTATCCCTCATTCCCTGGCCATTTATATAAACTTCCACTGGAAGAGAAAAAAAATCGTAGAATAGTTTGGGTTGGAAAGGACCTTAAAGATCATTGAGTTCCAGCCCCCCTGCCATAGGTAGGGACACCTCCCACTACATCAGGCTGCTCAGTGCCTTGTCCAGCCTGGGACATCCTCAATCATTTCCAGAATTTGAAGATTAATATAGATCCAGTCCTGCATTTCTCTGTGTGTGTGATTTTTGAAAATTTGGGGGTTTTATTCCTGCCAGTCATTGTGAGTCCACGGACAATATGGCTCCCTTTCTGCTACAGAATCTGCACAGATCCTCCCAAGGCAGTGCCTACAAATGGAAATAGGAAGTATTCCCATTCCAGGCCTGCAGTGTCTAATTCAGATTGATTATGCATGAAAAGCAATGTGTCCCAAATGCTAATGTTCCTTCTGCACTACATCTTGTGAGCAAGCAGCCAGTGTGGCTTGCTTCAGTAGCTTTTATATGTAAACAGACCTTAAAAAACATAATCTACATTGTCAAAGCGTAATCTAAATGATGTACTGACATTGCTTACTTTGATATGCTGACTTGGTTTTGAATTCTCTGTGGATTGCCTGGCCCCAGATGGCCTTTTTCTGTTTTGTTTACTTTTCACTTAGCTGTCACATATTTATTCCCATTAGATGTACAAAGTCAATGGTTTCAGCCTAGTTTTACAGCTTAGTTGGCTAATATGGCACAGGGAAAGAGCTGAGTGAAGCCAAGCACAGGGGCAGGAAAAAAAGCATTGTGATTCTTCAAGGCTTACATAGATCAACGAAACAGAAAACTGGTAAAAGATCTGGTAGGGCAGCTACAGAATTTTTATTATTTTTCAGAAGAACGTGATTTGACTGGAAAGTAGAATTCCACTGAAATAAAAGAAAGGGTTTACATGACTGCATTTCTGTTTTCAAAAGCTTACTTCTGAATAAGTGCTGATTTTTTTTACAGCCCATATGCTTAAATTAAGGAAAAATATGGATTTGTTTTAAATATGAATGCCCAGTAAAACGTTACTGGAAAAGCTTTTCAAGATAATGAGTTGATTTGGGCTTGTCTTAGTCAAACAGTTAAAATGGCTTACATGATCTTGCTACACATAAATCTTTGAAGATGCATGCTGAGAAAAATAATCCCAAAAAATCTGTCTGATGTAGTCTTGCCCATAGTCATACACAGAGCCTGAAAGAAAAATGAGTGTTCATGTTATCTGTGACAACCTGAAGAATGGGTAAAAAGTGAACCATCTTGAACACTTGTCTTCCATAGTCCTGCCTACCCTCCATCACTTCTCCAAATGTGAACACCTACCTTGTTGTTTTTATGGCTCAATGAAAAATGGGGGATTTGGAGTGGAACTTAGCATTAATGGAAGGTGCCCAATGTTTCATCTGTTTCCTCAAGAGGAAGAGGTTTCCTGCATGCACAGCACAGTTCCACTGATGGCATGTTGTTCTCAGGCCATGTTTCTTTTGTTTCTGGCATCAGTCACAGGGTGATTTTTTTGCTGAGAGTTTAATGACATCCAAACTTTGCTTTCTTTAAAGAGCAGGCTGTGCTGAAACTGCCACATGTAGAGGTATGCTGACCTCCTTTTGGACTTGATGACCCATAGTCTGAGTGCTTGCTCTGTTTGCCACAGGTGAAACACGGGAACTATGCCTTTGTGTGGGACTCAGCAGTGCTGGAGTACGTGGCCATCAATGATGCCGACTGTTCGTTTTACACCATTGGGAACACTGTTGCAGACAGAGGATATGGGATTGCTCTGCAGCATGGCAGCCCCTACCGTGATGTCTTCTCACAAAGGTAAGTGTTTGGAGAATGAGAAGGCCTTCTCCAGGTCCTAAGGGAAGGTGTTGCTCAGTTCTAGATCCTTCTTTCCATTTAATTTTCTGTGAAGAGAAAAACTTTTTGTGCCTGCAGTGCATTTAATTTTTTGCATAAGCATTTGTTTCCTCAGAGACATGGGATTATTCACTCCTCTAGAAAATGCATTAAAAATACTTCGTGTTGCTCTTTATTTGAGTAGTTCTTGTTTCTTCTGGACAACGTTAATGAGATGGGCTGAACATCATTAGTAGTAAAATGAGGAAAGAATTGCTTCATTTGTCATAGAGGGACAAAGTAACTCAACCCTTCCTCTTACAGGAGCCTTTTCTTAATGAGAAAAAGGTAAATTTGGACACTGACGGGAAGAAGGGGATGAACAAAAACATTTGATGATTCAGTGAAAAGAACCTTATTAGTACCCAAAAGCTTAGATGCTTAGCCCAATACTAATGGGCTACAGAACCAACTCTTGGGCTACAGAAGAGCAATCTTCAGAGATGCTTCTGGTCCTGGTTTTCTACTTGGATGAGAATTACTAAATCCATTGTATGTATTGTGCCTTTGCAGTATTTGTGCTTTACTCTGGCATTCATTCCTAAATCAGCATATGTGTAAAATGTGAAAAACAACCAAACATTTTTAAATTATCGTGGAGAAGACATGGGCTCTTCTCATGTTTTTTTTCCATTGCAAACCTAGTCTTTCAACCCAATTTCTCGTGATTTCTGTTAGATGCAAGTTTTACAGCTGCTGTGATGGAATTTCTTTTGTGTGGTTGTTATTAATGAACATGGGTAAATATGTCATACAAATATGCTTCATTCAGGCTCTCACCTTTGTCTTCAGTCCATAGGATGAGGTAGAGGTAAAAAGTAACAGATTCAGAGAAATCACTGCTCACACACACTGCATGAACTGAGAAGGGTTGAATTCTTTGAATCTGTTCTATGTTGAAAGCTATTTGGCTGTGTTTTGTGCTGACATTGCAGTAACATAAAGCAGAAGTTCCTAGAATCAATGAAGGATTTAATTTCAATAAAGTGTATATTCAATTTAAGTATTGCAACCAGCTTTAGAGGCAATTATTCACCAAATACTTTAATATTCCATGCATGACCGGGCTGCATCTGCTGAAAGTCACTGTCTCTGTAATGTTTAGGGTGTAATCTTTCTAAGAAATGCTTCCAGCTGTTGGACATCTCAGGTGTTTGTCAAGGTGTTGTCATCCCCTTCAGAGCATTACCCTGGTAGGCTTCAGTACAAAAATTTGAAAACATAGATGAATTTCATAGCCTGTGTCTTTATTAATCAGCACAGTGAACCTGCCAAAAGGCATGGCAGGGCTCATGCCCACATAGCTGAGCATTCTTCATCCCTCTTGCCACTGCTCTCCAAGTCATGGTGGATGTATCCAGCCCCTTCTCATTTGTGTGGTTGTTTTAGTTCTCAGTACATGAGGGAAATTATCACAGCTGTTAAGTGGTTATCCTTGTCACAGTATTCAAGAGTTGGCACGGTTAAGTTTCATCTTCTGATGCACTGTCTTGAGCAACTTCTTGATCATTGGTCTGTGCAGGCTTTATATTTCCAAGTACAATTTTATTTTGTAATAAAATTTGAGCGTTTCAGTTTATTATATCTTGAAGGTATAGGAAAGCAGAAAGAAGCATAAAAATTTGTACATATATAGCTCCTTTTATCTGAAGATTTTTGAAGCAATGTATTTAAATACTGGATCTCTCAGTGGAAAGTAAATGCCATTTATGTTTAATGTTTAGGGAATCTGTAGCATAAGGAGACTTAGATGGATTCCCAAAGCCACATATTTTTTCCTTAATGGAATCAGTAGGCACTCAGATTTCCTAATTTTCCATTTCCTTCTATTGTTGAGTTCGGGTGGATGTAGAAAGGGATTATTTATGAGATATTGGGCCACAGGAGGTTCTGGATGGATACACAAAACTTAGACCTGATGAGAAAGTAACTCATTAGGGTATCAAGAGTAATGATTGAACAGAAAAATTGGAATTTGCTGGGGATGATGCTACCTGCTGGAGAATTTAGAGAGCCTGAGATGTATATTCTGAAAAAGTCTGTGCTGCCTCATAGCTTTTTATTTCTGTATTATGAAAGCATATTATACTGCACTTCTGATCATGTCCATAAATATAAATTTACAGTTTAAAGCTGTGAAATATCACACAAGATACACACACATGAAAGAGACAGTGTACTTATAAGGTAGCTTATAAGGTAGTTTTGTTCTGAAACCCTTCAGTACTGTACCTTATGATTACTTCCATGTGGTTTTCACAAATCATGCTTACTTCTTCATGAACAGGCTGAACAACCTTCTGCTGGTTCTATATGTTAAAGAGAGAGGGAAATAGATTGCATTGAATAGGATTAGCAAATGTTCACATGAATATTTTGCATTCCTCAAGGCAGTAGGGAACTTATTTGAAATATATTGGCATCTCTTGATCTTTCTCCAAATCAATATATTTACACAAAAATGCAGGGCTTCTGTTTTATGGAATTTCATATAACACCATAATCTGCACAGTATTAAGGTTGCATCTGCAAAAGGTCTGGTGATCTTACAGGAGATTTTGGTCTCAATGCAGAAGGCACAAGCACAAGTTTAAGGCTTTTCCTTACCTTTTCTGAACATTCTGGTGATTTCCAGAGAAACAGGAAAAGAGATGAGAGGTGTAAATACCCACCCCTTCTCTCTAGTGTTGTAGGGATTGACTTGCAGTCAACACTGAGGCAAATTTTAGGCATTTGGGATTTCCCAAACCACTTTAAGATGTCTGTTACTCCAGGGAATGAACATGTGCAAAATGCTGCTGCCTTTGAGGACTGCTACAATATTCACCTGCTCTGTGAAGTATTCCAATCTCTATAGGATTTTACTCATAAGGCTGCTTAAGAAGGGCATTAATCCTGTGCTCAGATGCTTTAAGTCCATCCTGAAAGTGTGTGTGGGGCTGTAGCATAAATTAGACAGAAAACAGTACCCCTGAGGACTTCATTCACATGTTGCAGATCTTAAGAGGTCTGGCAGCCAGTTGGAGTGCTCAGGTAGACTGCTGTCCCCTCCTTTTCTATGCCACCAGTACTTAGCCTTCTGAGCACCAGCAGCCACCAGGCAGTGTGTCAGTTTTCTATCTTCTTTTTTTTTTTTTGAAAGTAATGACAGGGGCTTTAATAATGGGAACTGCCAAATTTCCTAGGAGAGTTGGAAGAGCATGTGTCATTTGGTTCATGAGAAACTCTATGCTGACACTGAACTTGACACCTGTTAGGGAGCCTTTTCAGCCCTAAAGTTTAAAACTTTCATTGCACCCCTGGGAAGTATAAATATAATTGCAAAGTCTTTTCAGGGTACTTGAGAGGATGCCTGTGCCTCCTAAAGTGCAGTAGCAGCAGTGGCTCAGGTGTTGTGCTGGTTTCTGGGGATCAAGGAGGGGGTGATAGCAAAGTGTTCACATCCCTACTTCCTCTGCCAGATGGCTTTTTTCTTCTGTGCCACAGTCCCTGTTTGTTAGTGGCAGAGGAAACATTAATTTCACACTCATCAGAGGCCAAGTCTTTTCACTGATGTAACTAGAAGTTGTTAACACCCAGTACTACTTAAAAAATCAAGCCATAGTATTGCTTGTATCCCAGCAGCATCCATATGCCTTCTGCCCAAAACCTTCACTTGTAAAATAAGGAAACAGGGACAATAAAATATTTTTTTTATTTATAAGAATGCCTCGGGGCCCACAAGCATCTTGCTCATTGCTTGCCAGCCATGTTTTCCCAGATAGCACTCACCCCAGCCAAGCACCAGTTTACAGACACTTAATGTTGCCCGTGTGCCAGAAGAAGCAAGAGCCACATACCTCCTGCTGGTCACCTGTGAGAGCTGGGACATGTAGAAGGTGCAACTACCATATAGTTTCTGCAGAAATCTCAGATTGAATCAGGCATAAATTACCAAAAAACACTATGAATTTGTGTTGAAGCTAGAAAAGCCAGTCACTTCTTTTTGACCTGTGGGGAAAAAAGTCATAGAGACTTACTATGATTTCTCCAGAAAGTGATGTTCTTTTAGAAGTCCAAAACTTTGGAGGCAAGGAGGAGAGCCATGGCATAGCATTTCAGATTCACCCTTAGCAAATAGTTAGGGTTATGTTTTAAATAAATTATATATATTTTCTCTTATTCTCTTTTTATCTCATCAGCAAAACCTGGAGTCACAATTTAATTGTTTTTTCCTTTCTCCTCAATATTAATTCTCTTTCCTCCTGTGTCCTGGAGGTCACTGTTGTCCAAAGACCCCAGCACACTCTGGAGTTAATTTTTCTGAGTCCTTGGGACCATGTACCCTTTTTTTTAGAAGATTCTCACCTTGCCTTTTTTTTTTTTTTTTAATGAAAATACATGAGTGTCCCTAAGTCTCTGACCTACCTTTTGCCACCCAGGAGAAAATAAGAGTTTTGGATTACATCCTAGCCTTGCAGAAGATTGTCCATAATGATCAAATTGGGTTTTTCATGGTTAAATCCAGAAGAACAGTGAATGCCTCAGAAAGAACTCAGCTTTTTTTTGCATCTGTTATATGTTTGGGGTTGAAATACTCTTCTGAGCTCTTCTGATACTCTTCTGTATGTAAAACTCGGAATAATACAGTGAAGACACTAGTAAAAATTCTGCTCCTAAAGTTCTTTTAATGTTATTCCAGTAAATTAGAAAACTTCACAAATTATTGTACTTGAAACAAACTCCTGAATCTAAATAGGAAACTAGTTCTTAGACCTTGCCCTTAGATCATGTCACAAGTTCATATAACTGAAATTATATTAGTAAGACGGGAAAAAAAACCCCAATTCCAGATTTCTGAACAGATTTCTGACATGAGAGTCTAGTCTTAATTGATTCAGATACATTCACTGTTACCTTTGGAGTTGCACAATAAAAAGGTATTTTTTCAGACAGCAAGGATACTAAATAAAATAAATTTTAAAACCCAACAAAAATAACTGTCGTAACACACCAATATTTTTTTGCTGTCTACACAAGACTTGTAGGAGTGAAACAGGGAATTGCATCAGGTCCTAGATCTCAAAACACATCCACCTTCCTCTTTCCTCACCCAGCTCCTCCAAGATTGTCCCTCATGCTGGGAAACTCACCTTGTGGAAGTGCTGCTCAGCCAGCCAGCCAGTTGCCTGCCCCAGAAGAGCCATAGGATGTGCACAGACACATCCTGTGCACAGACAGTTTTCTTCCAGATTGCTGAATCCAGAAAGACCTGTAACCTCAAATAAGTTACAAGAAAACATATAGCTTCATTCTGATTTTTGAAAATGGTATCCATTACTTCATATGAAGCCCTAGCAGGACAGCTTTTATCCCACCATTATTCTGTCTTATCCTTTCTCCAGCCAAGCCCACGACCGTCTGATCCAAGCTAGCTCTCTTCTGTAATCCTGGGTAAGCACATGTCTTTCCCCAAGGACCAGATGATTTGATGCTGTCCCTTTGCATCCTACTCCACTAACTGCTGAATACAGAGCTGCAGGTTTTGAAGATTCCTGCACTGTCATCACAAGTGTTTCCTGGCAAGTATTTCACTTGGTAGCAGGGTCAGCTGGCTGTAGGACTGCAGAGAAACTGTGGCTCCCACACATCATGCTGTGAGAGCATTGATTCATGATGGTGTGCATCTGGTGAGTCCTGGTCTCATAGCAGACTCATCAGAAGTTGGGGTGGAGACACCTATAGAAACACAGACTTTAGCAACATTTCTTATGCTGAAATATTAACTGATGAGGTGGGTTAAAAGTTTCTGCAGGAGAAGTTTATAATATGCACATAATGGAAAATTAATTAATGAAAAGTCATAAAGCAAATGAGAGGTTTAGTAGGTTTTTAAAATAGACTGTAATATTAATTGATGGAGTAAGTTAAAGAATTCTGAAGTAGGAGCACTAAGAAGAGCATGAGCAGTTCTGGAGCCCTCAACACAGGAAGGACATTGAGCTGTTGGAGCGGATCCAGAGGAGGCCACGAAGATGGTCAAAGAGCTGGAGCAACTGCCCTATGAAGACAGGCTGAAGAAGTTGGGGCTGTTCAGCCTGGAGAAGAGAAGGCTCAGGGGGGACCTCAGAGTAACTTGTCAGTACCTGAGGGGGTCCTACAGAAAGGCAGGGGTAGGACTTTTTAATATGATATTGGATGGGAGGACTAGAAATAATGGATGTAAATTGGAAGGGGGTAGATTTAGACTTGACATAAGAAAGAAATTCTTTACAGTGAGGGTGGTGAAGCCCTGGAAGAGGTTGCCCAGAGAGGTTGTGGATGCCCCCTCTCTGGAGGTGTTCAAGACCAGGCTGGACAAGGCACTGAGCAGCCTGATGTAGTGGGAGGTGTCCCTGCCTATGGCAGGGGGGTTGGAACTCGATGATCTTTAAGGTCCCTTCCAACCCAAACTATTCTATGATTCTATGAGAAAGAAAATTCTAAGAGAAATACATTATATTGTTTTGCCTGTATGCAGTATAGGTCTGTGAGAATCAGAGAACTGCCTCCTGGCTTTGCCATGGGAAGGCACCTCTGTATTCAAATGATGCTGGGGTGAAGCATCATTGCTGCATGCTAGAAATGAGTGCCATGGAGAAGACAGCTTAATGTCTTCTCTTCTTCCTAACCAGTGCTCACTTTCAGAAAGGCCACTACATTCAGGGTTTCAGAAGGGCAAGCCAGGTAAGCTCTTTATGTGTGTTAGTTCTCCATCATTACCCATGAAGCACCCCAAATAAAACAGTCAAATTGTAATGCAGTAAATTGCAAGTTCATACTGCTTTGCAAGCTATTTCTTACTATTTTCCATCCACTTCTTTTGCCTTAGGCACCACAGACCTGGAGTGCAAAATGACCAGATATTACCTAGCGATGTGTGTGCAGTAGAGTCAGTGGGAGCAGTGTTGCTCATCCAACTATGTGGAAGCAACGTTTCTTGTAAGCTAAGTTGTTCATGTGCTTACAAGTTTTATGGAGTGAGTAAGTGCATGGCTGCGGTATTTGAAAATGCCTGGTTATAAATTTGATGACAGTAAAGCTAAAAGAAGTCTCAGTGAGTGACTTCCCTCCAAGAGCTTGCCTTTTTATGAATTCCCAGTGAAGAAATTAGATTTACAGTTAATGCACACTTTCCTGGAGTCCATTTTTTTTTTACTCCTCTTGTGTTTGTATGCATCAGCCTCCAGGGGGAACAGATTTAAGTACTTGCTGCAATTCACTTGGGCAGTAGCTTTGCCATTAAGGTGGGATAGAAAACAAGTGCAAAGGTTTCCCTGAATATAGGAAGGATCCAACCATGCAGTGGTCTTGATGACAGAACTGTAATAACCACAAACACAGGTTTAGTTCATCTATCTCATACCAGCACTACCTGCCAGAGGTTCCTGCCACTTGACCTAAGTTGCTCGAAACACTGGTCAACCTATTTCAGTTAAAATGAGCAAAAGTACTGATACAGTAGAGCATAATAGATCTTTCCTAACCCATTTTGTTGCCTTAAAAGGTAATTAACCTTTAGCTGGACCATAAGGCTAGTCTTCAGCTGGTCATGTTTTCCAAACAAAAATGAAAGACTTTTCCCTAGAAGTAAAACTTGTTTTCAAAGCTGAAATATGTTCTGGAAAATAGTGAACCTGATGGTATTACAGCTGAGGGGATTTATCCATACCTGAGCTAAGAATTTTGATTCTGTCCATGGAACTGTTACATCTCAGCCTACAGAGATTTTTTCCATGCCATAAATCACCAATCTGCTATTTGTCACCCATCTGTGATTCATCAGTAGGTGACGGAAGATGCTAGCCTTGCTTGTTGACTTTTCAGAATCAAATCAAGTTTGCAGGCAGGGAGAAGAAAAAAGCACATTTTGGAAGTCTTCAGAACAAAGAGCCAAGGAAGGGTTTGTAGCAGAGGTGTCTGGTTGAAGGGACAGAGGGAGTGAGAGGAGAAGGAGGGAGGACCTGAGTGCTTGTGAATGATTAAGGGAGGTGAATAAATGGAGCCTTACTTAGTGCTCAGCTCTGATTAGAAAAGTGAGAAAACTACAGAAACTACACAGAAAAGCTTTCTGCTATGTTTCAGAGCAAGCCCATGAGGTAGGTTGGTTCCCAGAGCCATCAGGTGGAAACAGGGAGGGGAAATCAGAAGTCCCAGGGAGAAGAGGCTGTGCAGATGAAGTATCATGAGGTCATAAGGGCCTCTGGCCAAATCCCAGAGAAGACTTGGTGGTGGTGGCCAGGAAACCAAAGCATTAAGCTGCAGAGAAGCTTGTGTCGAGGTATTTTTTAAGGGTGTGGTGTAAACAGTAAGTGGCTTTGGAAGACTGTGCCATATGTATCAATAGCACATTGTCCAACTGGGTTGCTCCACATGCCATAGCCCCTGAAAGGGCCTGAGTGATGGGAAGTGGGCAGGTAGACAGCTGGAGCAGATATCCAGGTGTCCTGCTGCTGCAGAGGTTAAAAGGCATCTGCCTGAGCCAGACAGAGATTTTGCACTGCTGCATCTTGTCCTGGCAGCAACATGATGGTCAAAGGGCTGGAGCAACTGCCCTATGAAGACAGGCTGAAGGAGTTGGGGTTGTTCAGCCTGGAGAAGAGAAGTATAGTAACTTATCAGTACCTGAGGGGGTCCTACAGAAAGGCAGGGGAGAAATTCTTTACAGTGAGGGTGGTGAAGCCCTGGAAGAGGCTGCCCAGAGAGGTTGTGGATGCCCCCTCTCTGGAGGTGTTCAAGACCAGGCTGGACAAGGCACTGAGCAGCCTGATGTAGTGGGAGGTGTCCCTGCCTATGGCAGGGGGGTTGGAACTCGATGATCTTTAAGGTCCCTTCCAACCCAAACTATTCTATGATTCTATAAAAAGGAACACAAGGTTGCAGCACATCAACACCCAGGCAGAGGCAGCACATGTGCTTAACTGGGTTGTGCCAGAATGAACCAAATTTCCCTGGAAATATTTCACAGGCTTAGACTCTAGAATTGGTCTGGCTCAGAAAGGAGACCCCAGAAACCTCACCTTGGCTTTGTAGTTTTTTGGTTGGGGAGTCACAGTAGTTAGAAGCTAACATGAATCAGTTGGGTATGTTTGGAACTCTTCTTAGCACAATGTGTTTTATTTGCTGCATGAGTGCCAATCGAGTTAGATTAACTCAAACTAAAGCAGGGCTCAGATCCCAGCTCTGAGAGCTCTAATAACTTTTATAGAAATGAAATGGCTTTCCAGACCCAGGTTTTGTACTTAAATATGGCTTCATTCTGCTTTATGACTAAGTGCAAGCAGAGAAAAAGGATGATATGGTTAAGGAAAAAACTGCTTGCTCTTTATTCATAAAACACTTTTGCAAAGTGCAATTTGGCCTTGTGACCACCTGCATGTAGAGCTTTCCACACAAAGCTCTGACACTGTATTTAGTTCGTACTTTGACTGCTTAGCTAAAAGTTCCATTTGTATGCATTTATTCTCCTTCACACATTATGTTATCAGTCACTTTCAATATTTCAAAGTCACAGCAGTCTTTTCCTGACATACATTTGTCAGAATGAACTGCCTTGATTGCTGTTATTACAGACTGCAGTTCCTGACTAAGGGAATAGTCTTAAATAGAACCAGAATATTGAAACTGCTCAATAAAACAATAGATAAAGCAGATTAAAATTAGCCAGAAAGAACAGAAATAGATGCTTTCAGTGACCATGAAAAAAAAAAAGGGGGGAGAGAGAAGAAAGCTAGGCAGGATTTATAATCCCATACTATAAAACCATGAAAAATACTTTTTTTTTTTTTTAAGTTCATATGCAAGGTATTGAAAGTTATTCTTTTCTATTCCCTTGTAGTAAGTCAGTAAAGTAGTCTTACTTGGTCTTTCTCTTAATGAAATACTTTATCATATTCTTCTAATGATCCTTCTCAATAGGAGGATTTTAATAATCAGACCATTATAGTCACAGCACAATATAATGAGGGGTTTTGCCCTAGCCCAAGAAGGCTCTTACATTCCTCATTAAGTCCTAGTGGTAGTAATTTATCATGGCACACAAGCATGTCTCTCTCTCTCTCACATGAGCGTAATAGCATGCAGGCACTTTACTAGTTCACTCTAAAAGCCCTTATAGTTTCCAGTTGAACCTGGGAGGAAACATACTTGTTTGGAAAAGTAATGATCCTTTTATGCATATTGTAATTATTCTCTTTACATCCTGATTTTTTTCCCCATATACTTTTCCTTATATATTTTTCCTTGTATACTGTTGTCTCTAGTTGAAAGAAGTTGCCATTTAATTACCTTGCTTTGTAGAGAACTACATACTTCAGCATCTCCCACAAAAGCAGAAAAGTTTCACACAGTAGCAGATGTGAAAAGTCAAAATTACTGGATGTAGTTTAATCGATGGGATGCCTAAACATCTCTAAAGAACTCATTGATATCTCCAAAGATATGAAATTCCTACAGATTAAGTTGTTGTTTTGAGTTTGGATTTCTTTAAATTTAATTTATTTTTTTTTTCATTAAAATACAGAACTCCATTAGAGTAATATTTGAAGAGAAATGTAACAGAGTAGTAAGCAGGAATTTGCAATGCTGAGAGCAGGGATTGGAAATTCCTGATTGAGGACTGAATATTTTTGGCTTTGCTTCAGGTATTCCTAGAGCAGCACATGAGAGGAAGTGTGCAGAACTGAGTCAGCTGAGAGATGTGTGCTCCATTTTTAATATTGTTTGGTTGTATTAATTTCTTTGGGTTTGGAGGGGCTTCAGTTAATTACCAATGGAATTTCAGATCATGGAATTATTCCAGATTTATACTGATTTAGCTGATGGGAGAATTTAATCCTATAAATGTCTTTTGCATAATTTAGATGTAGAACTCAAGATTAGCATCCCCATGAAAAAGGGCATTTATATTCATTTCTCTTTTTTTCTGCCTGTGAATTACTATGCAAAGCTGCAGAAGTGTGTCAGCTCTGAGAGTCACTCAGTGATCAAGGCTTGAAAAAAGCCATTGGAGTTCACCTGCAGCATCAAATTCCCCTGCATTCCTTCATTCTTTTATAAATCTGGAGAAAACTGTAAAATCCATAGAAGAAAAGCAATTGAAAATGAAGCACTGTTCAAACCCAGAGGAAGTGAGGGTTTGTTGGTCTTCATGTCCCTTTTAAATTAGAAACACCTACACCACTCATTTTTAAGTTTTTGCAGAGTAGCAATCTTGCTCTGAGTTAAATATATAGTTCCTCTTGAAAATAAAGGTTTTCAGAAAGATCCCTGTCAAGTGTTTAACCCAAGAACAAATGTATCTGTGGCTGTACAGGTAAGTAGGTCACTGTGGTGGCAGCACAGTTCATATTTTACTCTCACCCCCAAAATGAAATAGTTGTGTTCATAGCTGGGCCAGCAGCAGAGAGCAGAGGAATAATGTGTAGCAATACTTTCTCCTTCTGCTTTACAAGCCAAGGGGCTGTCACTCCAACCTTCAGTAGGAAACTCAGCTCTGGGGGCAGGAATGACTCATAAAAAATAACTCCAAAAAACACTTAGCCAGCTACCAAAGCCAGCATTTCTCCCACCACCCCTTTTTTGCCCATTTTCACAGCTTCTCCTTCTTTATTCCTAATCACAGGCCACATGGCTTAACTGTTCACTTGCTCTGAGCCTTATTTTGTGGAAGAAATGCAGGGTAGGTTTGGTATTGGGGGTTAGTGTTTTCTCTGCTTCCATTTACTGGGGGCTTCCGTTTCTCTGCTTCCATTCATTGCTTTATCGGGGGCTCTAATAAAGATGAAGCTGCCAGCTGTAGAGCCAGCAGAGTCATGGGCAGGCACAGCATCCTTCCTCTCCCTCCTACCAGTTTTATTGCAAATTACCTGGTGCTTCAGCACCACTGGCTGTTTTCCTTTTTCTCTGCCCAAAAGCACTTTCTTACTGCTGCTTCAGTTAGCACAGGCCCAGTTAGCTGCTTGAAGAGAAACCTGTTGTCCCCTGCACTGCCAAAGAGGAACAGTGCTCTGTGGTGGGACCCTCCAGGGTGAAGCTTTAAAAACAACTATGGCGTGTTTGGAATCAGTACCATCGCTCATTGAGGAGAGCAGACCATTTATTTCCTTCTTTCTCTCTATTTCCCCTCCATTTCTAGAGAGTGTGAATGATTTGTCTGTTCATTGAGCTGACCCAGTGTCATCCTTTTGCTTGTGTTTGAAATAAGGCTTGGGTAAGAGACTCTCACCAGGAGACTTCTGTCCCAGGACTGGGAGCAGACCCTGCTGTGCTCTTTTCAGCCTGCTGCAATTGAAGATGATTCCCACATTGCTGCATTTTTCCTTCAGTCCTGAAGATTTGTTTGCTCACCATGGATGTTTTCTCATCCCAGCTGGAACTTGCACACACACCAGTATCTTTTTTCAAATTGAGGAAAAAGCAGAAACTCCAGCCCTTAATCTCCACTAGGCAACGATAAGCTCCTTGCTAAATTTTTTTAATGTTACAGCCCTTTAGATCACTAATACACATCTAGCCAATCCTTTACAGCTGGAATTATCACAGGAATCAATCTTAATAGTAATGGTGGAGGTTATCTGTGTGTAAATAGCACAGTGCCATTATTCAGCATGAGAAATGCTGCAGGTCTCAACTGATTTATTCATCTGGATAAACAAGATAGTTTATTCCTACCTGGAGTTGCTTTCTTAAAGTTCAGTTTTGTGGTACTTTCAGACATAACTGATGATTTACACTTCATAGGCAAGGCAATACAGTGTACTGCCTGCAAACCAAAGTCTTTTTCTCTCTGAGCTGGACTTCATGAGCCTCTTGCTATGCTGCCTGCACTAATGTAAACGTTTCATCTGGGCCAGAAAATTCCTTATTTCCAGTCTGCTGTTCTTTTCAGCAGTCTGTGTCACATTTGTGGCATTAGTGGTATTTGCCTAGAGGCATAGTGCTTTGACAGCAGGGCTGCAGGAAGCTTTCTTGGCACCATTTGCTTTTCTACAGAATTGTTTCCTGGCTGGAGGTTTATTACCTCACTCTGCACTTGAGCCACAGAAAAGCTTTATTTCAGATGAATTTCAGCTAAGTTTTTTGACAAATCCTTTGTGATTGAAGGAGAGAATAGCATGATATTCAGGGCTAATTTTTTAACTCAAAATAGGGAACAAATTACAAAATTAGAAGGTGATTGCTCAAGGCTTTGTCAATCAGAACTGCTGCTCTTAGCATCATTTCTCCTGCACTACCCTGTCTACTCCACAATAATCCTGTAGATAGTGAAATTAGCTAGTTATTATCCACTTTAAAGTCATTAGAAACTCTTTAGCTGAAATCTTACTCAAACCTGAAAGTAGAAAACCATTATTTGATAGGAAGAAACAGAAAGGAATGCTTATAATAATTTCAGGAACAAGCATCATAAAATGAGGGAAAATCTGAAATAAGCTTCCACATCAAAGAAACCTGAAGGTAAGGGATGCAATTAATTCAGTTAGCCGCCTCCAAATCAGCCCTGTAATTATGCTGTGCATTTAACCTATGCTTATAAATAAGGCATTTCCTTAGTTATTAGAACTTGAGTAGATAAAAGCTTGTGCATATTTCTTTTCTCTTTTTTTTGGAGTTTTGTAAGAACATGTTAGATTTTCATCTTCAGATGTGTACTTTGTGGCAGGGAGGAGAAGGCCAGCAAAATGAAACCTTAGAAGTTGAAAATGCATGGGAGGAGGGTGCTTAATCTTAATTTGTGCTGTGAAAATCTTCCTCTACCTTTGTTTCCTACATCGTTGGAAGATCCTTTATAGACCAAGATGCTGGGATTGTAACTGCCTTTCCATCCTTATTGTCTGCAAATCTTTTCACTTAATTTTAAATTTTAAATTTCTCTTCTCCATCAGCCTACTGCCTTTCTCTTCCAACATTATGGTTTGATCCTTAGCATCATCTTTCTGTCCTATTCAGGCACCCTCAGCAGCACATGTGAACGCTCCAGTGTGGGACAGGGATAGCCCCAGGACACTCAGGTGATCCTCCATACCATAAACCCACAACTAACTACCAGTGATCTGTTCTGCTTCATTACTCTGCTTATTGAATTTTGCTGGCAGTATTGTATTTCATACTCTTGGGACCAGCATCAGTTGTCATGACAATTACTGTCAGATGGTTGCAACTTGGAGGAAGGTAAGAAAGCTGGTGGCCAAAAGAAGTAGTAGTTCAAAGAAGCATAAAATATCACTTACTAATACTGCTTGGTGACCGAAAGTTTTTGGGGCTGTAGTAGACAGGTTGGTTTTAATACTTCTATCTTTCACATTAGCTCCTGGATGAATATTACTGGTTTATTACCAGTGCTATTTAACATCTTTGTAGGACATATGGACAGTAGAATCGAGTGCACCCTCAGCAAGTTTGCAGATGACACCAAGCTGTGTGGTGCAGTTGATACACCTGAAGGAAGGGATGGCATCCAGAGGGACCTTGACAGGCTTGAGAGGTGGGCCCAAGCCAACCTCATGAAGTTCAACAAGGCCAAGTGCAAGGTCCTGCACCTAGGTCAAAGCAATCCCAAGCACAGACACAGGCTGGGTGGAGAGTGGCTTGAGTGCAGCTC
>VZTY01027800.1:0-13788 GCA_013400935.1 Turnix velox
GCTGTGGTCTCACCAGGGCAGATAAATATGTATCTACAATGAGCCACATCCCTTCTAATAGAACCCAGGATGACAAGGGCATGGTTTTAATTTTTGTAAAAATTCATTTCCATGTTTACTTATCCTTTAATACCTACCTATTTCTGTTTTTCTTTACCTTGCATCATGTTTTGTCCTATCTCTTCTTTCTTCACTTAAAGAATACTTTCCTCTTTCGGAGTCTTTGGGTTTTTTTTTAATTTTTATTCTGTCTTTAAGGATATTTTGTCTGTTTGCACTCTTAGTTTTCTGTTTATGTCTTTTTTCCTCCCCTCTAAGTTTGTTTTCTCTCTTTTCTCCCCCAGACATGGTCTTTATTATTTGTTCAGTTCTCTCACTTCCTTCAGCAAACACACCTGACTGTTCTCTCCATGCTAATTTTTAAATACCCAGCATCAAGTAGATTTCACTCTTATATTTTGTTGAACAAAGAATACTTTCCCTAGCTCACAGATCCTGAAAAATAATAGATTTCTCACCCCTTCTAAAACACTTGATCCAACCAAAGGAAGAGTGGTGGCTTGCAGGCTGCTCTTCCTACTGCACTGGGTGGATGACTCAGTCAGCCAATCCTCCATGTCTAGATGCTCTCCCCCCACAGTAGAAAGGGTAATACTGAAGTAGAGGAGAGGAAACAATTAGAAGACTACTTTGGTTAAAAACCTGCCAAAAAGCAGCAGAGAAAATGCACAAGGTAAGAGGCACTGGACAAGCAGTGTGGCCAAACTCTATGGAAGTCAGCTGTCTGCACACCCTGGGTTCACATATGCATTTTACTCAACCTAAACTCCTTATTTATATCACCATACTTCATCCCAGACCACTGGATTTTTAACTAAACATGTCTGTTTACTTCCTTTGTCTGTCATGTTCCTATGTCTGTTGGACATGAGGTGTTTTTCAGTATCTGGCAAAACACTACTCAGTTATAACCATTTATTTTTGGGACATTTTTGTATCAGTGCAGAATGTATTTTCTTTACTTTCCCTGTGCAGGCTGGAGAAATAAACCACTGTGATGAATGATTCCAGGTCAGCACCTTATGCTATGAGATAGGTAGATTTTCAAAATTAATCAGTCTTGTTTCTGTAGTGCAATGAGACAGATTTGGTATGAATTACAGTTGTTTGTGAAAAATCATCAAGCTTCTGTCTTGATCAAGGAATGAGAGAGTATGGTTAGAAAGAGGAATGTAAGTAGTATTGAAGCAGCCAGTGTGATTTTAGGAGAGACTGCTCAAAGATCTTTTCATAGGCATAAACATACTAGAAATGGAGTAGTAGAAAGGGAACAAAAAACAGATGAGTCATTTTGCAGATTTGAGAAGATATATCAAAATGCATAATAAATGCTGACTGAGAGGAGCTTAAAGAGGAATAAAGGCAGAGAGAAACACTACAGGAACATATATCCATCAGTAAATGGAGACTAAGAAATAACCATGGGCACTACTCATGACTTTCACTACTTAGAGGGTCACAGCTCTCCCTGCAATCACATGAGATGATATGCCTTGTACTGAATGTGAAACCTATTTGTACCAATGTGCTGAATTCTGAACTTTGCTAGATGAAAATTACATTAAAGAATGGTGAGAATTCCAAGTAAAGTAGCAGGGGTAACCAAGGGGCTGAACTAACTATGTGAGGCAGCACAGATGGTATTGTTGCAGGCTGCTTTACAAGTAACATCCATAAACACCCAGAGAAGAAAGGTGCTGACAGTGTCTGGTAAATGGAATAAACTTGTGATCTATAGTGTCTCTGACAGTCATAATTCCAGAGAAGAAATCCTCAAGATTCCCTTTCCACAAAGCAGATCTGGATTTGACAAAATATTTCAGTGTGTGCTTTACTTTATGCGAGGGAATCATTCCACTGATACATCTTGATGACAGGGACAGCAGCAGAAAATTCATAGCTCTGAAATTACTAGTCCTGCCCCAGCAAATAGGAGGATAGATGAAATGTTTCCTGAAACAAAATGTTCATATGCTTCATCAGTAAAACAGTTCATTCCAAGGAAGTGGAAAAATCTGAAATTCCTGGAGGAATATCCATCCCCATATTAGCATATATGTTGACAGCCTCATATAAATAGGAATTTTAAGTCATTGTTTTTGAGTTGAAAAGATAAATCCTAGGCAGGTTTTGCAGAGCAGCTGGTCTTTCATGGACTGTTGCTTGCAGGAATTTCTTATTTAAGAAGCTAGAATAGTGAGAGCTATGATCACCCCAGAGACCATGGCACCTTTTGTTCCCTTTAGTAATTTTCTCTGGAAAAAGCATGAAGTAGCAGCAGCTTGCTCCATGCAGGAACTGGAAAATAGCTCAACAGACGGCCTGAAGCATTTATAAAATTTGAAAAACAAAGCAGCAAAAGGCCTTGGCTCAACTGTATTACTTTTAAACTGACTCTTTGAAGTAACTAGTCTTGAATCAGTTTATGAGCATCAGCCAAGACAAACACTCAGGTCCATTTGGGAATTTTGCTTCAGACCAGCACATTAATACTCTGTAAGGAGATGCAGAGCACGTAGTGGATGTTTTCTTTATTAGCAGCCCTAATCATCCCAAATATCTCTTGCTCATTGTCGGTAAACCCTTCTGTCAAGACTGCTTCAGGCACAGACAAAGAAACGGGGATAACTGATCTTGTCCTCCAGAAAATAGAATCATAGAATCATAGAATAGTTTGGGTTGGAAGGGACCTTAAAGATCATCGAGTTCCAACCCCCCTGCCATAGGCAGGGACACCTCCCACTAGACCAGGCTGCCCAGTGCCCTGTCCAGCCTAGTCTTGAACTGTGGTACCTCTCAGAGGCTGGTCTTGTCCCTACCTTGTCCACACTATCTATACCAGCTGACACACCTCCTCTCTCTACACCCTCCCTGGACACTAAACAACCAAAAACTCTGTTCAAAGAAGATGGCCAATAAAATGGACAGGTATCAAAGGGATTTGCTGAGTAAATACACCAATCTCAGCAGCAACAGCACGTTCAGTTAGGAAAGCCTTTGCCTTTCTACTCCCTTCACATACTTTCTGTAAGTGTTAGAAGATGAGTCCTGACTCAGACTTGGCTCTTCACTCCTACATCTGGCCTTTCAATGAGTAAATCCTTGCCCCTAACACAAGAATTAGTTGCAGTGCTGATTCTTTGCAGTCAGACACATATGTGATCCTGTTTAATGTCAGGCAACTGATTGCATTTACTTATTTTACCTTCTCTATCAAGAATGGCAAATAATAAGGATGAGTCTCCTCACAGGCAGAAGTGAAGAAATAAAAACTGGATACATTTAAAAATGTATTCAGTCAGAGACTGCCACATTTACTGCTGTTACACATAAAGCACTGCAGTGCATCGTATTACTTAGAATCATAGAATAGTTTGGGTTGGACGGGACCTTAAAGATCATCTAGTTCCAGCCCCCCTGCCATAGGCAGGGACACCTCCCACTAGATCAGGTTGCTCAGTGCCTTGTCCAGCCTGGCCTTAAACATCTCCAGAGAGGGGGCACCCATAACCTCTCTGGGCAACCTGTTTCAGTGTCCTGTTCTCCACCCTCACCATAAAGAATTTCTTTTTTATATCCAGACTGAATCTCCCCTCTTAAAATTTACATCCATTATTGCTAGTCCTTCCATCACATATCCTGTTAAAAAGACCTATCCCTGCCTTTTTGGTAGGCCCCCTTCAGGTATTGAGAAGCTCTTATGAGGTCCCCCTTAAGCCTCCTCTTCTCCAGCCTGAACAACACTGTCAGCCTGGCCTCATAAAGGAGTTGCTCTAGCCCTTTGATCATCTTTGTGGCCCTCCTCAGGACCTGCTCCAACAAACTGATGTCCTTATGTTGAGGGCATTGTCTGCAGCAGAAACTCTGTGTATTTGGAACTCCAAGCTTCCACCAAAGCTGTTCTGCATGGTCATATCCCTGTGGTGACTTCTGTAAGAAGCTAGGGCAAGCAGCTCTGAATTCCCCAGAGACCTGTCCCAGTTCCCTTAGCAATTCTCTCTGGCAGAGGTATGAATAAAGAGCAGCTTATTCTACCTTGCACAGATGGAGAAAACCACGATCCTCTGTTGCTGCTGCAGACCAAGGTGCCTTCAGGAAGCCACTGTACAAGGGAGAGCACTGTGGCAGCTGCCCAGGAGTTGCAGTTCACTTACTGCATGGCGTGCTGTAGCTCATGGTTAGCTGCAGAAGCCACTCCTGGGTTAAGCACCATAAAATTGGAGAAAACAGCAAATTTTGGTATCTTGAGTTCTGTACTCAGTTCTGCTTGGCCACACTCCCCTGGGACTTCTTGCTAAGCTGAGGACATGCCCCCTTCAGCTACCCAAGTTTCCTGCTCTCTTGTTGACTGTCATGAAGTCATGAAGGGTGCTCTTCAGATGGGAGAAAGTGATGCTTGGACACAAATTGAAAATGAGACAAAGCAGCTTAAACAAAGGCTGTTTTGTGTTTTATGGGTCAGGAATGGAAGAGAAACCTTCCTTCAGCAGAGATCTCACCAGGAGTTTAAGTTTGCCATTTCACATCTGGGAGACACTGATATCACTTAGCATCTGACTTCATGAAGATGATCAAAGGGCTGGAGCAACTGCCCTAATGAGGACAGGCTGAAGCAGTTGGGGTTGTTCAGCCTGGAGAAGAGAAGGCTCAGAGGGGACCTCANAAGCCACTGTACAAGGGAGAGCACTGTGGCAGCTGCCCCAGAGTTGCAGTTCACTTCCTGCATGGTGTGCTGTAGCTCATGGTTAGCTGCAGAAGCCACATAAAATTTGGGAGGTGTCCCTGCCTATGGCAGGGGGGTTGGAACTCGATGATCTTTAAGGTCCCTTCCAACCCAAACTATTCTATGATTCTATGATTCTTTGTCTGGGGGACTTGGCTGGTTAGAGAGGAGAGATGGATGGCTGTGCTGCAGTGATGTTCAGCCAGGTGACAATGAGATCCTTCTAGACTTTCCCAGCTACTGTTTCTAGGCACAAGCTCAATTTGCAAATGTAGTTTGTTTTTCCACCTTTAGAGTGACCCTAAATGCTCTGTGGCCAAAGAGAGGCCTAAGGTAATGACTTTCTTCATGCTGGGAGATGCCCACACTAGAATATATTCTAGTCAAGCTCAGCTTCAATCCCGTTGTGCAACCTGAAGAGAAGCAGATTGTATCCCACAGAGCTGGTCTATATCAGTTCAAGCAGTGATCTTGGAGAGAGGGTTTTCTTCTTCAGAAAGCACATTGAGTCAATAGAGAGCAGGGAGCTGCTGGTCAAATCCTTATACGGAGGACACAGTAACAAGTTACAGAAGGCATTTTGATGCCTACAAGTGTGAGTCACTGAACTGATACTCAGCATAATAAAGCATGAATATGCTTCTGGGGGCAAATCCTTCTGACATATTCATTTTTTTCCACAAGTTCATTCCTATTTTTCTTCCTTATAATTACCTTCCTAAACTGTTTCTAGTGAAAGGTTCCCCTAACTTGACCTTTAAACCTCAAACTAAGGAGATTCTACATTCCCTTTAGGCAGTCTGTTCCAATGTTTTGCTATCCAGAGGATACATGTTAACTCTCAGTGAATTCTGCTTAATGCTTTGCCATGAAGAAAAGCTTGAAAAGGAGATTGAACAGAGGAAAGTAAGACATAGGAAGTAGAAAGAACCTCCAGTATGCCAGTTCCTTACTGCTAGAGGCAATCACAACAGGTAAAGACTTCCTTGTATGAGGCACAAAGATCAATATTAGCAGTGGTTAATTTTTTTCCTAAATGCTCTGAAATATTCTCATAAGGACCTCATCTCTCCCAAAGTTAAGAATCTCCTGTAAAACAGAATCATGAAATCAGAAATCACAAAGCCCATAAGATACATTTCTGGCTATTTAGTGTTCAGGTAATACTTTTACAAATTGACTAAAGATTTTCATAGGAGACACTGTGAAATCTTGAAAGTGAAAGATAGATCCCTACCGAAAATGACAATCGCTTCTGAAACAGATGATGACTCTTCTGAATTTCCCAAGATGGTGCTTGAGTTCCCACAGAAAAAACTCAGGATTGCCCAGGATACTCCTAACTTTTAAGATATCTACATCTGAGATTGGATTTTAATATTTGGATCAGGAAAAAATAAAATTGTGACTATTATAAGAAGTCCTAGAATGTAGAGAAAGAGGAGAGGAAGAAGCTGGGTGAGAATAAGGTCAATAAAGAGTTAACCAAAACCCCCCTGAATTTAGTAGCATTGGAGAGCAAAGTTTCTGAACTGAGAATAAAGAAGATGTTAGGTTAGAGCTGAGAGGAACTTCTAATTTCAGTGATTCCCTAAACGCTTAACATGAAGGACAAGGATGACTATGAGACATGACTGTTCTCATCTTTACCACTGTCCTAACTGATGCTTCAGAAAGTATTTACCAACCCAAATCTATCAAGGTATACTTCAAGTTACAACCCTGTGTGTTAAGGTATCACTGAAGATATGAAATGGCATGAGGTTCCTTGTGTTTAGGTATCTGGATTCCACTCCTTATGAAACATCACTAGATTTAAACCACAAATCAGAAAGCCTTGTATAATCATAAATTATATGAGGTCAGAAGCAGCTGCACCAACTTAGTTGGAAGATTAGGTTATTACTCTGCCCTATGGTGTAGCTATACTAGTAGAATGAAATGGTTAAATGGAGAAGATAATACTTTAGAGAAGAGAATACTGCTAAACATTATCAAGGAAGTCTTCAATTCAAAACCAAAACAATCCAAATCACCACTGCGATGTAGTCCTCCTAGAAGAAACATTTTTGTCCACAACTCACAACTCAAAACGAGTCATGCTTGATTAACTTCACTTGGACCAGGAGACTAATCATGGGATGCTATTTATAATTTATTTAGGGAAAGTCAGAGAGAGCATTAGGTTAACATCCAAAATGGAAACCATGTTATAGCCTTAACGTAGTGTCACTACTAAAACTTAATGCAAACAGAGAACTAGGAAGCTTGTCTTTTTTTCTTTTTTGTTTGCTTGCATGTCTACTCTCCAGTCAAAAAAAGTCAAGAAATGTATGTGAGACTCCAATCCAGAGAGCAACTGTCCAGCTCAGTTACTGATGGGGTAATAGATCAGAAAGTTTCACCTCCTCCTTCTCCTCACAGCTGCCCCGCACACACGCACACACACACAGAGGCCAGGAAACTCTACTCCTAGAGCACCTACCTTGGGTTTGAAGGCGATTAGCTTCAGAACCATCTCAACAGTGAAGAGGCCAGTGAAGAGCATGTTGAGGATGTTCATGGCTTCCTTGAACATGCAACTCTGCCCATAGTGCTGAAAAACAGTGTCCCACAAGCAGCAACATGAGGATAGGACATACAGGCTCATTAGGAACTCACAGGGAAATTAATCCCTTTGTGTTGAAGTTTTCTAAAGGAAACCTCAGCACACCCAACTTTTTTTTCAACTGAGAATTCCCATCTCCCTTCACACATAAGCATTTCCACACCCCCAGCCATCCACAGGGTCTAGATTTCCCGTCTCCTTTTTTTTTTTAATCTTTTTGAGTGGGTTATATCAAAATCACACTTACCATTCCTGCTGAGGGCTCATTACAAATCTGCATAATGGGACAAGACAATCTCCAATTGTGTTTGTTATCTCACCCTTCCCTAACACTGGGATTACTTTTTTGTTTGATTGCTCCTGCACATTGAACAGGGGTTTCACTGAGCTGTTCATAATGATCCCAAGCTGTTCCCCAAGTAATTATACTTAATTCAGGATTCTGAAAAGTACACGAGTGGCTCAAATCCTATCTTTCCAATATGCATTATCTTGCATTTGTCAACTCTGAATTAAATTTGCAATCATGCTGCCCATCCACTTAACTTTATTAAGATCTTATGAAGTTACTCTCTGTCTTCTAATGATTAATTCAAGTAATGTCTTCTGCAAATGTTGCCTCCTCACTCTTCATATTCCCATTTCCAGATCATTACACTCCAGGCTGACTGCACTGCCTTAATTTAAGGTCATCTTCCAGTTCATGTTATAAGAATCCATTTGTAGTTGCTTAACTTTGATAAACTTTAACCAGCTGGGATGAATTTTCATATGCTGCGTTGGCTCAGGGTGATTTATTTAAAGGAATTTCAGTTAAAGCAATCCAGCTGCAGCTAAAAGTCAGCCCAGGGCAAAAATATATTGCTTAGGCATTTTCAAAGTTTTCTATAACATTTTCCTTGAAAGACTAATACCTGCAGGACTCTGCTTAAAAATGTGGAAATTGACTGGAATTTGGCTTTTCTGTTTGCTGTCTATTAGTGTGTTTGATACTAACCTGGCCACGGTATAAGCATTTGAAAACCTGCACTTTTCTCAAGATGGATACAGACTTCCTAGAATCTTTAGAGATTCTGTCCTTCCCTGTGGCCTCACAAACATCTCACAGCTTCTATTTGCTACTTTTGTAGATCCAGCTGCAAATTTTTCTGTACTGGATTCACATCAGGAGATGGAAAAACAGTTGCACAGTAAAGAAAATCACTGTGCAGCACCTGTAGCTTCAGCAGTGCAGCAAGTTGGGCAAACACCTATCCAGAAAATTTTAAGGTGGAGCTGATCCTACCTTTAGGTGATGGGACAAACAATACAATATAGACAGTTTCTCTATTTAACAGAGAATAAAGAAGATTCTAGGGTCTTCCTACCTTCTATCACCAGTTTCCTTATCGCCTGGGGTTTGCCAAAAGAATTTGCTATCTACTTCCTAACACATAGAAGCCCCAAATTTAACGGGGAGATCTTAGGCCAGTGATTAATTTCTGGCTAATTTCTGAAGTTCATATAAGACAAGTTGGAATTAAGAAGTTGCTTGTTAAAGTGGACACTGATTTGATCTGATGTAACTGTTGTTTGACTTTATTTTATTTGCATCATAGAATAATTCGGAAGAGACCTTTAAAGCTCCTCTTGTCCAGTGTCCCAGGTTTGGGGGGAAGGACACCTTCAATGAAATCAGGTTGCTCAGAGCCCTGTTATGAACATTTCCAGGGATGGGACATCTACCACCTTTCTGGGCAACCTAGTCCTCCAGTGTTTTATTGTAAAAGATATAAAGATTTCTTCCTTATATCTTGACTAAATCTATCCTCTTTCAGTTTAAAACCACTACCCCTTTTCCAATCACAACAGGCTCTGCTAAAAAGTTTGTTCACATCTCTCCGGTAGGCCTCCTTTAAGTACTGAAAGGCTTCAATACAAGGTTTCCCAGGAACCTTCTCCTCTCCTCTCTGAACAACTCTGTCAGCCTGTCATGTTTATTTTTAAGGAGTTCAAATAGAATTCTGAGAAGTGTCAGATACTAGCAGGAAGAAGACGAGGCAGATTCCTCATTTTAACTAAACGTCATTAGGATTGAACATGGTGCAATGATTTTCATCATGTCCCTGTCCTACTCTGCAATACATCCTATGAAGGTTAAAGTTACCTCAACCTCAGCCATTTCTACATTTTCCCCAACAAAATCATAGAATAGTTTGGGTTGGAAGGGACCTTAAAGATCATCGAGTTCCAACCCTCCCACTAGACCAGGCTGCCCAGTGCCCTGTCCAGCCTAATCTTGAACACCTCCAGAGATGGGGCATGCACAACCTCCCTGGGCAACCTGTTCCAGTAATTCACCACCCTCACTGTAAAGAATTTCTTTCTTATGTCTAGTCTAAATCTATCCCCCTCTAATTTATATCCATTGTTTCTAGTCCTCCCATCCGATATTATGTTAAAAATTCCTTCCCCTGCCTTTCTGTAGGACCCCCTCAGGTACTGATAAGTTACTCTGAGGTCCCCTCTGAGCCTTCTCTTCTCCAGGCTGAACAACCCCAACTCCTTCAGCCTGTCCTCATAGGGCAGTTGCTCCAACCCTTTGATCATCTTTGTGGCCCTTCTTTGGACCCTCTCCAATAGCTCAATATCCTTCCTGACAAAATCAAAATCTGACAGTTCATCAACTGTAAGGTTTTGTGCTCGCTTACTCACTTGCATGGCCAGGCAGATGGTGTTCAGGAGGATCAGAACGAACATCAGGTATTCAAAATAGGTGGAGTTGACCACATACCAAACTTTGTACTGGTACTGGTTTTTAGGGATGTATCTCCGCAGAGGCCGGGCTTTCAAGGCATATTCTACACACTGGCGCTGTAAAAGAGACAGGAGTAGATTTAAAAATCAAAACAAAGTACAAGGTGGATTAGCTATTTCCAAGTATAATAAAAATACAACATGCTTCAAGTTTTTTACTGAAACTACAATGGTTGTTAGGAGTGTTTCTTTTAGGTCAGACTCTGAATGAGCATGTTTCACCACATAGATTTACTTTGGTCAGACAATGCTGTTGTACTCATCTAGTCTCAGTGAACCAAGTGGTACAGCAGACATTTTTAAATGAATATTGCCCCTTGAGCAAGTTTTGCAGCAAGATTTTTTTTTACCCAACTCCTTTTTTTTACCCACCAGCCAACCTGGTGTTTATCTTGTTGCATCATGTTCACCTCTGTATGCCCCTCCTTCTTAAATACTTATTCCCAATGTATTTTCTACCTTTAGTAGCAACAAGGAGTTGTAAATTACCTGGTTTTTGTCCAGCTCACAGTTCTTGTACTCTTGCTCTCCTTGTTCCTGAAATGTGACGATGACGAAACCAACGAAGATGTTCATCATGAAGAAAGCAATGATGATGATGTAGATAATAAAGAAGATGGAGATCTCAACCCTGTGATTATAGATGGGTCCCACATCCTCCATGTGGGAATCAATGGACCTATACAGCAACCTGAAAGCAAACAGGAGCCCAATGCAGAGAAAATCTGCAACTGCCTTGAGGCCTTTCTTATAGGTGATGCTATGAAGTTTAACTGCAGTTTTCTCCTAAATTTATCAAAATTCATTCACTCACAGATGTACAGACTTACACTGATCTGAGGGTAAACTCTTGCAAAAGAGAAGACAATGCTCTTGCTAACTTCATACATTTTAATCTGTTCAGGGTAGAAATATTTTTGGAGTTGAACAATTAAAATCTAAAACAAAAGCATGCCCTTCAGTTAATATAAGACAGGAAAGTCTGCATTGTTGGGAAACCTGTGACACAAGGGGATGTCAGCACTTTTAACATCAGTTAACACTGCTGTTGGCATCATCCAGTGGCATAGGTCAGGGTCAGCCCCTGGTAGCCTGCAGTTCTGTGTCACCCTGGCAGAGCAGAGCTGTGTGAGTCCTGTGGCACAGACATCACAACTTAGTATGACATCCCATCTGCCAAAACTGCAGATAGCACTGGTTTGTTTCATATTGACATTCTGGCTCCATGGGGAAACCTGTAACCTCTAGCAATACTGGTAGGTGCCTTACAGGCAGTTTACATCCATTATATCTAAGTACATAGTCCTACAACGACTGCTGTCACTACTGTTACATTTAATACTTTCAACTTATTTTACACTTAGGATGGGAAAGACTACGCTCTGCATTTGATTTTTTTCCCTTTTGAAATGAATGAGGACATTGCCAGCATTGCACTGGTCCAAATGCTCTTCACTCTGGCCAACCCTCAAAGGTTGAGACGGTGAAGAGGGCCATCATGGCAGTCAAGACATTGTCGAAATCAAACTTGCTGTTCTCCCAGCTCCGGGGCTGTATCATGGGCTGGTTGACCTCCCCATCCTTGTATGTAATGTAATACCCTCTGCGGATGGAGAGCAGAGAGAGAACATGGCACGACTGCAGTTCCAGTGCAAGGCCCCGAGAGCTGGGTGGCCAGTAGAAGGGAGCTAACTGGGAAAGGTCAGACCCACCTGCATTCTGCTTCTGTCTGCTTGGAGCTGTCAGTGCAGCTGTACAGCTTGCCCTTGAAAAGGAAGAAAAAGAAATGAAGCTTCCTTTCCTGATAGGGCACAGGTTAGGGCATGTTGCAAGGAGACTGCCTTTACTACTTGTTTAATCAACTATGAGTATGTTTACATGCTCTTTTTCAAACTGGATGGAGAATTGCCTAAATCTGGGTAGTTCAAGAGACCAGGCTTTCATCTGCTTTTTTATGTGTGCCCTGGGGCACATGACCCCTGAGTGCTGCAGAACACTAGCTGTCAAAAGGTCAAGGTGAAAATTAAAGAGAAAGGCAATGAAAGAATAACCTCCCATGATTATCTGTCATGCCCCTTCCTCTAAAAGATGGGGATTAGACAGCCTGCACACACTAATCCTTCAGAACAGCCCACTTCACCTCCCTTAAGTCATGCCACAATCTATTTAGGGAATAAGATGGTTACTGATCATAGAATCATAGAATAGTTTGGGTTGGAAGGGACCTTAAAGATCATCGAGTTCCAACCCCCCTGCCATAGGCAGGGACACCTCCCACTAGACCAGGCTGCTCAGTGCCCTGTCCAGCCTAGTCTTGAACACCTCCAGAGATGGGGCATCCACAACCTCCCTGGGCAACCTCTTCCAGTGCTTCACCACCCTCACTGTAAAGAATTTCTTTCTTATGTCTAGTCTAAATCTATCCCCCTCTAATTTATATCCATTGTTTCTAGTCCTCCCATCTGATATTATGTTAAAAATTCCTTCCCCTGCCTTTCTGTAGGACCCCCTCAGGTACTGATAAGTTAGGGCAGACATTCTAAATATGCCTGGTCTAGTCAGGTAGCAGGAGCCCAGGTAACACTGACAGTCCTCAAAACGTTCTGCCTTTCATGGAAGATTCCATCCCCCTTTTTCCTCGAGCTTCTTCATGCTATTTTAATTCCCACTCTGCAACACAGCTCAGTTTAAAGGATGAATAAATGGGTCCAGTGATTTTACCTTAAACAACTGAACTCCAATGCAGGCAAACATGAACTGCAGCAACGTGGTGACAATCACAATGTTTCCTATGGTTCGGATGGCGACAAACACACACTGGACCACATGCTGCAAATGGGAAATAAGAACAAAAGTAACTTGCAGGAATGTTCTGAGCTGCTCTGGCTAAGGGAGAAGACCCAAAGGTAAAAATACAAACAAAAGCCATTTTGTCCATTAATTAATGTCTCAGGAAAGGGGAGAGGAAATCAACTTGTTTAAGTTCCTCACTGTACTTCTAGAAGTAGACATAAAGGGGTAGGAATATACCAGATTTGAGCTCTGAAACTTCAGCAGCACTGACTTACACAGGTGGGCACTCACTAGCTCAATGGAAGGAGCAAGGTTAAAATAGGCTTGTGAGTCCATCTATAACCCTAGCAAACTACATCACTTAACCTCAGTGGTGATGACAGGACACAGAGCTGAAAGCGGCTTGGCAGAAAAGGACCTAGGGACATGAGTCTTCATTGCAAAGAAGGCAAATGATATCCTGGTTTGCCATAGGGAAAGTACTTCCAGCAGGAGTAAGGCAAGAAATTGTTAGGCAAGTCCAGCAGGGCAGGTTTCTGGGCCATAATGCCAACCCAGAGCTAAGAGAGGCTGGTTAAACTCCTAGATCTTACAGAAGGGAGGTGAAGAGGGATCTTATCTCTGCTTAGGCAGGGACACCTCCCACTACATCAGGCTGCTCAGTGCTTTGTCCAGCCTGGCCTTAAACACCCCCAGAGAGAGCGGGGGCATCCACAGCCTCTCTGGGAAACCTCTAACAGTGCTTCACTACCCTCACCCTAAAGAATTTCTTTCTTTTATCTAGTATGAATCTCCCCTCTTCCAATTT
>VZTY01027800.1:14162-26092 GCA_013400935.1 Turnix velox
CTCTTCAACAGGCTGAACAACCCCAACTCCTTCAGCCTGTCCTCATAAGGCAGTTGCTCCAGCCCTTTCATTATCTCGGTGGCCTCCTCTGGACCTGCTCCAACAGCTCAATTCTTACATTGAGGACTCCAGAAATGGACACAGTAACTTCATGTGGGATCTCACTAGAGCAGAGTAGAGGAGCAAAATCACCTCTCTTGACCTGCTGGTCACACTTCTCTTGATGCAACCCAGGATTTGGTTGGCCTTCTTGGCTGTGAGTGCACACTGCTGGCTCATGTTGAGTAAGGAAGGCAGAGCCAGACTTTTTTCAGTGGGGCTTCCAATCTCAACTATTGTGTGATTCTGCTGAATTGCTACTTGAGCCATAGCAAAGCTCCATGTAGCTCAAGATAACTTGATTTTATCGTTCACAGAATACACTCAGACACTTCTCACCTTTAGTCCTTTGGCCCTGTTGATGGCCCTCAGTGGCCTAAGGACTCTCAGAACACGCAGGATCTTCACCACATTGATAGCACTGGACCTGGAAGAAAACATCAGAAGGACTGAGAGATAAAGGAATATAGGAGGAGTGCTGCTGTGTCCACTCTTTGCTGTTTGAAATCTTGCATAGCCTTAGACTGCTTGAAGAGTCAGTTCTTTGCTATGGCAGCTCAGGGACAAGGAAACTACTCTCTAATGTTATTTTCATTGGTCTTGCTTCCTGATCTGGGCATGTTCATCTCAGTATGCATCCTCCTGGCTTTCACCATCTCTGCTGTATTAATGAAAGGAAGGGAATACATGAAAGGAATGGAATATGGGCAGCGAAGCTGACAAATACTCTGTAGCTATGATATAAACCTTGTGCTGAGATGTAGCCATCACAAGACATTTTCAGATAAGGCTCAAAGAAGCTCTCTGTTGAAATATTCATAGAAGAGGGGGAACTCCAGGTGACTCCAGCATTTAAAGCATACCATCCCCCAGGAGTATGATCCTGCAGCGTGCTTAGCCTCTGATCCCACAAATCAATTAAGTGTGCACATAAATATAATGATGTGCAAACTCCCAGTGAATTGATTATGATGACTTAAAATTAAGTACTGAACCCAACTATCTACTACAACAGAGCTCTCTGAATCTCCTGGGACTAAAATCCAGACTGAGAATGCTCTCCATGCTGCTTGACACCAGGTCCTCATACTGATTTGGGGAACTAACCTAATATGAATTTAGTTGGGTTTGTAAGAAAAAACCAGCAAGCCAAAACAAGCACTGTGTCATTCTTAAGACACTGCCTCAAAGATCAATGGACCTGACAAATCCTTCTCTTTGTCTTAGCTCTGGAACACAACACAGTTGAACTTATTTCTCATCAGCTGTGATATTGCTTAGGAAACTCCATATCTGACACATAATTCTACACAGCCAAATACATTTATAAACTAATAAAGCATATTAACAGATCAACCAACACAAAGTGGTATGACAGAAGCAGGATCAACTGCCACCAGTACTCTGTAGATTCTCATACTAATGGTCTTTCATTGACCAAGACTCCCAAAGTCTAAGGAAATATCAAAACATCACCCCTCTGTCTTCCAGAGAGGTTATAAGAGCTCTAGGAGGGAACAGTAAATCACTTAACTGTTCTGAACTGATACAGTGAATCAGTGCTTTTTCTTGGAACAAAGTTAAGTGTCATGATTCCAAATGGACCAAGTTTCTTGTTCTCATTTGGTTTTTTTTGAAAAATCCCCCCCTTCAAAGAAATGCTAGTGTAGCATTTACCAATTATTATCTTCCCTTTGGGGTTGGAACTCAATGATCTTTAAGGTCCCTTCCAACCCAAACTATTCTATGATTCTATGATAAATCGTAATGGTTTTGAATCATCTGAGAAAAATAATCTCCAGTCTCATGAGAAAAATCTTACCCAGACTAGACAATGAGCCCGAGGTAACACCTCCCAGCTTTGCCCTACAATCACCCAAAAGCAGACAGTTGAAAACATCTCACTCACTGTATCCCAAAGGAGATGAGGGAAACGCTGACCACCAGCAGGTCTAAGATGTTGAAATAGTTTCTGCAGAAGGAACCTTTATGGAGGAATGCCCCGTATGCAGTCATCTGCAGGGAGGCACACGAAGACAGAAACACACTTTGCCATTAGCATCTGTTCAGAAGCCAAACTCAGCTGGTTGTGCTCAGAGCATGTAATTGGGAAGGGGTGGTATTTCAAACAGAGCAGACAATTTACCCCCAAGCCCCAAAGCAGAAGCTGAGTCCCCATTGAAAGAAAGAGCGAAGAAGACAGTAAGATAACTATGAAAGCCTTAACTAGAGAAGGAAAGCCAATGCACAGAGTACCTAATATTTAGAATCAGTAAAGCAGCAAAATGAGTGTTTGCAAAAACTACTCCTTGCCATCATATGCTTTTCCCTTTTTCTTCAATGGCAGAAGACATTTCTGAATATGATATTTGCATTATAATAGCTATACTGGATAAATAATATAAAATACTAAGAGCTCTTTTGTAATGTTTTTCAATGCTTAGACCAGCTGCAGTGGACAGTTGAGCTCTCTCTCCTCCATGAAATAAAAAACAGCCCCACAGGAATTGGATTCTTTAGAGCTGGACTGAAGCAAGAGGAGGAACTCCTGCTGTCTTGTTTGCTCCATCTGTTCAGCTCAATATCAGTTTTCCTACTCTTATCCAGCTTCCATCATATTTATTTCTACATCGTCCCCTTGGTTTTCCTCACAAAGTTTCAGGCAAGACTCCTTGAGACAGAGGGGTTTCTTTTGAAATTTTGAAAAACTCCCAACAGAGGAAGGGAAAAAAAATTATATATTTCACAAGGGACTCTTTGCCTCTTCTGAGTAGGAATGGCTATTGTGAATATCTGTTGGCTCTGAGGCAGATGTCACAGCTGGACGATAGGATTAAGTGACAGTGTCTCAGCCACAATGTCAGACCTAAACAACTCAGATTTTGAATTTTAGGCTAAGCTCAGTTACATAATGTGACTCACGAGTCTGACACAGTGAAGGAGGGTGAGGTGAAGAGTGTATTTGCACCACCTACCTTAGACTCGATGAGCGATCTAATGTTGCTGCTTTGAGCACATCTCATCCCCACAGCTGCTAATCTCCCTCTATTACCTTGGGGTTAGGAACACAGGCTTCTAAATTTGGTCCTCTGAACTACATCTAAGTTAGATGCCTAAAGCAACTTGAAGCAGACTTCAAGAGGCTGTTTCTCAATGGCAAGGTCTAGGCAGACTCCCAGCTGAGAAGTGTCAACTACAGATTCAAACTGGAGTTTTCTGGCTGCATCTGGATGGCATACCTGATAGTGGTTTCCAGCCAGGATTTATTCAGAGGAGGGTGGAAGGGCACAGGGTATATCAGATTACTTTTTTCACCAAACATCCATGACATCAGGGAACTGACCATCAATCAGTCAGACAAAACTTAGAAGGGGAGGAAGTATAAACTCTGGTCTTGGCTTAGAATTTATACTTATAGACACATTCAATTGGGGAAGGTGAGGAGGAAGGGGCAGTTCTTGCCATAACAAAGGTGGTAAAGATGCCCTTTACTGGTTAGATTTTGTATGGCAATCTTGAAAGAAAGAAGACACCATTGAAATCAGGATGGGAAGCTCTGCTGAATTTAAGTTCTGTACAAACTATGGTTCTCTTAAGCCTGTTGAGAGATTTTGTTATCTCAGAAGAGAATCTCCAAGAGCATATAATCTATGTTTTATCTCTTATCTAGGGCACGGAACAAGCTTTTAGGACCATACCTAAATAAAAGTGGCAGTCACCTTGCTAATATTCACCAGACTCCACCATGCAGTGTGAGGCTTTTAGGTGTCGTCAGCAACATGAGGGCAGACAGAGCTTGTTTCTCTACTGCCTTAAACATCCTATTGCTATTTATTTCTTTTTTTCTTACCACTTGTGGTAAGAAGTTTGCTGTTGTGAAAACCTCTGTGCTCAGTGCAAGGCTGAGCACAATAAATCAAGCCACTAGTGAGGCAGGAATTCCTTGGACATTTGTAGTTCTTGCCTGAATCTGAACCTGAAGAATATCCAGGGGTGGTGACACACATCCACTGAGGTTAACATGAGCAAGGCTCAGGCACTATGTAAAATGTTCCCCTGATAGAAACAGAGCAACATGCCAAGGGCTTGGTTTAAGTTCTGCTTCCACTGAAGTCATCAGGAGCATTACCACCAGCTTCAGTGAACTGAAAGTTCAAGCAGGTGCCTTGAACTGTGGGTTTTCCTTTTTTAGACAAGTAATTTTTTATCAGCTATTTCGTGTGTGCATATTCAGATTTATTATGTAAACACAGATGCACAATGCACACAAGCATAATACATACAATTCTTTGGACAATGCTATGGCTTTGGTGATTTTAAATCATATAAAAAGGGCCACCCTGCTTGCAAGCCTCCAGTATGGATACTGTTATTAGGGTCTAGAGCTGCAAGACTGGAGCAACTCTAAGGCACTGCCTGCCAGCACTTAGAACTAGCTTGCTGAGAAAAAAATCAAGCTGCCAAGTGAACCTAGCATTTAGAAAGCCAGAACTTTGCTCAATTACTGTTATTTAACTTATTAGCCTGCCAATTGGGGAAAATTAGAGTTAAGAACAAGGCAGCCTATTTTTATTTTCTTCTGAGCTAAATCATTCTTCTGCGCATTCCCCTGGGTGTAGGGGGTGTTCCTGGGAAATGGGAAGCCAGTTTTCCAACAGGTTGTGCAGCAAATCCCATTCTGAGCTGCACCCCATGGTGTTTCAGTGATTTCCATACCTAAAAACTGAGCCTTTGCTTTTTGCTCCCTATCTCTAACTTGACTTTACACCCTGAAATACAGCAGAAGCCACTGGGTACTCTCTGACCAATGCTCCTTTTCCAGAAAAGTGATGGTGTCTTTGAGTTTTAGCATGTGTAAGAGGAGGCTCAGGGCTCCTGGCACAGCAAATAAATCCTGTTTTAGAAAGACTGGCCAGGGTAGAGAGAGAAATTTATGGGGTGATGGCCTTTTTCTCAGTTCCCCCCTTACTTTTCCCAACAGGATCATCTTTGCAATGCGATTCCCCTAAAAAGCACTATTTTGATATAGGTCCTGCATGACATAATATGAATATAAAAAATTCACAGATTTTTTTTTAAGGCAACTAACAAAACAATAAAATCAAAAGCTAAACAATCCTTAGTGCAGAGATAATAATGAGGTTAAAAAGAAAAAAAAAAGAAAAGAGAGTAATAGAGATCAAGAAAGAAAGAAAGAAAGAAAGAAAGGAAGGAAAATAAAGGAGAAAACGAGTGTATTGCTCAGATTGGTTACCTTAAGAATAATTTCTAATGTAAAGATACTAGTGAAGACATAGTCTGCATTGCCTAGGATCTGAAAAATAAGCACAATTGGGTTAGTGGTACTGAGCGTGACCCAGGAACATACAGGCGTGTGTGTTAGCAACAGATAGTGGCAGAAAACTAGTAAGCTTGTGAACAAGTCATGGTAGAGAAGATGGGCACTTTACCTTCAGAGCAATTTCAATGGTGAAAATGACAGTAAAAACTATATCAAAATAAAAGAGAATCTGTAAAAACAAAAGGGAATAGGAGCAGGGAGGGTAGATCAGTGACTGATCACTTGAATGGGAAGTCACAGTTCAAAAAATCAAATACATATGCCTTTTCACAAGGGAACAAGGAGGACTAGAGAGGAAATGATTTTGCAACGATGTCCTGCTGAATGTAGTGAAAGTCCTGGCACAGAGGACAAGAAACACATTACAGGAAATCTTCTCAGAGGCAAAATAACTTCTTGCTTGTTGTAGGATCTTTTTTTTTTTTTTTTTAAAATAAATAAATTGATAACAATCAATTCAAGGATTTTCCCAAACAGACTTCCAAACAGAGAATCTCTATCCCCCTGGACTCTGCAGTGATAAACAGGAGATTTCTTCATACTAACTCTTACTAACTTACACTCAGGTTTGTACTGTGCCTCACTCAAAGGAAGAAAAGCAAACTGCAAATCCATGCTCTAGCTAATTTTTTTTTCTCTATCCCCATTTTCCCTGCAATAGAAGATGCCACCAATTGAAGGGAATCCCAGCTCTTGTATTGTGATCATAATTTGATCATGTAATAGAGGTGCCTAACTTAGATCTTGCATTTTTCTATTGGCGTCCTGCATAACAAGCAAGCTGAAAAATCCATTATTCCCATGAACTTAGTCCTGGTGATGGGGACACAGGTGGCATGTACAGCAGACCATAAAAATTGTCCCTAGAGTGTCACAGAAGGCAACAGCAAGTCTGGAAGTGCAAGGCAATTTTCATAGTAATAGTATCAAGGACAGATCACTGTTGATCAATTGACATCCCACAAAAGCAAATGGGAATTTTCTCAATGACCAGTGGGAATGGAATTGAACTCTCTTTGTTTCCAAAGTATTCCAGCATCCCAAGCTATTTTAGTGTTATCTGCACTACAAATAGTGAAAATCAGAAGTATTACACCACTGGATTACTGCTATTTTGGCTTAATCAACTTTTAAATTGGAAGACTGATACATGGAAGGTGTAGAAAAGTGATAATTTGTGAAATTTGAATCTTTGCTGCTAAAGCATGCAGAGGTAAACTGTCTTCTCTCATCCCATAGGTGTTTATTGTATCTCAATAAATCTCTGTTCTCTAACTCAGATTTATTGGTGACTAGATAATTACTTCCTGGTGTATCATGGGCACTGGAGTAGCTACTACAAAATACTAGATCATTTTAGACTGTAGTATTTAAGCACAATCTGAATCTGGGTAAATTTGCAGACACTGAATGTCAAATGGGAGAATGCATCATCTACTACTAAGTTTCTATATAACTTAAAATTCTTATGGTCACTACTCAGTTTTTGACCTCAAGTTGTTCTCACTTCTCCATGTCTGATTTGGGCCCTATCAATTTTTGCAACTTAGAGAATTAAAAATTGGCCATTTCAAGAGTGGACAGATCTCAACTGCATCCTATATTAATTTACACATATTATAACTGGAAACGTCCTCTTGCATTACTGCTTTGTAGGTCCTGACATTTGGTTATTATGTCAATGGAATAATTTTATAATCAAGGGGCCAGATTCACAGGCACTGTCAGGCTGTTATCAGTATGACTCTGATAACATAAAGCAGCCATAAACTTGATTAAAGTGGATGATTAAGCTCTACCTGCAGCTACTTTACATCACCAGAGCACTGCAAAGCAGCTGAATATACGGATGAATCTGGTCCCAGAGCTGCAGCTAGTAAAGATGTCCCTTACAGATGAAATCAGTAATGAAAATCACCACTGCTCCACCTGTGCAGACAGTACCACTTACCAGCAGGCATATTTATCATTATCCTAATATCAATTTACTCTAGAACATATTGAAAATGAAGGAGCACCTTGCCTAGGTGCTAACAGTCTTAGATCTTGTTTCCACTTGATTAGATTGGGGAGGCACTTCCAAAAAACTTGTTGCCAGAACCCTATGTGACACAAGGAAGATGCAGCCACTACCCCATCCCTGGACAGAAGCAGTGTCTGAGCCTCTTTATTAGTCCTTGCTGAATGGTTCTCTCTCTATTCCTGCATTCCTGCTCTGTGTCAACAGCAGAACTAGTCTGCCTGAATTCTTGTACATAGGCTAATGCCTGGTTATATTGCCCCAGAGTGAAAGTAGAAGCAGTTTGCTTTCAGCTTGCTTGCTTTTTTCCCCCTCCCAGTCTCGTGTGTGGACACAATCTTACTGTTCTACTGTCAAAGTGCAAAGGCAGATCATATTAGCAACCCAAACATCTTGTCAGTGTCCCTCTGTATGAGACACTTTAAACATCTGTACCTGTGAAAATTAAACAAAGATTTTCATGCAGCAAACGTGTTTAAATATATGTTAAGGTCACAGGATATTTTAGGGGAGTAGAACACTGAAAGCTAAATTAAATTAAAGTTTTAATATTAAACAACAACAAATGTCCTGCTCTTAAAGACTATCAAGAACTCCCAGCATAAAAACATCAAAATGCCACTGCAGACAGCCAGCAGAGATCAGAAGTCTCACATCTGTCTGCTGATTCTTCTGATTTCTGCAGTGACCTCAGATTAATGGAAACAACCACTGGGCAAAATTAAGGAAAGTTGTAGTGTTTCAAAAGGATAATAAGAATGGTCAGGAAAGAAAGTGAGAACATATCTCTGTGCTGAGCGTCTTCTTCTCCTTCCCCCAAGCTGGTGAGGAGTACAGCACATTTTCTGAGGATTATCTCAAATTTAATGACAGCTTTTGCAGCTTGCCTTCAAATAGTCTGATTCTAACCTTGATAACACCAATGACTCCCAGAGTGACTGCATCAAACCGAAGGATGTTACCCTGATTTACACAAATTTTGTGTGAACAAACTGAAAATCAGGTCATGGGTTTTTTAGTTCAAAAGAAAGCATGTGTCAGGAAAGGAAAGTTGTAAATTCCCCAAATCAGAATTATCTGTATCCCAAAATCAATGCCTCTGCTGCCTATTCCTAATGCCCTAATTGCAGGGAACTGCAATTTTTGCTTCAGAAAATTCAGCTTCAGCCTCCTGTTCATCCTTTCTTCCCCTACCCATACTTTTCAAATGAACTAGAGGCCAAATTCTGCACTGGCTCATGTTCCCTGAAAAACCCCAAGAGTTTACACACAAATGTGAAAAAAGCACAAATCAAGAAAGGAGGTTACTCCCAAAGCCTCTGACAAAGTATTTTCTGCCTTTCCTGGCTTCAACTCATGATCTGCTTGTATCACACTTCTAATACACAGCGAGGGAAAGAGGATAGGAAGCATACTTGATTCCTAAAGGAGAGGTGTCGGACAGGATCCTCAGCTGCCAGGGAGATGCTGCTGAGCAAGATGAAAAATAGGATCAGGTTGGTGAAAATGTTATCGTTAACGATTCGATGGCAGTGGACACGAAACCTGCAATAGAGAGGAGAGGCACAACTTTATCTCTCAGAGAACAGCAAGAACTGAGAAACATTCCCCCTTCCTCTCTTGCCAGTGGGACTGGCCCCAGAGGACTGTTCTGCAGAATAGCTTCCCCTCAGCAGCCTGGAAAATGGTGGACTCAAGCAGCTGAGTCCGCCCTGCTGGGTGCTGGGCAGCCTTGGCTCTCAACATCATGCTGTGATGGACAGGACTGGCTGCCTCTAGGACTCAGGCTTGGTGGGTTTGAATGGACAACAGTCACTCCCTCTTGAATGAGCCTTTTGTGATTTAGATGAGGTCTGAAATCTGCCAACCCAAATTGTATCTTTTGCTTTTGTTCATGGAATCATTCCCCATTCATTTAGTGGGAAATCAGCAGAAATGGGCTCTGGGATAGTCAACGTGTTTCTGAGCTGGAGTGTCAACTGAGCAGGTGCTGTGAGGGATCTACCTTGCTACCTGGCCAAATGAATATAGGTTAGACTAGCATTTTCAAAGGGCTTCTGAGAGGACATTTTGCCATGCAAAAAGGCAGCATCAATATAAATTGCTTGATGCTCTTGGTGGGAAATTTCCCATATCAAGCAGCATGTTTACCAGAGACCATTACAGAATCTCCCACACATTCATATCAGGATATGAGGAGTTAAACCTTGTAACAGTCCTATGTGTAATTCTAGGGGCACTTCTTTAATCTATTTAGCTCTACTTTTGGCTGTTAAGCCTCCAAGCCCCTATTACTGCAATTTTACAGATGATTGCAGAGGTTAATTTACTTCTTCAACAACATTCTGGGTGGCAAAACTGGCAGCAGAGTCCAGGAGTCCCAATCATAATCAGTTCCTCCCCTTTGCAAATACTGAAGGAGGTTGGCACAAGCTCTGCTATGAAAAGACTGGCTCCGAGTTCTGCTTTTAAACCCCTGCCTTATTTGGGGCTGTGTTTGGAGGCCAAGTCCCTGAGGGAAATGTTGGGACACATGGTACTGCACAGACCACTGGGCAAGTGAGCTCATTTCTGCACCTTCAGAAAGATATATTCCCCTGTGTCATGGCTCAGTGTCACGCTCAGTACTGGTTTCACGCACCCTTGTTGGAAAAGACAGGTGAGATAGCCTGAAGCCACATAGTAGTAACCCAAGGGAAGGGTGTGAGAGAAGAGTTATTCACCCCCAGCCTCCCCTCGGAGCTATGGACTCTCATTCAGCACCTCCATTTCCTTGTGTGCTTGTTTGTGACATGTAGAAATGAGCAGAGACACATGAACTCCCTACTGGGAGTGGATTTTGAGTAGCCATTAGCACAGGAAGCTCCTAACTCATGCTTGACTGATTGCATGATGGCTTGCTTGCAGTTAGGACCTGACTATGTTGGTGTATTCCAATAACTGACTCACTTCCAAATCCCTTATTTCTGAAGCTTTCATGATTTGTGTCTTCAATCAGCCTCAGAGGTGCCATGAACTCCCATGGGATATTGACAGGGGGCTCGCTATAGTCAAGGAAGAAAGCCAGAGCCTTTAAAGGAGAGAGTGGTCAAAGGAGGTCTGTGGAATGAGACACATAACCTTTTGGGGCCCAGCATGAAAGGGGTACCTGCTCTCCACCTCCTTTTTCCAGCTTAGCAGTCTCTTAAATACCTGTTGTTAGGACTGAAGATGAAAAATGCACTGGCATCTGGCATGGGCACAGCCTTTTCCTTCAGGTGCAGCTCAGACATGGGGCGCGGCCGAGGGCCAACAGGCATCTCAGGTTCTTCCTCATCTTCTTCTGCTGCAAGAAGCATTTGATGTCTTTTAAATCAAGGTACAACATTGTGGAATGCTAGGGCAACTGAAACCTAAAAATCATTGAAATGGGATGATGAAAGCTTCATGTTCCACTATTCCCTACTCCAAGGCACCATCTGCTGCCCAGTGTTCACGACAGCAATGCAGCCACTCTGTGGAACCTACTGCTGGTATCTGTACAGTGGTCTCCTCAAATGTGTCACTGTCCCTTCTGCAAAAAATCCCTTCTCCTAATGACTGACTTGAACCTTCCTGGACTAAATTCATCATCAATTTGCTTATTTTCCACGGACACAGAAAACAGAGGATTCCCTTTCTCCTACACTATGCTTTTACAAACTTCAAGAGCATTATTGTGTCTCTACAAGGATTTTTGGCTACTAGAGCAGTCTTTCCTTAGGCAGTGCCTCTGTCTTCCCTTGGTCTCTAATAGCTCTTGTTACTTTCCTCCAGATTATCTGCAGGATTAACCTTCACTTCAGGTTCTACGGGAACAGAGAAGGGCTGGATTACTTCCTATAGCATGATCTTCCTGTTTAAATTACTTTAGTGTGCACTTCTCTTCCCTACACTGGCATTAATTTGCCATCAGTTCCTGATTTGCACAAAGCACAGATTATTTTCCACAGAATGGCTGCCTAGCCTGTCACTCCTCCCCTCTGCATTTGTGCTGCTGACTGCTCTCAAGAAAGCTGCTTTGACCTTGTCCAGACTGAACTGCATCTTACTTTCTCCAGACTTTTCCTCAGGTTTATTGAGATCTGTTTTTCTCCTCTTTGTAAGGCTCTGACTGGAGCCATGGCCATGCGTGGGATTGTGTCTGGATGAGTGCATGTATGCCCCAGAGCAAACATGGAACACAGGTACTTTGACTTACACCAATTAGAAATTCTTAAAATTTCCCCCCCCTTTCATAATTCAGTGAGAGGAAGACTGAAAGGCTAGGGAACAAGGCTGGGACTCTCCAACCTGATGCTTATTGAGCAGATCTCCAGGCACCATGCAGATCAGTGATCACACTCAAAGGAAAAAATGCAGAGATGAGGGCTAAGTGGTATGTGAAAGAGAACTTTCCACTCCGGAGGATTGCTTCTACCTGCCAGAGTCAGAAGGGTTGGAGCAACTGCC
>VZTY01027803.1:0-170634 GCA_013400935.1 Turnix velox
AAAAGAGAAGGCTGAGAGGGGGATCATACCCCCTTAAAGTACTTAAAAGGTGGGTATCAGGAGGGAAGACCCATTTTTTTTGCAGTGGTGTCCAGTAACAGGATGAGAGGTAACCGGCACAAATGGGGACATAGGGAGTTCTGCCAAACAAGAGGAGGAACTTTTTTCCTTTGAGTGTAACAGGTTGTCCAGAGAAGTGGTGGAGTCTGTTTCTGGAGACATTTAACATCTGCCTGTATGTATGCATTCCTGTACAAGCTGGTGTATGTGACTCAGTTTGGCAGGGGGGTTGAACTAGATTATCCCTTCCAGCCCCTAAACTTCTGTGACTCTGTTTTCTGAATCCATGTAGCTGTCTGTAAATGCCCTTGATCACACGACACTCTAAGCATCTCCTTTTGCTTTGACTCTGTCATCTTTCACCTTCTTTTGTTGTCTCCCACCAGATCTCAGAGGCAAACATCCTGAACGAGAACCACTTGCTGTTCACCTTTTCCATTTGTGTTTTATTATTTCCATTGCTCAATCCTCTCATTCTAAGCATAAGTGCTGGTTTATTTAATGATTTACTCGCGTAGAAGCCCTTCCATATGTTTGTTATTCTGCACTGTACATTCTGCACAGTTCTATTCATTCTTCTCAAAATAGGTGGACAGAACCACACAAGACATGCGTCTGCATTGTTGCCTACTTTGCTCTGCATTGTCCACATAATCAGACCCAATACTCTGTTTCTTTGATCACTGTTTAGCATAGTGATAATACCTTTAGGAAATGACCTTTTATAATTCCAAGACTTTTTTTTCTTTAATGAAAATAAAACACTCAGAGCCCATCATCATACATTAAAAGTTGTGATTATTCGCCCTCTCTCACAACATACATCTTAGTATTTCATGTAAGAACTGATTTTCACCTGCCCTCTATCACCCAAGCACTCAACACTTCTAATCATATATTTCATATTAGTATTAAGACAAATAAACATCTTCTTCCGTGTTAGTGTTCACTTAGTGAGCCTGCATTACTTGAGTTACATTAAGCAGAAACCAAACCTTCATAACAAGCAACAAATAGTTATTATCTCAAGTAGTGTTTCCCCCTCACCTCCAGTGTAAGTTTACTCAGCTGATTTATTACTCACATACTTCTATTACACAGTGCTCTAATACCTTTGGAAGTTCCTCTTCCTGAGTGCAATCCAGGTGGATTTTTCTTTCTTCCCTCCAGGGAAATCTATTCAGACAGGCTCAAAACAACACTAAGAACTCACCACCGTCCAATGAAGCTAAGCAGCATACAGGTATGACTGCAAATATTCATAGAGGCTTTGTTTTCCTTGTAATTGGTTTAAGCTGACTCTCTGCTTGCAAAACAACGCATCAGCAGCTGACACACCAGAAGATACAGCAGAAAAGGTAGTCAACATGAATAGGTAATGAAACACATTAGTGAGAAGATAGCTGAGCTGAGTGTGGCGACTGAAAACACAACATGGGAGTTAACAGGTCATTTCCCCTTCTGCAACCCTCTTAAATAATGTTATCTACCCTTATAAATAAATAAAAAGGTATCTAAAAAATCTGTGACTGTGAGATCCTTATGTGGACCTTTTCAGGGAGTTTAAACCTTGTTTACATTTTTTTCTGCCCCGAAGATTGGAACAGTGAGTGAGGGGTTTAATCACTTATTTATTTTATTTCCTTCTTCACAACTAGGAATTTCTGGGAATATCACCATGTTTATTTTAAAATTTCTGGAGGGCTAGGGCTATGCCTGAGATCTCAGTTCTCTCCATCTGGACTTGGTGCCGGAGCATTGTAGCAGAGTGGCAGGAGCAACCAGGTACCTCACAGTGGACGCTTTTATCAGTAAACTCTTACCAGCATCAAAAAAAGCATCTCAAATGCTGCCCCACTTCCCATAATGAATAATGGTTAGATCCAGGCTAGTGACTTGGGATTGGAGCAACATGCACGTAAACGTAAATCAGTTACTATTCCGTACATACAGAGATATGACCAACCCACTTCAGCAGAAGAGGCTTGAAAAGAAGGCCCATTCATTCCTGGCATCCAAGGAAAGGAAGAAAGGAAAAGATGCCAACTTCAGAGTTTTTGGGTAGAAAGCAGAGTAGCTCTTCCTGCTTCAGGGAAAATCCTCAAAGCCTAAACAGAAAGTCCAGATATTTAGGGGTGGTCAGACACGCTGGGGCAAATGGCAAATTGAAAGCAGAGAACCTCAAAAGGTTAGGGAACTAACCTGCGGAGGCCCATTTTATCTTACTCTTTTGTCTTCCAACAAGTCATTTGAATCGAGTAAGAAAATAGCTGGGGAAGTAGAGAGCTGATTTAAGTGCAGGATTGATTAAGTTGTCCAAATAACAAAATTAATCCACCCTTGCTGCTCTTGGATGCATGCAATGGCAACAGAGCAGTTGAGATCCCAAGCCTGCTGCCCAGTTCCCACAGGCTCTCCTGAATGTGCAAAGCCACAGGCTGAGTATGTCCAGGCAGCAGGGACAGAAACCTAACCAAAGGTATCATTGCTTTTCACTGTTCCCATGCTCACCATGGCAGCATGAAGACACACGATGGGCAGAGGTGTCCAGTAAGAAGCACCCAGCATGTACCCCAGACAGTTGTTTGCCTTGATGTTGCACATCTAAAAATATCAATGAGCATATAGTTTTTTTTAAAAAAAATACATGTACGTTCATGCATCATGTCACATTTTAGTTGCTGGATAAAAGCCAAGCTGCCCTGCTGGTAGCAGGCTGTGTTAAAATGGAAATTTATTTCACAAATTATTGAACTGGGAAGCCATGCAGTACATATGCCGTTCAAAGTATTAAAGGATTGGATAACAGTAGGGTACAAATAGTTTTATCTTCAAGTTCAGGTTAAGATGCATGCTGCCAAATTTTGGGAACAAGATTACATCTCTGATACCAGCCCTTTGCATCTCCAAATTTCTGAATCCCTGTGTCAGGCAATAACTCCAGCACTACTCAGTACATGAAGGGGGCTTACAGGAATGTGGAGAGGGACTCCTCTTCAGGGTGTGCAGCAACAGAACGTGGGGCAACAATTTTAAAATCAAAGAGCAGACTTAGATGAGATCTTTGGGAGAAAATATTTACTGCGAGGCACAAGACAAGTTTGCCCAGAGAAACTGTAGATGCCACACCCTTTAAAGCGTTCAAGGCCACACTGGATGGGGCTTTCACAGAATCACAGACTGTAAGGGATTGGAAGGGATCTCAAGAAATCATCCAGTCCAATGCCCCTTCCAGAGCAGGAACACCTAATCAGGTGACACTGGAAAGCATCCAGGAGGGTTTTGAATGTCTCCAAACGTGGAGATCCCCAGAGCTTCTCTGGGCAGCCTGTTCCAGTGTTCTGTCACCCTTGCCATGAAAAAGTTTTACCTCATATTTCTTAGAACCACCTGCGTTCCCGCTTGTACCCATTGCCTCTTGTTCTATCATTGGATGTCAAAGACAGGAAGCAAAGACAAGTGCATCTGTCAGGAGGAAAAAAAAAAAAAAAAAAAAGGTACTGCTGTATATTGCCCTTGCCAAGAGAAAGGCAAAATCCTCAATGAAAGAAGCAAGTGGACAGAAATTTGAGGTCAGGGCAGTGGGTGATCCCCATCCTTGCCCATACCACCTCCTCCAGTTCATCTGAACAACTGATACAAGGTTCTGGTTGAGGAAGGAGGAGCAAATGAATATGTTAACAATGAGGAAGCAACATCAGAAATGTCTTAGCAATCTAGAAGGCATGCTGCAAATTCTCCTAGAAGCTATGGTGTGGCACATGAAGGACAGGGAGATGATTTGAGACAGCCAGCAGGGCTTCACCTAGGGAAAGTCCTGCCTGATCAACCTAGCAGCTTCCTACAATGCAGTGACTACATCAGTGGACAGGGGAAGACCAGTCAACAGCATCTATGTGGACTTCTCCAAGGCCTTTGACACAGTGCTCCACAAAATTCTTTGTTGAGACAGTATGTCATCGAGAGGGACCTGGACATGCTGGAGAGGCAGAACTGCACAAACCTGATGAAGTTCAGCAAGAACAATTGCAGGGTGCTGCACTTGGGCTGGGCGAGTCGTTAACAATACAGACTAGGAGGAGATGTGATTGAGAGCAGCTCTGTGGAAAAGAACTTGGGAGTACTGATGGATGAAAAGTTCGACATGAGCCACCTTCCAACTCCATGATCCTGGTTCTCACAAACCCCACAACAGGGTATCCTTAAACTTGTGATCTCTTATGTTGAAAGAAAGTAACCTGTGGCATTTTGCTTCAGAGGTAAACAAGTTGAAAAATTACAATAAGGCACTCAAACTTCTGAAATCCCCCTAGCACATCTTTTACTGATTTGCTTTACTTCTTCCTTATGGTAGGCATGAAATTAATGCTTAGAAAGGAAAGAGGGAAAAAGAACTCCTTTCACTTAAAATGACTATAGAATATCCAGAAATCAAATTTCAATTAAATATCATGGTGCTTTTAGAAAAAATAATTTGCCTTATAAAATGTATTTTGATTTTATTATAGAATTTTTGAAAAGGCTGCACAAATCAAGAACAATAAACAATTTTCTCTACCGCTATTACCAAGTAACGCTTTAAAATGAAATACTAACAAAGAGAAGAAAATTAACTACTAGCATATGAAAAGAAAAAAAAAATTAATTGCACATGCACATCCTGAAATATTTGTGAGTTGAAATTGTCTACCCAGATCAATTTAATTCCTTTATTCCCCTCATCAAATAATAATAAAAAAAATAAAATAAAGCAGAAAACTCCTAAAAGCCTATATAGGATTAAAAGTCAAGCAATATTTTGCAAGTTGTTTACTAGGGAGGAACTCTGGAGACTGGTGTTTAAATCAGGCTGAGTGATAACTAGTGGGGCAAGAGAAGAGCCTGAAGAGCCTTTTGCCGTTCTGCACTTTTCGAGATGGAAATTCTCTTCTCTGCTCTTCCTCCAGTTAATAAATATGTAAATACAACCCGGTGGCAGAAGTGCAGAGTGTGGGAATTAAGTAAGACTTAGGGTGAGAGCTGGAGAAGGCAGTCACACAGCAGCCCAGCTACGCTAATAGCCTTCACTCTCGATGGGTATGGTCTACTGCAGAACACATTTTGATAGAAACCTACTCAAATAGTATGTGCAGCCACAGCTTCACTTCTAATGTCCCAGCATAGATCAAAACGAAGGATTCAACTGAGCCAACGATGGAGAAAAACTCATTTCATGGTAAAATAATTCTAAAATATATTTAAGGAACATTGGTGAGGCTACTTTAAAGGGAATCTGCATTACAAAACATGTAAGGGAATTGAAGACTATATTCTGATATTCTCCAGCTGCTAAAAAAATAGTTATTCTTTATTACTTTCTGACTACGGTATTTTATGTAAACAATTTTCTGAAAAGAATACTTCCTCCTTCCTTTGCTGTATTGGTTTGGGTTTTATTTTTAAGACAGAATAGAAACAGCTGCTGCTTCTCTTTTACCCAGAATTTCTTTTTTTCTCTTAGAGAATGCAGAAAAATGAGATGGGAGAGCAAAGCTGAAAATAACATTTCAACCAATAAGGCAACTATCTAAATGTGAATCCTGACATCTACTTAAGAGATGTTATTTAGAACAAATGGAAAAGCATGGTTTGGCTTTTACATATGACAGTAGAAGAGGTCACTGCAGAAAACCTGTCAAAGCATCTGTGACTAGACTGTGGACATTTACAGTGAGAGAAACTGAGGACTGTTCTGCATTTCCAGCAAAACATTTGCAAGAACAGCAGCATGTTAAGCAAAAGTGGAATAGCCAGGTTCTCAAAAGTGTGCTTACAAAGGAGCAAAATAGTAAATGTCTGAACAGTAACTGGGATCCTGAAATGAGAATGTTAACTTTTACCAGAACATGGATTACCTGAAAATATCTCTAGAGATCATAGATTACTACGACATTCACTACCAGGCTAAAACCCCGCACTCTATTAAAAACCAGATAGTTAGCACACGAGTATTTAAACAAAAAAAGAGTGTAATTCTTTTCAAAAAGCAGAATTCTAAAGGAAAAAAATTTAAAACAGAAGCAATGCAAATACACTTAACAAAAAGTTTAATTAAAGCATGCCGTGTCATTCAAAATCCAAATTTCTTAATGTTCTTTTATGTTTGCAATGCCAAACTTTATTACTGAAAATATATGTAAGGAACATTTCCAATATAGTATTTCTGTCATTTATGTATTTTGAACTGGAGAAGTAAGTCCTTTGGACAGAGAAAGTAATTTAAAATCACATAAATTAAATTATTAAATGTCTGTAATTGCAAGTTTTTATTTTTAAATGTGATGCCACTAGATGTAGCATAACTCGGATGTAACACTGAATTCACAGACTAGAGCCAAAAAGCAGTATTAATTTAATTTTCATAATTTAGAAAAAAAAAAGTAAAAGTTGAAATGGATCACTTGTGGAAATAAATTGGCTCATTTCCATTTCATGCATAATGTGAAACTAAATGGTCAAAAAATGAAAGATGAGCAGAATATGACACTACTCAATTATCATTTAACAGCTCCTATTGGTATGCAAGATACATTTTGTTGCGTGGATTTCAGAATTTTTTACAAAGGCCATAGGCAGTTGCTCTACAAAGGCTCTATTTGGAAGACTAACAGAAGATGTTTTTTCCTTTGCCTTTTTTTTTTTTTCTTTCCTTAAAACTAATTTCAATCTACCATTCTCTTTTATAAGCACTGGACTATCAGAGCAAATCATCCTGTAGCTTTCTTTATATCCTTCCCCATCACATCAGATGCTGGAAAGAGTTATGAAGGTAGTCTCATAAATGCCAACCAGTATGGCATTCTGACACGTGTGATGTGACCTGCACTGCAGCCAAATCAACCTTCATTTGATTCTTGATGCTGATCCATGACACCTGTCCAAGGAGCTCCACTGGTCACTGCAGCAATACCTCTGAGAACAGGTTTTACTCATGCTCTGAAACAGGAAAATAGAATCATCCATCCTTGCAATATCCCCCCCATCCAGTCACATATTCCTTCCATGTTTTTCTTGTTTCTCAGCAAAAAATTTTTAAATCAGTTCTTTTTATGCTTGCAATTAAGATTATTATTCGCTCAATGGTTTTTCCAACTCTAAGTGATTTCTCAGGTGCTAACGGATCCTCAGCACAAGTACTGTCTTAGTCTACGGATTGCACCAAAATCTTGTCTTATCTGTTTCTGCCCATATTCTGTATTCATTTCACCTGCTCCCATTCTGGTCCCTGTTTGTTTTGCTAACAGACCTGCTGCCACAGCATACATAAAAGTAACAGTAATATGATCAGGGAATTTCAAGTCCCCAAAATGCAATCTCAAAACGTTTCACTTTCTATATCGTGTTGTTACTATAGCAAGTAAAAAAGTTTACAGCTGAGAAAATGCTAAGAGCAAACAATGAAACCCAGAAGCTAAAACTTGACATTGCGGCTTGAACATCAGCCATACCTGTATGGGAATGTTTACCTATTTGTATTTTGTGGGGGTTTTTCTTTTGATTTCATCTGCATTTTTGCTTATTCTGAATTTTAAGTATTTGCTCTGCATTATGAGAAAAAAAGTGAATATGAAGAGGCTCTGAACAGGCTGCTCAGGGAAGCTGTGGATGCCCCATTCCTGGAAGGCCTTCAAGGCTGGGCTGGAAGCAACCTGGTCTAGTGGGAGGTGTCCCTGCTCATGGCAGAGGGGTTAGGACTAGATGCTAATCAACATCCCTTCCTACCCAAACGCTTCTATAATATCACAGAGATCAGTTTTTATAAGTAAATGGACAGACCACTTATGCAAAGCACTTCAATTCAGGCAGTTGTGGAGCTTTGATTTTGGATCACTTGACAGAGTTGAATGCTGGGCAAAGCAATTCATCTCACTTGATCCCAGTTCCTTTCTAAAAACTTCTGCTACTACTCTTTTATGTCACAGAACCTGCAGGTATTGTTAAATAATCTGAAGGTTAAGTATTGCATCAAAGGCCATCAAAACACAGAGCCAGCATTAATTCACAATGGCTGTTTCCAGTCCTCCCTCTAATATGGGAGAGATGACACACCTCTTAAAATTAATGTATTTCAAATCTAAAGTTTAAATAACCAGCTAAAGAAAGATGGATAAAACTTGTCAAGATTAATATCAGGAAGAAAACCATACTATTTTAAAAAATAACCAGGGAAAACCCAAGAGACTTGGATAGACTTATTTAACCAAAGTTTGATTTCTATTGTACCTCAGAGGCACATGATGATGTTATTTCCAGGGATAAATTAACATGGCCAACATTCTGCATTGTAAATAGGGTCCTATTGATTGAATTAAGCATGGGGTGAACTTAAGCTGTTTTATCTGACTGTCAGTGAATGTTTTGCTGGCTGGCAATGTCCCCAAAGAGGAAAAGAAGTGCTTGGAATCGATACTGTCCAAACCAATTTTTTCTCACTGTTATCAAGGACAACCCTGTAATTAAGAAGCAATTGCCTTAAACTGTCCACCACAGCTCACAGGAATCAGTCTAAAACAGGTTTTTGGAGATACAGTTTGCACCTTGCCTGCTAGGTTTGAATAATGTTTCACCCAACTGGAATCTTAACAGTATCGAAAAGGCTTCACTTCAACTAAATTTTACTTGCTGGTTCAAAGAAAAAAGGCTTTCATATTTACCTTTATTTAAATAGACACCACTAAAGAACTCAGGGCACATTAGATAAACTACAAGAAGTCAAATCAGTCTGAGTTTTTAGTTTTGTAATAACCTTGATATATAGGAAATCCAAGTTGTACTACAGAACTATAGGAAATTTACTCTGATCCACAGAGATGACACTGCTTATTGATTTGTCTAGTAACTACTGTGATGCTTGCTTTCACAGACCCTGTCCCAACACATGCCAAATGCAGATTCAAGAATTTCATTACAGCAGTATCTGTGACACATCCTTACAACACACCTGTTCTATCCATAGTCCCATTACTTCCTTTCCCCCTCAGATTTGAGGTTTGCAAAACATTGCGTGCTGGTCTTATTTTTATACCTCATCACTCCCTCAGGTATTTATATTTCTATTTATATCTATATTTATATTATTTTCCTGGAATAGATTTCGCAAAGTTCCAAAAGGAAAACCTCCTGAAACTCAACTTACAGTTTTATGTTGAAATGGCCATCAATCAAAATAAGAATAAGAAAGTTAAACCTTGAATTTCTAAAAACGCTGAACAGCCTTAATAGCCATTATTAGAAATAAGCATTCAAGTAGAATAGAAAAAGAAATAAGGAGAAATTATGTTCAGCTTCCAGTAAAGTACTTGAAAACAACTGTACAATAAATGCTTTAATCAAATTACTTTGCCCACATGGGCTATTTGTTAGAACCACCACCTGACTTGGCAGAGACTGCTAATAATTTAATAACACTCACAATTGAATTGTTTAGTTTCAAACACAGTAACTGGCCAATTGTTTTTGGCATATGTGTTCTCCGTTGAGAAACTGCTTTCATATTATTAGATCATGTTAAAAATAAATATTTTAGGATAAATCTACCTATAAAACTGATACATTGCTGTTATGCATCTCAGGATGTGGAAGGGTGCATCATCAGAACTTCTCAGAATGAGTAATAAAGCACAGCACCTTGGAAGAAATGAAGCACTGTAATTTCACCTTTTTATTCTTCAGTACTTCAATGCCCTGCAGACCTTCATCTTCTCACCGAGTATTTGAATAATGTAAGGTTCTTTAAGTGCTGCAGCACATTCAAGGAACATCATCAACTTTATAAAAAGGGGTTTCATGTAAAAAGTGATCACTCAAGTTAGATTATGCTTTAAAAGTTATTTCAGCTGTTAGGACAGAAAGGGTAAACTGGAAAAATTCTTTAAGAAAGAAGACTGAACATTATGAAATTGCATAAGACCTGAGTGATTGAGATGGGTTTCATTCTTCAGGCAAGAAAAACAAGCAGGGGAAATGTTAGCCAAAGACCAGAAGAATGTGCTCCTACAGGTTCAGAAAGCATTTTATATGATCATAGTAAGAGTGAAGAAAAGAAGCAATTAAATGTAAACCAGTATTTGTGGCTAATACCAGGCCCAATTATCATTTAGTACTATGGTTTTTCTAGGAATTAGTTTAAATAAGCTAAAGAATAAGCCAGTTCTTATTACTTGCTGTGAGGAGCACAGCAATAGATAATGAGATTTTTAGACTGCAGTAATTTAAAGATGATGTCAAAATCAGAATTTCAGGAAAAGAATTTCATAAATTTATTTCTCTTCTTGTTTTAACATTTAATTGCTTTGTAAGTAAATACAGGATTAGAAACTTGGGGAAAGGTTTGATTTAGCCCACATGGAGTGAACGATGCAGATAGTAGTACCAGTGCAGAGAGATCTCCCTCTATCTTGTACTCCAAATACGGTTTAACAGAGAAACAAGACCTTCCTATCTCCAAAACGTTTACATACACACCCCACAGAAACCCCAAAAAAGGGCATAGGGGGAGAGAATAAGGTGTCTTTTGCTCCTATGACAGAAATGCATGAACAACTTGAAAACCAGAGGGGTAAAATCTCAAAAGATCATCCACTCTGACTTCTTGCTCCTGAACTGCATGCCTTATTTATCATCCAGTGGCTACCTTAGAAGGTAGGGACGAGTAAGAACAGGTTTGGACCAGGAAATGCTCCCTCTCGTTTTGTGAATCATAAGCACTGCACTTCTGAGTCTACTCATTAAGACACTTGGAGAAGTGTCTCCACTTCTCAGAAGTCATGGTGAACAAATTATGCATGTCATTCATTCAGTCAGTTATATACAGGGTGATCTATATACACTTCAAATGTTCCTGCTCAGGGAGGATACTCAAAAATATTCAAATCTGCGTATCATATACAAACCTCTCTGCTAAGAATGCCTCACTGCTAGAAACTCAGTGCTGAAGTACTGGAAGAAGTGGATGCCCTATCCCTAGAAGTGCTCAAGGCCAAGCTGGGTTGAGTTTCAAGCAGCCTCGTCTAGTGGGAGGTGTCCCTCCTCATGGTAGGGTGTTGGAACTAGGTGATCTTTAACGCCCATTCTAACTCTAATCATTCTATGAATCTAGAAAGTGCGCATAAGCAGACTTTTGGGCACCGAGGGAATTTAACTGGAGCTACATTAGCTAAAAGTGCTTATGGATTTGGGGCCTAATGGAAATTTGGCAAAGGCAAGGATGACACAATTAGACTCTGCTGCTTAAATTCCTCCTAGGTCCCACTTCACATCTATCAGCCTTACTTGGATTGAGCTCTTAGCTGTTTAAAGAGAACAGAATTAATTTAAAACTATGTTATGATTAAAATCCAATGGCTTTATGGAGGAAGAGTCAACTCTTACTGCAAGCTCAGCAGAATAACCAGGAACAAAAGAGAGCCCTTCACTCAATACAGGAAAATGTTACTGAGCCCTATGGAGGAGAACTCATAAGATATCCTCATTCAACAAAGGGGAATATTTTAGAGCAACTCAGCAGACCCAAACTTCATAAAGAAATGGATAAAGATAGCAAAGAACAAATTAGAAGCATCCTTTGAACAAGGTGAATTCCACAGTTCTTTCTTCCAACTCTGTATTGGAAATAAGGAAAAGGAAACTGAAATAGCAATAATCAAACTTTTTAAGCAAATATATGAGGCAGAACCAAGGACTCCGCACTGGGAATGCTAGAAAGTTCCACAGGCAACTTTGTGATACGGAAAAAATCCAAGAAAATAATCACGAAACAGCCAGAGGATTTCCCAAGCCAGAGGCGGTAACTTTGTGTTTAATAATCCTCGGCAGATTTTTCTTCTACCAATGTATCTTTTCAAACATATGAAGACTTTTTTAGCATACAAAAGGATCCTCTGGTAGAACGCTACATAATTTCCTTAACTTATGTGAAAAGCTATGTTACTGTGTTTATGTGGAACCAGTGACCTGCTGCCATTTAATAGCTCTTAATTTTTATATTACAAAAGGCAATGACAATCATGTCTCATAAAACATTATTCACAAATATTCATAAGATCTCTTTTTCTTGAAGCAAGAAACATAGGAGATTAAAAAAATTAAAAATAAAATCAATAGACTGGTTTGGGATGGAAGGGAACTTAAAAATCACCTAGTTCCAACCCCTGCCAAGGGCAGGGACACCACCCATTAGACCAGGTTGCTCAGTGCTCCATCCAGCCTGATCTTGAACAGGCAAGCAACCTGTTCCAGCATCTCACCACCCTCACAGTAATGAATTTCTTTTACTATCTAATCTAAATCTCCTGTTTTACAGTTAAAAATAATTCCCTCTCATCCCATTGCTACACATCCCTGCAAAAATTTTCTTTTCAGCTTTCTTATAGGCTTTTTTCAGATAATTGGAGCCTGTACATCAGAGGAGAGGCGCTCCAGAAAGGAAAGTATCAGCAAAAGCATTTTTTAATGCATTGATTTTTTTTTCCTCCTGCTTTATTCTAGTTGATCACTTGGCAGGGAATCCTAATCCATTATTACATTCTAAGACTTAGAGTCTATCTAACTTCAGTCTATCCTTCTAACTTAACATCTTAGAGTTATCAAGCTAAGACTTAGATGTGTATTTGCTATATCTTAATTCTGTACCAACAGTTCATCATTCTGTATGCAGTAATCAAAAAGGATAGGACAGCCAGAGCATGATCATCCTGAAAACTCCCATCATGATCATGTCATCTGTAAAAGGGGAGCTTGCCAGAAAGAACAAAAAGTATGTCATGGATTACATCAATTTCTAATTTATCCTGCACAAGCAAAAAGCTAACTATATTTCCTTGCTTCGACAGCATTTATATTTACAGTAATGTGAGAGATTTCTGGTTTTAAGACAGGAAATCTTTATATAAGTCACATAATTTGTTAAAGTATTCTGGTTATTCCTGCAATATCTTTACAATGCACTTTCAAATCTTGAGAAGCTACAAAAATAGCATTAGTCTGGAGATCCTACCCTATATATTATTATAAAATCAAAAACAACATACACATTGTCTCTCTAGTAGATAATTTTAGGATCTAATTTAGTCTAAATGTTCCTCCTTTCACAGTATCTTTTCTATTTGAAGATGACAAAGTGTTAATTAATCCAGCACAATGAATCATCCACTGCAGCATCACAAAAGCAGCTTACATGATCACGTTCTATGTGGGTAAATTCTTTTACATGAAAAAAAAAAGTATTGTTTAGATTCCTCAAATTCGTATTTTGGAAAAGAAAAGCAATTAGGACACAATTTTATCTTGTACCTGAATGATTTTCTTTTGTTTTCTGATGCCATTCTACTGGTAACTGGCGTGATGATTATAAACCCATAGAGAATTCTGCCTGGCAAAATAAAATAAAGCACCTCTGCATATACTGTAGTTTATCAGTGAACATACAGATACACCTGAGACAACAGCTTCAGAATATCAAGTGAAATTCAGGTTGTCTGAGAGTTTCAGACAGTGCCTAACACTCAAACAGTAATGCATGTACATCCATTCTGCTAAAGTCTTAACTAAAAACACACAGTACCTCCTGTGAAAAAACAAAAGGAGGAAGGAATACTTTTTTGCTGAAAGGTAGCTTGACTCTTATCCAGACACAGTCAGATGTCCTTTGAATGCTAGCTGCTTAACCTACCTTGAGCTCTGCCACAATTCAAGCCCTGAAAATACAATGTGAATGTAAACTCTATCCCCTCATGGCTGCTACAGCCACACTTTTGTCTGGGACTGGGTCCAGTACTGGACAGATTCCAGTGAATGGTCAGATGATGGACTGGAGCATCACTCCTATGTGCAGAGGCTGAAAAGAGCTGGGACTGTTTAGCCTAGAAGAGATAAAGTCCAGGGGGATCTCATCTATGCATATAAATACAAGTCAAAATAGGAGAGAGTCATAACTCCTTCCCTACTTCTTCCTTTCCTAGTTGTTACTGGCACTGGATGTTTAGGGAAAGAACAGCCATCCTATTTCATAGAGCAATGCTTACTTCCCTCCTTTTGCCCAACTTTCCAGCAGCCTTTTGTCTTCCCATAAATTATGGTTGAGGAATTCCCAACTCCCATTTTTGTGCTTAATAGCCCTAGATACAAGTAAGTCATGAATTTGTCTAATTACTTTTGAATCCATTTCAGACTTTAAGCTTCCACAACACTCTGGCAGCAATGAATCCTGAAATTTAATTATGAACATCATGAAGAATTGTTTCTCTTCATTCATCTTAAAGCTACTGCATGTTCATTTCACTAGATATCCCATTGCTCTAGCATTTGAAATAGAAAGTAATTATTCCTTTTTCACCTTTTCCATGACATTCATGATTTTATGTATTTCACTTTTACTTCTCAGGCATTATTTTTCTAAACTAAAGAATTCTTTCCAAAATAAAGTTTCTTAACACTGAAGTTCCTCCCTCACCATAATGCAAGACTACTATGCATATACAGAACCATAGAATAGTTTGGATTGGAAGGGACCTTAAAAGCCATCATCTAGTTCCAATGCCTCTGCCATAGGCAGGGACATCTCCCACTAGACCAGGTTGCTCAGTGCCTTGTCCAGCCGGGCCTTCAATACCTCTAGAAAAGGGGCATCCACAACCTCTCTGGGCAACCTGTTCCAGTGTTTCACTACCCTCACTGTAAAGAATTTCTTGCTTATATCTAGCCTGAATCTACTCCCTTCCAATTTACATCCTTTATTTCCAGTCCTTCCATCACATATCCTATTAAAAAGTCCTATCCCTGCCTTTCTGTAGGCCTCCTTCATGTAGTTTTAGGATACTATGAGGTATACAGGAGTGTGATGCTTTTCTCCTATGGTCTCTCCTTGCCTGATCATTCCTAACATTATCAAAACCCTCCTACGACTCCTCCTTTTCAAACCAGAGCATTTAGGTTTTTTTTTTGTGTGTGTGGAGAATCCATTCCATCCTTTAATACTACTATATACTTTTTGATGCTGGGAGACCAGAACTGTGTCCATGTAGATGCCATGCATAGTAACACAACAGTGTTGTGTTTTGTTGAAAGGCTGATGCCAACTGTCCTTATTCTATTTTTAACACAGATTTTGAAATCTAAGCTTTTTCTTCATTAAAGTAGAAAGATGTTGAATTAATACAAGAAATAGTCTAGCTTAAAAGAGAAGAGAATGCATTTGAGTTTCACTCCAGTCAAGGGACAGCTTTTTAAACAAATGTCAAAACAGAATTGAGGAGATCCTATGCCAAACAATTACCATGAGGTTCACAAAAGTTAATGAGAAATCAGTGCCACCCTGAAAAAACATTTGTGTGTGTATTTGATCATTTATGACCTCTACATTATATAAACAGCTGGTATTATGCTTTAATGTATTGCTTATACAAAGTACAAAAGCCAAGAATTAGCTTAGCCACATACACGCATGCCTCACTCTCCTCCAGTGGGCAGCACCCAAAAGAAACTGTTCTCTGGATGACAGAATTAGCACTGCAACCACATGCACTTGAATTAAAACATGGCAGCACTATTTCATCAGTATTCATTTATGCAGTGTTCTGCAGACAAATTCAGGATGTATGTTTACAAAACATGGGGGGTTTTTTCTTTAAAGTTCTGGTCTTTCTCTGCTCTACTAAATTCCAGGACCTTCATATTTTGGAATAGATCTGTCTAGCAACCGTGGATCTATTGTACAACTGTGGACACTTCTTTAGCCAGTTCTTTCAAATGTCTTGCATACACAAAATTCTTCCTCACATAGATCAAGCCTGGTTCAGAGATGGATCTTTCCTAATGTGCCTTCTAAAAAGGATCATGTGCACTGCCTCTCAAAACTCCTGTGAGCTCCTGACACACTGCAGTCAGCATCTTCACAGAATTAAGCAAGCTCCATTCTGCATAAACACAGATAAAGCAGATTGTTTTGCAAGCACTCCTCCTGCTTCTTCTGAGTCACTAGTACTTTCAAACCATAGAAGGAAGACTCCGTACTGCCCCTTGAGACAGTAGGAAAGAGGATAAATAAGCACAAGAACTCAGAAGAATGAGGAATGTGAACACAATAAATATGTAGTATAGAAACAACAAAGACAGGAAGGCAAGGAATGCAAAATGGCAGTGGGAAGAGAGTATTAAGAGAAACAGAGGAGAGAGTGAAACCTGTGGAGAACAGGATAAAAGGCATAGGCATGAACATTCATGAAGAAAATTACATTAAGGAGTAAGAGGAAAAAATACAAACACCATTATTATGGGCCTTAAGAAACAGGGCACAGGTGGAATTATGACAACTGGAGAACACTTCTTCAAAAAGTCAACTCTATTTTTCCAAGTTCTTTGCTGCTTTCGCTGGGATGGTCTGTCATTCTCAGTAAGGCTGTCAAAATTAGGGGGATTCTCCTGAAGGAGAAGTCACTGTAAACACCAATCTGTTGTCAATGTAGCTTGCTATTCTCTAAGGGAAAGTCGGCACAGAGATGAGATATTCCTCATGCTAAGAGAAGCCTGACTTAAAAGCCCACTGTAAAAAAAAAACAAACCAAACATCAGGGGGAAGAAGAGTTTCAGCATACTCAGAATTTCATACTTGGACATGCAGAATGTTAAAGCACAAAAAGAATGCTAAAGCTTCAAGCCCAACAAAAATCATTAGATGAGAAAATAAATCCTGCTTAATCAATGTCAATTCATCATCTATGTGTTAGGATGCAATATGTAATGACATGATCATGTACTTTTTTCTCCCTTAACTTACACAGAGGACAGACTAATCTGAGAATGTCAGTGATACTTGCCTACAGAATCAACCATATGGTTCTCTTTCTTTCTGCTGCCACAAAAATTAGAAAGTGTGTAATGAATCAGAAGAAATGTTCATGGTGGTTTCTGCTCTTCAGATCTCGAGAATCATATGCCACCTCTAACAGTGTTTGTAGCCCTTGTATGATGTTGAGCAAGAGTCCTCTTTAAGAAAAAAGATCACAGGCATCCAGGTTCTTTTCCACTAGTTGAAGGTGTTTAATTCAGGTATCTACACCAAATGGAAAGAGGTAGCCAAGTGGACTGACTAATCTCTTACAGAGCTTTTCTTCTCTATAAACTTGAGAGATGATGTTGGGCAAACAGAGCTCTCCATCTGCATGATTTTCTGCATCTTCACTACACACAGCATGACAGTTTGAGGTCCAATTCTTTATTTAATAAATCCAAATAGTGTTTATATATCAGCAGCAGTTACAGCTAAGATAACATTAAAATATCCAGCCCCAGACATCCTCAAAGTCTTCAGTCAAAAGTCCTTAATTATCATCTCTGTGGCCTGTTTCCTCATGTGGGAGCAGTGATTACAGCACCACCTCACTTCATGGGGATGCTCTAAGGATTGTTTGCAAAGATCTAAGTAGTTACTGTAATCAGGGAGGAGAGAGTGTTTTTTTTCTTTCCTAATGTGCCTTTGATAACCTGACATCCCACAATGAGGGCTACAAAGAACAACTCAGGGAAATGAAAAGATTGTATCTGCTGTAGGATGCGGCTGTCATACATAAATGACGCACAAGAAAGCGCAATGAACACAAGTAAACAGCATGTGCCTATTCACTCAACACTATTAACCCTCATCCTCAGAGACAAATGAGATGGGGATTTTTGCTGATGACAAGATGCTTGAGGAGTTCATATTATCTAGAACGCTTTCTCAAAAGGTTTTCAACTTTTTTAATATTAAGAATGATAATCATACTTGTGCTTCTACTTATGCAGCAAAAACAACTTTAAAAGACAAAAGTTTCACTGTTATTTCATTTTTTATCATAAAATAAATACAATTTATGTCCTACTTGCAGAGTACGGCATAAAAGAAAGGATTTATAAATATTAGCAAGCCAGGATGATTTCACATCTCCATAGTACAAAGAAAATCATCCCCCAGTGAAACAAAGCTATGTTATAAAATCAAATGCCCTTATGCTCATTACATAGACCACGCCATGGCTTAACTGGTACCTCTATTTGATGAAAACAGATAATTTCTCCAGTGAAAGCAGACTTTTTACTGCTATATGAAAAATTCATAGACAAAACTCAACAGGAGTGAACACACAATACAATGAACCCTGTCAGCAACAAATTAGTTCCATTTAATTCTTCAGAGTTACTTTATGAATTAAATCTGATGAGAGGTCTGAGTTGTTCATGCTAGAAACAAAGGAATATACTGTTTATGGATTTCCGTAATCTTGAATTACTATGAAAGTGTGTCCAGTTTTCTGGGTTGTTTTTTTTTAAAGCTGTTCCCCAACTGCATGCAAATGTGTAGTAACAGAAAGCATGTATATCATATTTTAAAAGACATTAATAGTTTCAGTGTTTTGTCAAGGACATATAGTCACATAAATAACAGAGTCTGGTAGGGCAGCAAAAGTGTAACCAATTACTGATCCTAGAATCAGAGAACTCAAGTATCACATATTAATAAATGCTGCACAACATAATAAATATCAACCACTACATGAAAGTAAACTACCTGAAGATGGTTACCTTACAGTATCTCATTCTGTGAAATGCCATGATCTTTCTCACACCCTTTGTTATGCAGTGTCAGCAGAGTGAAAGGAGACATTATACTACTCAAATCTCATTTGAAATTGTGTATTGCCTCCACAGCCTCATAAGGAAATAAAAATTACTCAAAGCACTTGTGTCACATGTAGCTAGGTCAGCTGGTTGGTTATGATTAAATTCTGCCTCAGCTTACTGACCTGAATGAATTCTAAGGCACAGGGAACAAGATGGTAAATTCTCACTCAAGACCATCAACCACTTTCTCTAATAGCTAGATGATGTAGAGTGATTTAGTATTACTCACGGGACATTTTAAAAGATAATCTTAGTCATGGCTTCTGTGTTGATTTGCACAGAGTAATTCACAAATTTACCAGTGGGATTATGAAATGCACCAAGAAACATTTGTGATAGATTACTGTAAAGGATAAATAACCTAAGAAAACCTTGAAGAATATTCTCTCCTCTTCACAACCTACCTACTTAAATTTACTTTGACATATTTTAATCAATGCCAAGCAACAGTGGTTTCTGCATGTCACAGAGAATGTGCTAATCACCCCAATTTATTCTTCTGTAAATATCAGGTGATCCTGGTTCAGCACTTCACAGCACAGAATCACACCAAAGGCCAGAAAAATTGTCTTGCCAGATTTATTAATTTCTAGTGCAACAATGCACTATATCATATAGTATCACCAAGGCATAGCAACTCACTTTTGCATATGTGAGCAAGTCTGAGGTTAGCACATTGCCAGATCATTAACCCATTTCTTCATTTACTCTTGTTTGGTAGATTTCTTTCCAGATCTTCCCCCTGAAGCTATTCCAATATTATAAAGCAGTACAGATTAAGCTTATTATTGATTGGTTCTCTTTAAGGAGAATAAAGTGTATCTACTTAGAATCTAAAGTATTTTCCTTTAATCTAGTAATACATACTATATTAAAAATCAGTGTCATCAATACTTTTTTATCCATGACATCTAAGTATTCCTCAGAGGTTACACAGTGGCGTACCAGTACATGAAGTGGCGTACAAATAAGCTGGGGAGGGACCATTTGCCAGAGCATGTAGTAATAGGACAAGGGGCAATGGTTTTAAACTAGAGCAGGACAGGTTTAGATTGCACTTCTTTCTGAAGTTCTTCACCATAAGGATAGTGAGGCACTGGAACAGGTTGCCCAGAGAGGCAGTACAGGCATTCCCTGTCCAGGCTTGATGAAGCTCTGAGTGACCTGATCTACTGCAAGATGTCCCTGCTCGCTGCAGGGGAGTTGGATTTCTGAAAGTTCCTTCCAACCCAATGCATTCTATAATTCTATAAAATCCCAGCAATAAAGTCGAAGAAAAAATTCTGATACCACACCAGAAAGATCTCAATACAAGATTTAAGTTCCTACATATTGTGTCCCTTCCCACTTAATCTATTCAATTTCTTAGTTATGAATTCACCCTACTAAAATAATTTGAAGATTTTATCTTCTATTATACACCACTACATAGATATATGAGCACTAAACATCAGTGACTAATACTGCTGGGACAAACTTCATAATTAGAAGAAAATAAAGGATTGAAAAATTAGAGCATTAACATTTTCTGTATTCTGCTACTCATGCAATTGTTAATATTCTTCCTGCTTTCACATGCAAGTCTGCTTCTTTGAGAGTAACATAAGTGTAATATATGCAGAATAGGAAAATAATCAGAAATTCTATAGCTGTTAGATCCAAAGGAGCACTTAGAGGAATTCTAGTGCACAAATCAAGAGTGTTATGCAGTCTCCACTCTCCATCCTCTCCCTGCAATGCAGTTCCTAAATTCACTTTTTTTTAACTTAACAGTTTCCTTATTACCTTTAAGGTATGTTGGGCACATGAGTTGTCTCCAGAACTGAGCAACTGGCAACCCACCTGATTACATTATTTCTTCTCACAGGCTGCATCTTACCACTCTCAACAGCTCTGAAGCTCCCAGGTTGGATTAGAAAGGGCATTTTTCCCAGTCCTGTTGAAACTTGGCTAACCAAGCCAGAATGCACAGAAGAGGTACGGAGAACAGGGGTATAACTGGGCACAGTCACAAGGGTTAGGATGGAAACTGCAAGGATGGCTTGTTGAAGAGGAGGTCAGCGAGTGTCCTGTGCTGGTCACAGCTACTTCAGCAACAGACAAAGTGTATCCATCACCTACCACAACTATACCAACTCAAGGTAAAAACTTATTTAAGAAAGGGCAGTAACCTCCAGGGCAATGAGAGACACTGGAGAGAAGGATTAACAAGAGCAAATGTTTGAGAAGGGGCAGACACATGGAAGACAACACAAGAGTAAGAACATCACTGAAGGGATTACAGTCCATGGAGAAGCCCACATCAGAGCAGTTACAACCCCCAAAATGGACTGCAGCCCATAGAAGAACAGATGCCAGAGCAGGTATGCCCCTGCAAGAGACTGCAGCCCAAGGAGGAACTCAAAACAGGCTGAGCTCCCTCAAAGGGACTGGGGTTGTTGGAGAAAGCCACGCCACAAAAGTTGAGTAACAAACAAGAGGGGGAGACAAGGTAATGAACACCACCACAATGACCCCATGCTTCTATGCTACCCGTCACCTCAACAAAAGGACTGTATATAACATAGACAGGGATTGCAGACCAGGAATCCCTGGAAGAAGAGTCTGGAGGGAAGCTGAGATATTTTCTTATCCTAGTGTTAGTTATCTAATTTCTTGATTCTGGAATCAGAAATTATGAGTTAATATAAATTAATAATAAACTAAACCAGTTTTCCCTCAGTTGTCTCTTCTGTAAACTGGAGAGCCCTACTCAAACTCTGTAGAGTAGCTGTTTCCTACTCAAGATGCAAGTCACAATATATTTATGAAACACTTCGCATTTTGTTCTCACTTCCTCTCCTAATCATTTTTAACATTGTTCTGAGTGCTACTAAGTGCAGCACTAGCAATTGCAGCCTCCTATCACAATGATTTCCAGACCTCTTCTCTGACTGCTAATGGATAATTTACAGCCCATCATTGTGTTAGAAGCAACAGTTTTATATCCTGTGCACTCCTTGGAATTTATTGCTACAATTTCATTTGTTGCACTATTGCCCAGTCACAGTATCACGAGGTTCTTCAGTAATTCTTTGGTTTTAATTTAATGATTTAATTATTTCATGCTACAGCATTACATGTTTTCAGTATTTGTCTTTTTAATGATTTAGGAATACATCAAACAGTACACATACCAAGAAATTCATACTGGATCCTGGCCATAACCTCCTGCCATATTTGTGGTAAACACACAAGGAAACATCATATTAACTCCATACACTGCTTTACACTATTCCAAGTTGAAATTGCTAACAAAACTGAGCTCAACATGCAACTCCCAACAAAATAACGATGCCATCTCCAAGATCCCCAAGTCTCAAAGAAATTAACGACTAGAAAAATTGAATTCATGATCCCTGAAAGAAGACGAGGGAAGATGGGGAATGAGGATATACCAATGACTGCTGCGATTCCTCAGAGCTCTGATCTTTCTGTTTTCTCAAACAGGATTTAATGCCTCAGATAGAACCAATATGAAGTTCTGGATATCACCTTCAGAAACAGAAATGCTTCGTTTAAGATGGACAAGGGTAAGTCAGCAACGCCATGACTAGCAGCTAATGTAGCAGCTCACTATTGCTCCAAGAGCAAGAACTTTGCTCTTCTCCCAACTCATAAAATCTTTTGGCATCAGCTCTAGCATGACTTACATCTCCTCATGAGCTGATTCAATTCACTAGCTGGAAAGAAATTTAATTTATTTCACTAGCCCAGTTTCTTTCCAGGCTAGTGCGTTAGGCAAAGCAGTACAGTAAGCATTAGAGACACTGAGCGTGTGTGCAACTGCCTCCATGGAGACATGCTCCTTTCATCTCACACAGTCCCACACATTTTAAGGCTGCACGGAGATCTTACAGCAGCCTACCAGCACATGAAGGGTCCTACAAGAAAGCTGGGGAGGGACTGCTGGCCAGAGCATGTAGCAATAGGACAAGGAGCAATGGTTTTAAACTAGAGCAGGACAGGTTTAGACTGGACTTCAGGAAGAAGTTCTTCACCATGAGGGTGGTGAGGCATTGGAACAGAGGTGGTAGAGGCATTCCCTGGAGACATGCAAGGCCAGACTTGATGAAGCTCTGAGCAACCTGATCTAGGGCAAGATGTCCCTGCTTAAGGCAGGGGAGTTGGACTAGATCATCTTTAATAGTCCCTTCCAATTCAACATATTTTATGACCATCAGAGGCAGGGAAGGAAGCAAGTTGCAACAAGTTGCTGGTTCTCCCCTCTCAAAATATAAGAGCTTCAGCTTCCAACTCAAGAGACAGAAAAACTCAAAAGCGTAAGTTTCCCTTTTAAACTGAGACTTCACCAGATAACCAGAAAACAAATGAGAAGCATTTTTCTAAATCATATTAATAAAATTCAAAATCATATTTAGAATTACTACATCAAATTAGTCATCTCCAAATTACCATTTATTCCTCTAGGAAATATGAAGATTAATTGCCTGTAAATTCCCAAAGACACTGAATACTAATAATATCAATATTAATGTGCATTTCCTTTAATTAAACTGTAAACAAGCCTCTGGCTCTGAGATTTAAACATCCAGGGAAATTAATATTATGTATTGTGGTCAGAATATTTTTTTTTTACAGTATTACAAAAATTCTTTGTGATTACTTAGTGCCTATGATCTGTGGACATCAATGTGCATTTACACACATCATACATTGTGACTGTGCTAAAATTCAGAGGAAGGCAAGCTTTGGAATGATTCAAGCTGCTACTAGAATCATCATCTGGACCAAAAATTACTACGTATATATATATGCATGTATATATAATTTTTTCACTTGAGTGAATGCATTCAACATGTATTTCCTCTCCAGAACCATGGCCTGATGCCTCTCAGCTAAAACTATGACACCAGATACCTCAATCCTGATTCAATACCACCTTAACAGGTGGGACAAAGACAAATCTGTTCAGGGCCACAGTGGCCATGCTCCAAGTTTCTAGAGCAGTTGCCCAAGTTGCTTTTGCCTACTCCATGACATTGTATTATTCATATTTGATGGCGGACACTGCTTCGAGTTATGCCAGTTAAGTAATAACTAATTTATCCTGCTCTCAGCAACCAGGCTCTAATGCAGTTAAATCTCCCAGAAACGTGCAGTCAATTGTTATTAGATTATTACTAGAGCCTCCCTGACCTTTGGTGTCTTGAAATTAATCTGCCTGGGGACAGAAATAAGCATCTCATTCAGATGCACAGTATTAATCTCATCTTAAAGTATAATGACTGGAAGCCATTTATGAGTATTTTTTAAGGTATTTGAAGCTGTTACTTAGTAGTTGACATTTCCAAATTACACATATTCTGAACTATTCCATATGGGGTAAGATGGCATTTAATTCAGCCTCTCATCTCAGCTATGTGGAACTTACCTTGCTTTATGTTAAAAAACTTTGTGCACACAGTTCAGTCCACCTTATAGGGACCAGTTAAGCTTTTTCCTTAAATGTCTACAACCATTTTGTGCATAATATGCAAATTGTGCAAAATAAAAATTCTTTAACTGCTGAAGCACATTAAGTTGTCTCTCATCTGTGTATACGCTGATTTTCTGGAAGCAGCAAACATTCTGTTTTTGTACATTCTTTAAACTTGCAGTAGGTGTTTTTTAGCATCCCACTGCATCTGATCATCAGGGTTTTAAGACCCATTTTAGTCTGGAGATAACACAAGGTTGCTATATTACATCCACCAAAATAATTAGGTAAGTGTCAAAGAACTGTGTTTCTCTAACTTTTCTCATTCCCACTTCATTTCCATAGAAATACTGTAACAAATTTCCTAAACCCCTGCAACAGAGATTAGGGAAAGTGTGAAGGCAAAGTAATTGCCTACTTCACCTGTAACCTGACAAAATATTCTTAACCACATTTATGAAACTTTGCAAACTATGGAAAAAGGTGTGGAAGACTACCAGGGGTTTAATGGGAAGCTGACTTTTTGAACTGAACTCCTTTCTAGGAACAATGAATGTAACTTTCTGCAAATGTAAGAGAGCTGAACTGCAAGAGAGGATGAAGAGACCCCAGTTCCCATTAGTTGTGGATTTTTGGATCTAATAATTTCAGAGATGAGCTTACACTAGTGTTAATTTAACTACAGTTAACAGACTGACACAAGCTGTTTATAGTTTTTCAGTGTTTCTGAATATATCCAATTACTTCTTCAGGATAATAAAGCAAGCTCAAAGTGAATCTCACATTGCAACTAAGACTATGGAAAGATTTATGAATGCCTGCCAAAAACTTTTTCTATTCAGTTTCTTTGAAGAAATCTGGAGTAGTTCATTTAACAGATGAACAATATAAAGCTATGACTTTAAACAGAAGTTTTGACTTGGTAGTCAGTATGAGCATCAAATACTTTTGCATAGATGCCACAGACATAGACTAGTGTTGTAAAAATGTCTACAGTTGCAAAGTTCCCAGCTAGTATTTCTTTAGAACATGTTAATACATTTCCACTTTAACTTTCAGTTTCCACATACTGAAACAGTCAGTCAAAATAAATGAAAATAATTAAAATGCTGAACAGAAAGCATCAATCTCTTAAGAAAAAGGAAAGATATGGAAAGCTGGAATTTAACAATCATTGGTTTTTCTATAAGAGATGAATGGGAAGACAGCTAGGTGCAGAGTTGAAAAAACCTACTGAAGCTCAGTACTGAGTGGACAAATTTGATCACCTTCCCTACCTGCAGGATGAACCTTTTGAGTTGAATTTCAAAACTGTATTCCACAAATTGCAGCACATAAAACACAATACTTGGTTTATGACCTTTAGTTACACTGTCATTTTGTACTATCAAAATAGGCAATACTCTTATACTAGAACCTTCAAAAATAAAAAGGGAATCTAAGGAATGATGCAAAATCATAATAAGGTTATTATCACTCCGGTTGAGAAATCTCTTCTAGATGTCTATCTATTCTGCTTTTAATCTTTCAGGAAATAAAATTGATGCTACTTTGAGACTGAGGACAGGAATAAATTACTATCCCCAGAAGATCTTTCACTATCATGTGCTGCTGACTTCTATCTATATCAAGATTTCAAAACAATATAAAACAACCCTGTTGTCCAGACTGGGTCAAGTGCCCAGGCCTCACTTCTCCTTGTCTCTGTACCTGCCAAGGCTCAAAAACACTGAAAATTTGAATTTCACATACCATTGCTAGCTATGAAGTAAATGTTCCCACATATTCAGACTCTTTAGACTAGTAGAAATTCAGTTTTCCCCAGCATTAGAAGATAAATTAGTCCCGTGTCACTCAACACAGGACAGATAACAGCATAACAAAGCTCATCATTTGACCAACACATAGCTCTTGAGGTCCTTCAACATAAGCAGGCTGAAAGAGTAAATAAAAATACAAATATAAAGCTGCTTTATATAGGAGATGAAAACTGAAACCCACACAGATTCAGTATGAAGGAACATAAGGAAGGTAAACAGTAAGTGAGAAGAACAAATTATATCTGTAGATAACGGATAACAACCCATAACAAAAATTAGTCTTAACTGCCTTAGCCCCTCCTCCTCCCAGGTAGGGATCTGATGGGACAGCTTGGACAACAGAATAATTTTAAATCCTGGACTTGTGTGAACAAGGGTCATCCCACTCAGACTAGAATCAGAAAAGAAGTTCCACCCAGCCATCTGTACTCTCTACTCAGATGTAATAGTCTGTCACATGAAAATGCAGTACCCTGTTGTTCATATTAGCAAGACAAGAAACTAATTTTCCTGGTAGTCCAGACTCTAAGCATTTAAGCTGCTTTTTTACTTTCATAATGAACTAGTCAGTAATTCAAAGATTCAGCTGTTAACACCTAGCAGGGGTAGATGGTCAAAGGTTTCAACAGACAGAAGACTTGTCAGAAGGCCCACAGACATGTGGGACCATCAAAGGACAGACTGCAGGAAGACAAAATGAAACTAGGAGGATTAAGGGACCTGAGCTTTGAAAGAACAGTGAGAGGAGCAGAATCAGATTGTCTTTTCCTGACACGCTGCCTAACTGAGATTTAGATGTATGCTGTCCATCATGTGAAGTGGCACTAGAGCATCTGTCCCACCCCCTGCCAGAGGCTTGAGACTGACCTAGAACCAAAGCACATGCCGGACTGCAAAGCAGAATACTCATCACTACAGTTTGCTTGGCAAACATTTCTAAGTGTATCTCTTGCTGATAAATCAGTAAAATGCACTCGGAAGAAATAATTAAATATTTCTCCGTGAAGTCTATGAAGAGCAACTGCAACACAAAGAGGCTAGAGAACAGATGCTGCAAGAACCAAATGGTAACAAGAGGTGGGGATTAGATAAGTGTTCATTAGCATTCTCATATTCAACTGCAGTGAAATATTAAAAGTTATGAACTGTTTATGTTCTACAAAACAACTCATCTAAATCCTCCTCCAATATCAAGATGCACAGATCATGAAGCCTGCAAAGACTGTGATGCCAATGAGGTTGAAAGCCATTGCCCTGTACCATAAATTTCTTTATGATTACTAGACAACAGTAATCAACAGAATTAAACCTTTCTATTTACAAATATCATAGTTACTTTTATAAATACACTGCATTCAAACTGTTTAAGAATCAAGTCATCGCAAGGTTGACATCACTTCAGATAACCTTTAAAAATGGTATCCCTCAAATACAAAATTTAATAAGCTTCCATTCTTAGATACTCTACCTAGAGAAAGGGAAAAAGAAAAGGTACATACAAAAGAAGATTTTCTTCCCCACTGCAGAAGGGGAAGGGATGCTTTTTTCCCAGCCTGAGTCAGAAAAACTTTCTGTTTATCTCGTTGGTAAGTTTAGTTCATTATAACTTGTATTGTACTATCATTTCACCATCATACTATAAACACCCCAGTTATTGAGAACACAACAGGGGTCAAAACACACTGCTAGCATTGTAGACAAGATTTAAGTAAGCGTGAGACAAAGCAAGCATTGCATCCATTTAATGGACCACATGGCAACAATAATCAGTGACATAAATCCCTTCCAGCTTTTTTGATTTGAGCAAGTTTCATAAAACTTCACAAACAATATATATGTGTTCTCAACCTGCATTTATTTTGCAGGCTGGAAAGAATGAAAAAAAAAAACAAAACAAAAACATCACTAGTGGTCATCACATGCAAACAGCTCTGACATCATTTTATTTGAAATAGCAAAACCAGCATGTGTCCAGATGGATTACTAATCCTCCTAATACCTCCTGTAATATCTGATTAAATTGTTTGGAAAACTGCAAGGAAGCTGATCTCTCTATTTTTCTATGAAACTCAACGTTGTATTTTATTTTGTAACTATTCTACCATACCAGACATGATGTATCCTTAGCTTTTTCTATTTCTTCTGGTTTAGGGACCACCACCCTTAACTACTGTGATTTTAAGGATGTTATTTGCATTACCCAGGCAAAACAAAGATTCCAGACACTGGAGAACAGGCCATGTTCTACTTCCAGTTCCTGCGTCTGATGCCCACCAACCTACATCAATCCAGTTGCTGGGGATATAAAATATTGAATGACAGATTCTTACCTTTGTTTTTTCCCCATAAATCAACATTTAGACTTTCAACCTCTTTCAAGTCATCAGCCTGTGAGTTTGTACTGATTTCTCTTGATCTGAATGTATTTTAGAATAGAAACCTGACTGCTTCCCTCCAAGTCCAAGCTGTAGATATTTACCTTGGCGTCTTTCCCTTACTTTTTCTGAAAGAGCTATCAATTTTCTGTCTCAACTTCCTCACAGATAATTTCAAATATAGTTTTCTTCAGTTCTGGGAAATTAGCCCTTTTGACATCAACTTGTGATTGGACTTATCCTCTTTTTGCCTATACTAGATACAATCAGGTCAGGATTACTGGTCCCTAGGCAGCCATCAGCTTCCAGTCCAGTGGTTAGTTCATCTTTATCCATCAAAATAAAACCCAGAATTTATAACATATTCGTTTCAATAGCTTTTTGCTTTACCAAATTATCTGCTATTTTCTAGCAACAATAGCTTGTTTTACATCCAACTGCACAGACCTTCCACTAAGAGTCTCTTAAATTGAAGTTCCCCCATAACACCACCATTTTATTAACTGTGAATTACAGAGGTACTTAAAGTAACTCTTTTCTTCTCTGCTATCATTGGATGATTGGTAACAGATCCCTCCGGCAGCATATCGATCCACACACATTCAAAAATCCATGGTTACATTCCCAGTAACTCTAAGAAAGATAATGAAGTCTTTAAAAACCAAAGTGCTACCTGACCTGCTATTCTCTCTATCCTTCAAACAGTGACACTAATTCAGTTCAAATTATTCTACCAGTTATATATGACTCTTCTCATCACACCTTGTGTTTGTTGTCTACACATTTACCATTATTGAAAAATGAACTGGAAAAAAAAATTCTCAGTTGTATATAGAGCTTCACTGCTATTTTTCTAGATGGACCAAGATGCAGCCTGTATCCACTGGCCTTCCGTACCAACTTATTATGAAAATGACAATTTTTAAAACCCTCCTGGCTGTTTGTATGATTTTTTTAATCAAGATAATTAACATTCCTCCTGTAAATTACCTTGTTTCTGTGGGTCCTCCGACTACAGATGCAGTGAGAGTTCCACAAAAAACTATCTTCAGTTTGACCTCCAATTGAGTACCTCCTGTTTAATCTCCAGCACTTCCTGAAGTCATAAAAGAGGGGATACATAAAGATTTCCAAACAGATCAACACAATCCTGCAAGCTTGGTTTTTGTTTTCTTTACACAAAGCTTAAATTTTTCTTTCTAGGACAATCCCTTTGGGAACTATTAAGAATAATCATATGCATACCTTTGTCTTTACTAAGTGACAAAAGATTGGTAGGTCTTTTTTTCTCTAATTCATGCTGATCATGGACATTTATAGGGACAGATCTTTCAAAATCAAATTATAATGCAGAAATTAATGAAAAGTCACAGGCTTTCTGATAAGTTAGTCTCCCCCTTATTTAAAGTACTTAAACAGAATGTTACAAGGTGAACAAATCCATCCTGTCTCCTATACTGAACCATTTCACATGATTTTTTTATGTGTTATACTTAAATATTCCTTAACATTAATTACTCTTAACCATAATCCTTGTAAACTAGCATTAGATTTATTTTAAAGTCCAAAGTACAGAAGTATAACTGCCACTTGTGGTAAGAAAATACCTAGTTTAATTTTCAGCTCTAACCTCCTTGACTTAGCTGTTTTCTGAGAAGAAGTTGGCTATTGTCCAGCTTAAATCATGTAACATTTTGTTGCTTGCATTTAATGTAATTACAAACATGACATGCATTCATAATTAAGCTTAAAGGGTAAGCCTAGAGCCTGAGACACACAGGAAATGGCTAAAGTAAGAGCAGCTAATCTCCAAAAACAAAAAGTGAAAAATATACTAGTGAAAACAAACCGATAAAAATATCCATTATACTTTGAACATGCTGCAATACCATTGCCCATGACATTGAAAAGTACATGGCTACTTTACTAATTGAATTATACTAGTTGCAACAGACTTGAGTCTACACAGCCTAATTAATGAGACTGTAACCATAAATCTAATCAAGGGAACCTGTTGTAGCCTCGACAGCCCTGTAAAGCTGGAAGGCTTACACCACCAAACAGCAATAAGTGTAAAAAACCTTACAACAGCACTTCTGGAATTTGCCCCTTCCTCTTCCTACAATGAATCTTCTGGAAATGTAGTATATTCTACATTATTACCCCATGAAACCTTTTCAAAAAATCCCCAAGCACTTGACTGTGATGCATCTGCACAGACCTCCCTTGACACTATGACCTTGCCAGAGACAAATTATACATAGCAGTCTGTATAGCTCTTGGCTCTAAGGAAGGGAGAAGTAATACAGGTTTTGAGAATAACTGGAGAAAGGGGAGTGGATATTTGTCTGATGGCAGCATCCTAAAAGAAACACAAAAAAATAAGCCAAACAACCAGTGCTCAAAAGTAAAATGGGGGAATAACCAATAAGAACAGCAAATGAGATGTGACATTAAGTTATTCCAAATAATAGCAGATCCAGAAACTCATGCAATGCTCAGGCCAAGAAACCTGGCATAGTGGAGCAATTTTGAGAGAGGTGAAGAGGAAGATACTCCAAAGACCTGTAGGAACATCAGCTGACAACCAAAAGTGGGGCAATCTGATGTTGCCTTTTCCTAGTTATAGGACCCGGGATAAAACTCTGTGTTGGTCCCTGAATTGCACCTTGGTCAGCATGACCTCATGCTGATCGATGATGAGAACCAACATGGTTAGCATCTCTCAGCCACACATAGAATCAGAGTAGTTTGGGTTGGAAGGGACCTTAAAGATCATCTAGTTCCAAGCCCCCTGCCATAGGCAGGGACACTTCCCACTAGACCAGGTTGCTCAGTGCCTCATCCAGCCTGGCCTTAAACACCTCCAGAGAGGGGGCATCCCCAACCTTGCTGGGCAACTTGTTCCAGTGTTGCACCACCCTCACCGTAAAGAACTTCTTTCTTACATCTAGCCTGAACCTAACCTCATCCAATTTACAGCTGTTATTCCTAGTCCTGTCATCACATATCCTATTAAAAAGTCCGACCCCTGCCTTTCTGTAGACCCCCTTCAGGTATTGATAAGCTACTGTGAGGTCTCCCCTCTCTTCTCCAGGCTGAACAACCCCAACTCCNTGGATTCAATACACCAGGCGGTGCCTCATCAGAGCCAAGTAAAGGGAGAAAATCACCTCTCTTGACCTGCTGGTCACACTTCTCTTGATACACCTGAGGATGAATAAGCAGGAGCAAGGCCCCCCTAGGTAGCCAAAGCATGGGCAACAGAGAGCAGGCAAATTAAATAGGTCATAGGAAGCATTATTATTTTTTGCTAGTTCATATCACATTTTCTTTAGCTTTATTTCAGGTACTTTAATCAGGTAATAGGTGTTCCAATTAAGTGAGGGTTTGCCCATCTCCCCAGCATTTCTACATACACATTAATCAGTGGGCTGTCACAGCCCTACTGAGACAAAGTTCAGCATAAAGTGGAGGGGGGGAGGCAGGAGGCACCAGAGGTATTGGAAGCTGCAGATCAATCTCTGCTCTCTGGTGCCACAGCTGCCCTCTGACAAAGTGGGGGAGCACACAGGCAGCTTGAGGCTGCAACCAATAAATAACCCCAGTACTAAAACATTATAAAGTAACTTGAAAGATTCTTGGTACTTCCCCCCCCACTGCACAAAAGACCACGATATCAATTGTGTATTTATTTTACAAAGACTAGGTGATGCTTGCATAATGCCCACATCTAGTTTTAGAAAACAAGATCTTATGCCTTATTTTCTTCTCTGAGGATATAAATATACAAGATAAATTGTGCTAATAGGCACCAACAAGTCTGAATAATAAAAATGGAGAATGAAACATAACACATCTTTGGAACTGGCTGACTGAAGGAAAAGAAAACTAACATATAGCCACACCATTACTAGATTTTTCTGAGTAATGGAAGATTAACTACCATGAAGACTGATTAACAGTAACCAAGAAATTAACAAACAATACCAGGAAGACACTGCTATATACCACAGCTTAACAGGCAGAGCAATGCCAAGCTTACTCCTCAAATTTACAAAGCTGTGGAGTACTAGAAGAAAAAAATTTCAAAACAAAAAAATAAAAAAAGATCTTAAACATTCAGTGTCCTAGAGGATACAGAAGAAACTGGAATAGCTTATGGTATTATGAAGTTATAAATCCACAGCAGTAAAAAGATCAAAAGAAAAGCTTGCTTTTATGAAGTATGAACAAATCATATTAGTGAAATGGAATAAGTTCAATCAGCATTATGATGGATTTTACTGATCATTGCCATCCATACCTAAAGGAAAATCCAAAATGGAAGTAGATTAATTTTGATATGGGACAGACTGAGGAAGAATCTAATAAAACCACAATACACAGAGGAAAGGCTTGACAGCAACTGGTATCAGTCTATTCCAGCAATAAAAGGAGAAGAGATCGTAATACATGTACAGAGTCCCTTTTCCCATAACGTGTTTCATTTTTTTGCCCATTTCTATAGCTCCAGGTCTACAAAATCCAGAGTTTTACAAGTACAAAGGACTTAAGAGCTGTTCTGAGACTAAAATGTAGAAGCTGGAAAACTGGAAATAAGACAAACTCAACTTTATAACACTCACAAGAGCACAATCTTTTATATTGCAAAAAACATGAAATCCAAGAAGCACTGCAGCTGAATAAAACACCCTGAATGAAATTAATTCAATGTTTCAGAATAGTCTATTTTTGTTTTGCAATTTCAGTTTAGCATTAAATAGCATTTTGAAAATTGATGCCAAACAGCCCAGTAGTTAGAGAAAACGTATTTTTTTAAAAATGTGAATCAGAAACAAACGCTGAAACATGGATAAAAATGGACAAAAAAAGTCAATTAAGCAAAAACTGCCAGATGCAGCAGAGCAAAAGAGCAGCAATAGGGCCGATTACAAAGGAGTGCATTAGCTTGAAGACTAGGCAAGAAAAAGACCAACATCAAACATGAAAAAAGTCACAGCCTGCTTGAAGCTCCTAACTCTCCCAGCACAAACCATTTATCAGAGAAAGTCTTGCATAAAGCTTTTTAAAAAATTCTTTCAATGTTTTTGCTGTAGATCTGAACACAGTCTCTCTGGAGAAAATTGTTAAACATTCTCTCCTCATTTGTAAACATAAAACTCAAAATAATCCAATGGTGAGCAGAAGCTTTACATTTTGGGGATATTGTCACCCTACCCACGTGATCACTGGGTATCTTTTCATTACAGATTTTCCGAGATTCATCTTTATTATGAAAAATCAGACACAGATGAGATGTCTTCTAAAAAAGGCAAGAAATCCCCAAAAATACAATCAAATTTTAAAAGAATGGGGGAAAAAAAAGTTGAGATTGTATCTCATAATACCTAGTTTAAGCAAGACTAGAGGACACTGTCCAGTCTGCAGTCTCTGTGCCTTTTTACAATAGCGAAAAATTAACACACCTCTCATTTTAAGACCTTCATGGCAAAAATAGATGTAAGAGGACTGCATGAATACAAGTGTAAAAGGGCAATCAGAAAGGCAAGCATGACATCTCTGCGCATCTTCCTCCCCAGCAGTGCTAGGCAATAGCTGCAGGCTTTCACACAGGAAACATGACAGCTAGCAAAAAAGCAAAGGACACAATTTCACCTAGGTATCATTTGTCTCCTCACCTTCTTATTAGGCAACTGAAAGTTATGCGAGAAACTGAGAAACTGTAAAAGGCTCTATTTCTGTAATATCTTTCTAAAGCATAGAGAACAAGCACACTAACCAATTATGTCGGTACAAAAGTATTAAATCAATTAGAAGACATTATATCTTATGCAAATATAAATATCAAAGCATTTTTCATTCATATTACAAACTAAGGATTAAGGGAGCAACCCAATTATTCACTCAATCTGCTCATTTAAGAATTCATCAACTAAAGAGATTAACATGCCTTATGGTTGTGGAACATGAGACAGCTTTGTCCCCGTATCTGCTTTAGTCCCATTAATAAATGCATTCTTAGCATGCATTAACATTTCTTAGCTGTCATCTGTGAAATGACCCTGAATTTGAGGTAATGAAAGCCTTCAACATTCACTTCTCCCTCATAACGCACAGTAACTACAGCAAGGAAAGCCAACTCATTTACTTTTAGCAAACTAATCACTGTAAAATGGTTGTTCATTTTTCTTTAGGAGACCAAATAAAATCAGACAATATTCAAGCCACACTACTTAAAGTGTAATTGCATAATAATGAGCCTGTAACCAGAAGTACTCTATAGTAGAGTTGCAGGTAACGAGAAGAATAAGAGGATGGCAATAGCTGCTTTGACTGAAGAAACCCAGAGCCTTGTGTAGCTTTCAGTGGAAACACTAAAGAAGAATTAGTCTAGTGAAAGACAGTTTGGCATTCCATGCCTTAATACATTCCACACTATCTGGGAAGAAAAAACCACCCCAGGATAGCCACATAGAAATGGCAAACATGCACCTCAAATTCAGCACAACTCCTTAGTGCTCACCATAAACCAGAGGGCTCAACCTAGATAAGGGCTATAATAGAAATCTAATCTAAATTCCACATTTTTTATTCCTTGCATGGTGTGTAGGAAGACAGCTGTTAGGGCAAAAGAGCACAAGAGAGGGCAGAAACACATTTAAGCACCTTGACCACAATAGCCTGCAGTACAGAAAAGTGATTAAGAGACAACAAGGTGTCACCTTCAAAACCAACTTCAAAGAACAGGCAGGCTAAAAACCAGTCTGAAACAGAAACAGCCATTTCTGTATCAAGGAGACCTGAAGAAAGGCAACATCATAAAGTACATCTCCATGAAAATACGCCTTTTTTTTTTTTTAAACTGCCTACTCAACAGCATTGTACCCATTTCATGTCTGCTGTGCCATGTAACAAACAATTCAATTTTCATGGCATTCTTGACACCCTAAAAATTCATGCTTTGTTCCGAATTTGTCTTTTTTGATATTCTACCACTACATATTTAGACAGAGCACCACAACACAAATCCTCACCATAGGTTCACACTTCAGGCATTTTGTTTCCAATGATTATTCACTAAAGCTGTATTCATGCCTGCATCCATTTCCTATACAATCAGAATACATAAGCACTATGACATTTCAGTAACATCCACAGACTTGTCTGAGTTCTGAACAACACATCAACTATGTTAACCTGAGCTGGATTCCACTCCCACAACAACAGCCATAGCCCCACTCACGGTGAGACTCCCCAAACAAAATGTTCAGCCCCATCACTTAAGCAGCTGGACCCAAGTAAAAATATGCAGAGATCAGGCTCAACGAAGCCATCTTTTACACAATCTCTTAGTATCTCCAGCAAATTTACAAAGCAAATCCAGCTAAATTCTCAGTAGATTTATGCTGTCCTACTTCCATCAATATTAATGAAGTCAGAAAAACCTAAGGTAGCAGAGGATCTTCCATCAGACAACTACACTCCATCCTTCTGAAAACCTTACACTGTGATCCCCATGAAACAAACCAACAAAATGCTAAACAGCCATTTTCCCTCACTTGTCATTGAACTTTATCTAGATGACAATGGGAATTACACATCACAGATGTTTAGGCAGGAAGACAGACCCTCAAGGGTTTGGTTTTGATGCTCACTCCAAGCTTTAAGTGCTTAACTGAACCTGCCAAAATCTCTTGTTGACTTGTAATCTAAGCACAGAACACCTGGACACATACAATTTTCCACAACTACTTGTGCCACTGATCAAAGAATGAATGTTTTCTTTAATCATTTCAAAGGTTTTAGTTCTGTTTGGATTTAACAGACATGAACAGCTTGGACTTGGCCAAAACTTCTTTGAACATTAATGACTACATCTGGCAAAGCATTTGAGAGTTAACTTCACACTAGAGCTTAAGAGCCCATGCCTTGCACATAACAAAAAGTAAATCTACTTTTCCCATTAAAAAAACAAAGCTGATCTATTCTTAAGCAAAGAAGGCACAAATATATGCAGCCAGATTTTTTACAAGATTACAGATTTTTACAAGCCACTGGTTGAAAACGCTACACAAAAATCAGAGCAGAGAACTCAATGCGGATACTATTCTTCTGAAGAAGCAGCACACACTCTTAAGACCAGAGGGGAGACCAAATGTGCCAAAAATATATAATGAAAATGAACTCCAATTGTTGTCATTAAAGCAAACTTCTCCATGTTTTGACACACATTTTAGCCCAGTAACTTGGAACCCACAGTGCTCAGTGCAGGTTGATCAACTGAGCCCATCAGCTCCATAATTTTTGATTTTCATACTCAACACTGAGGCCGGCTTTCTCTTCACTTGTAAGAACACGGGCTGCCAGTGGCAGCTGAACACTTCAACTAGTCCATAATTGTGATCTTGACCTTCTTGGCTGACTGCATTAGAGCTCTGTTGAGAATTTTTTTTCTCGATTTCATTTTAAAGTTTTAACAAAAGCCTTTTCTTCCACCATCAATTTTATCTCAGACTGCTCAAGAAGATGGAGTTTGTTAAAAAGGAAGTGGGGATGTGCATAAGCATCTGCACCACTTTTCTGCTCAGCAGAGATCTAGCTGCTACAGTTAGTAAATTCCAGGGAGAAACTTGCCTTCTCCTGAAACAGACACATCTCTGGCTCGTCAGATAAATCATTATTTCCATTCCACCACTGCAGTGATTTTAATTCCGTTGACTAGAGTGGTATGCTCATAAATAGATAACTGCAGTACAAGTGTCTTTAAGCAGTCTCTTTATTTAGTATGGACATTAAGACTTCAATAACCAAAACTTTGCATCTGATTCAGTGATGCAATATTGCCCCAGAAGAAAACCCAAGTACATTCTAGTGAGTGGCAATGCCAAACAGAAGGTGTTAAATATGTGTGAAGTGGTGTTGATGTAACCAGATCCATAAAAGAAAACAAGATCCATGTTCCTCCCCTTTTTAGTCTTAATACAAGAGAAAAATTGGATTGAACTGAATGTCTTAATCCAGAAGATTCTAAAATATAAAATTGGAGTCCTCACAGTTAATATTCTACTCTAATTTTAATTATCACAGTTGCTGGTTGCTTCCAAGCAAGGGTGCTTTCATTTTTATAGGGGTCTCCATTCAAGGGAGGAAAAATTAAGATTCTCAGTTCATTTTTCCTGTAAACTAAACTAACTGAAGGCCAAGCGCACAAACTGTATTTCATTTGCCACACCAAAGACAGCAAGTTGTGAAATAAATATGTAAAAATATTAGAGATTAGTATCATGGCTTTACTAGTGGTGGTGAAGCATTATCTTTAATTAAAATCAAAGTAAATTTGAACCCCTTCCTCTTTCTACTGGCCCCACATGATGATTGCTAATTCCCCTGCAGATCTGGGGGTGAGCAAGAGCTTGAGTAACAACTGTATTTCCTAGCAGATAAAACAACATGTCCCACAGCCCAGCCATGCCATCCACGGAAGCACCAATAAGCTGATTGACCAAGGCTTCCTCCTAAGCAATACAGGTGACAGAATCACAGCCATTTTGACATTACTTCCATTTTAAGGATAACAATCTTGCCTATCGCTCCAGACAGTTCTGACTTCAGACCTCATTGTAGATAACTGTATTGTTACCCTGTCCTGTCATTCTGCTGCCAGGTACCACCACCATTGCAAGCTCTCTTAGTACTGCTTCCCACATAATGTTGAAGTATCAACAACATTTAATAGCCTCCAGCATTTATTTCAGAAAGACAGTCATTTTAAGAGCAGGAATTGTGCCAACTTCCAGCTGTCTGACAAGTCTTTTATTGCCACTGTAAGACATCCAAAATGTGAAAGTGTCATGTGTCATGATATAACTACGACTAATAATGTCACAGAATAATACACTTAGAGATTGTAGAAGTAGCCAAATAGCACATTAAGGCCTAATGAAACAAAATACTATAGGTTCTTCCCTCTATTTCAACATATTGTCAAACATTGACTATATGCTGATGTTTCCCATTGACACTCAAAAGTGAAATGATGACTTTGCCTCTAATGAGCAATTAGGTGACCCACAACTAGACTGAAAAAATCGAAGAACGAAAAAAAAATCAGCCAATACCTATTTTGGACATGTGAAATTTCTACTTGAGAGCAGCACTGTTAAGGTAGCAAGCTTGTAATTTAAAGAGGCTGTATAAATATACACTAAAGCAAGTTAATTAACTTAAATAGCCTAGCATAAACTACTTTAAGGCACACAGAAATATGGGTGGCACTTATTGCATAATTAAATGAAGATGCTAGCAGCTTCAGCAGAGTGTCACACATGGTTGCTTATGGTTGGGGGTTAAAGTATTTGTGGCAGCAGTAATAGCAATGCTTAACTTCTCTCTCTCCTTTGCTTCTCAAGGCAGCCAATAAAATCAACAAAAAAACTTAAATCCCTCTATTCCAAATTGCTCAGCTTTATTTAATATCCTATAAAAAAAACCACAGTAAATAAACACACACAAAGAACAAAACATTTGTAGATTATTTTCACCCGGTTGCATAAAATAACATGTCCTTATCTAGCACCTGCTTCTTCCCATCCTCTGCCCACACTGGCTCATTCCACCCATGAGGATAGGAGAGTTTAGAATTATCACCAATGTGGTCTTTTCAACAGAGGCTTTGAGAAATCATGATGTTCAGTAATGTTCCCGTTAAACATAATTATTCAAGGAAAAAGATTAATCTAATTGAATAGTTCACCGAATTTTAATTTTCAGTTTTCTGAACAAATGTATTATTGTTGCTGTTATTGTTATTATTACTATTACTGTCATAACGAACCTACTGAGATGCACCATTGAAGCTTATATAAAAGTAAATAATGTGTGATTTAGATCCTTTAATTTTTATGTTAAATCCTTTCCATGTTGTTTGATCTCCCTCCACTCTAACAATGGTCACACATCCCATTGTCCAGGAATATGATCTCACTCAGGTTACAATCACTCTGATTAACATATTGCCACCTTTTTCACATTGTAATTAGAACACAGGAAGGAGGCACTGAAAACAAAAGTAACACAAACCATTATGGAGTTATCAGTGAAATGGTGTAGTACAAGCTGCTTCCCCTTTCTAGATAATAACACGGTTTTCAGATCTTGATTATGTTACAATTACCTGTGCAAAGTGATGTAATTTTTATACTCCCCCTCATTTGCTTAGTGGAATTTTTATGTTTTAAGAGTTAGTGTAGAGTAGTCCCTTCAGATCATCAGCACTTCTACATGTAATATCTGCAACCATTTTTAAAGGCAGTAAGCCATTAATGTAAATTTGTGCCTGATTAATTTTGTTTTACAGCTTTTTATCTTGCAGTTAAGTACTTTAGAGATATGAAAATAAGAAAACAAGTCAAAACTGTGAGACTGAAGCTCGAAACAGCAGGAGAATGGGTATAAATTCTTTCCTTAGTGATGTGTTTGTGTATTCTGGAACGCATATACACAGTACACACTAGTTACAAATTTGAAAACAGATTTCTTTTTAATAAGAGGCTGGGTTTCTATTCAGTAAGATTACATTAATTATTTTCAATCCTAGATAAAAACATTTCAAAAATTTCTAGAAATTGCTTTCAAACACAACTTTGGGACTATGAAAAGACAGTTCTACATTTTCCACTTCAGAAGTGACTCAGTTATCTTCTTATCGTCTCCCCATTTCATTCTTATGCAAGCGTAATGAAGAAACATGAAAACACTTTGCAACATGTCAAAATCTCTGTATTTTCCATATTTCTTAAATTTTTTTGCACTGTTGCTGCAGAGAGGGCAAAAGCCACAATAAGGAGCTAGTAAGTAGGCAAGTTCTAGAAAGGACACAGACTACAGAACTGTCCATATTTTTTTCCTTTGTCACTCCCAGAAAAAAACTTAAACCCTAAAGACATATTTGGGTCTTAGGAAATGCTCTAGAGATCAACTCCATGTCCCATAATAATTGATCTAACTTCAGTAGTATAACAGCAGAGATAATCATAACTTGCAACAGCAATAAGGCAGCTGTGAACAATACCCCCAAGAAGTCAAGCAAATTAAGAGTAATAAAGTAATATTATAATCATTTTTGATTTGTATATATTGAAGTTTAATTTTGGAAATTGAAAATAATTACATTTTCTGCTCAGCTATAAGACTTTGAAAAAAGGAAGCATCTTGGTTTCATCCCCAAAAGCTCAAAAAACTTAGCATTCAATCTTAAATTCATATACACCATTAAATGTGTAGATGGGTCATAGATTCAAGTAAGATTTCAAATAGATCCAAATGTGTAACATCATTTGTAAACAATAAAGAGGTTCCATAGGAACAGGGTTGTCTTGTTTAGAGACCAAAACTGGCAACATTTCTCAGTTATCAGAACATTAAAAGCAAAATTTAGTGTTCAAAGGGAAAACCCAACTTTCTCAGCAGTTCTCACCGATTCTGGGAACTTGAAAGTTCCCTTATGTATCCAACTTGTAATAATTTGATAGGCATCTAGAAATAATTCAACAGATATGCTAACAGAGAAACAACCTTACAAAATGTTTTAATTTTTAATTCAGAAAAGTGAGTATACAAACAGCGCTGCATTCTTATTCAGAAGCAAAGGGATTGCTTCACATCTGTGATTAGCAAGGTCTATGGAAAATTGAGGTGTTACCTACAGAATTTATCTTTTTGGTAGAGAATTACCATATTTTTCAAGGCATAGTTATGACGTTTAGACAGATATCCATAAAGTCAGAGTCACAATATATAAGGTAAGAAGGGATACTTATGGAAATTTCCTTAGACTGCAGTTAAGTCAGACTGCAGTCTGGTCATTCCATAGGATTATTATTCCATAGGATTATTACTACAAGACAGCTGCATGTTGCACAGCAGATGAATGCCACAGAACAGTTGTCACAAAACAAGAAAAGGAAATAAGAAAAAAAAAAAATAAAATCAACAAAACAGCAGAAAGGAGGAGAAACTAGTTATGTCTGATGACCACCTGACACTCTTGGTTTTTCTTTGTATTTTCTGCTCCCTTCTTACAGAAAAAGCAAAAAAAGTATCTAAACAGATCAAATCTGCAAACTGATAAGCATTCAGATCCCTTCTGTCAATAAAACTATTTAAGACATTTTCAGCTTACCACTTCAAGAATATTAACGAGGATATCAGGAACAAAATATTGGTTTGAACACTGAAACAACTATTACTATGCTTGAGCACTGAATGGTAAAGCAAGAGGGACAAAGATCAAAATAGCCCTTACACAGGTATTGTTAACATTAGCATTGCTCTAGATTTTTAGAAGACTATACACCTACAATACCAACTAGAATGAAATTAATTTAAGACATTTGTATGGCATTCAAAATACTATTCATCCCAACCTCAAATTAAGTTATTGGAGAGTGGGAGAAAATGGCAAATTAAGTTTGTTTTTTTTTTAGAAGGGGATATATGAAATTAAAACCAGGGATCCACCAATGACTCTTGTTTAAATTGGAGAACTCAAAAAATTCCAAATTAGGGACTAAATATCATAACACAGCATGTAAGAAGAACAAAGAGTAAATACTGTCGTGCAGCCCTACTCGATCAGGAAATTCAAGTTGGAAAAAATAACTATTTCTCATTGAAAATTGCAAGGATTTATAATTTAATTGCAAGGTTCATCTCGAGAAAAAACAATACAGATATATATTGATCTTACAGACAGGAATTGGTAATATACTAGGTTGAAAAAAATAGCATTTAAGAGGCAGGTTTTGCTTTGATTTCTTTTCCAGACAAAAAAGATTTTAACAATGTTTTCAGAGGAAGATGATGAGAAAAAGGAGGCATCAAGAGGAAGGCAGCATTAGAAATAGTGCTGGGGTCTTATTTATCAGGAAGGTACAAAGCTCTTGATAAGAACTTCCAGTGATTACTCTCAATTGGCTGTGCCAAAATGTAATGCTGATGCCTCTGGCGTGATAATTGTGATTGTTAACGCTCTCAGTCAAGTCACAAGACTGAAACATATTATAGAAACAGTACTTAAACCACACCATGAAAGCAAACAAGACTCAAATTCATCCCACTACCACTCAGAAACAAGTCTTACTAATGAGGTGCACTACGCTCACATCACAGTAGTGTGTTGCTGGACAGGTCTGCTGCTTTGAAATTTATAGTCCTGTCACAGTATAACCTGAAGGTAATTTCAGGAGAAAATACTAGTGCTTGCATTCAAATCTCATCTTCTCTCAAAAAGAAGCAACTCCCCACCGTGACCTTGCTATTTACACCTGGAGGCAGAGCGTTTCCAACTGAGAGGCACCAACTGAACTGATAATTTTCCTAGATACAAGCAACTATAAATTGTTCTGAGGTTCACCACAGAGGTGGTATTTCAATTATACCATTTGCATTGCTTCAGAACACTACAGGATCCTGAGTAAAGGCAGAAGATGAGGAAAGGGAGAACGGACATGCTGGTTTAGGATGGCATAAAAGTGTAACGGCTATGGCAGGAGATTCAGTTGTACAAATATTTAAATGAATTAATTGCATTCTCTACCTAAGGATGAGCCATCTACTCCCCTTCTCCTCCAAAACAACACTATGAATCCCATGAGTAGTCCAAGTTCAAAACAAGTCCTAGGGAAAACTGGATTAATGGAAACAGTAAAGGGGAGGCTCTCAAAGAAAACTGGCAAATGTAGAATTACTCAGTTGCTCTGAAATTACATGTTCATCACCTCAGCACTTCACCATGTTAGCACATTACTTTACTTCTACTTTTAAGATCATAACAGCATACCAGGTTCTGTACTGTATCTGCACTTATAAACAGATAAGGACTCCAACAAGAATTGATCAACAAGGTTGATCTGTTTTAAAACTGGAAATGCAAAAAAACCCCTTATTAAATAGGATAAAACCAAATGATCTGAAAATCACTGTGACCTGGTCTAGGTGCTCCTGCTCCAGCAGGGGAACTGGACTACATCTCTGGAGGTCCCTTGCAATCCCTGATATTCTGTGATTCTGTGATTTTTAAGTGGACACATGATCTCCTCTGAACTCCTTCTCTGACATTAGTTTAGCATCTCCTACAGCCTCAGAAGAGGTCAAAAAGGACCATCAGCTTGAAGCATTTACTAACAATGACTATACCTCTCACACTACGTGACAGGAAATGTCTCATGAAATGAAATGCCATTGTAGAAAAAATCTTTACTGTCTAAGCAGATTCCCCAGGTTCTCCCTCCTACAGTTGCTTGTATCTTACATAAAGACAAGAAACATATCCAGATGAATAGGGTTTGTACTTGACGCCAGTATGAGTGTTTTCAAAGGATAATAAATCCCTTAAACAATAGTTAAGCACCAAATGAACCATTTGAAAATCCACTGCTATCATTAGAACAAATAAAGCCAAGATTACCATATTAAGCTTGCTCAACCCAAAAGCAGATTATTTCACATAGTTCCTGTTCAGTTAAGCATAAACTGGTTTTCAAAACATCTGACCATAAAGAAAGGCCAACAAATAAGTGCAAACAAGAAAATGAGACACCTGTGTAACTTGTATTCAGCATGTAATAGTGAACTAGTTCTCCCCCCCATACACCCCTGTACTTAAGGTACTCAGTTTCCAGGTTCCTGCTGATAAAAATTAACAGCTTTAACATTCTAACCTATTCTATTACCCAGCTGAGAAAGCTGTGACCCTTGTGATTAGCACCTGTATTTTCCCACTGATTCTCTTGAGGGAAAAGAAATAAGGAGGAAGTTTGTACAGGATTCCTCAAACATCTAGAATATGTTTCACTGAAAACTGTTTTGTTCACATGTGTTGTAACTTGTGACACACTTGGGACCTTTAAGTTAATGAGGAAAGAAGATACAGGTAGCTGAAAGTAGAGTAGGCTACCTTCTGCATCTTATTTAAACCAGAAGCAAACAGGTGCTATGCAGAGCTGTAGGTTGAATTTAAATGTTTGAGTTACCCACAGAAATAATACAAATTTCAATACCTTCAAGCAGTGAAAAAACCAAACCCAAACATTTTCAGGCACACATGGATGATTTAAAGCTTACGTGTGAAATTAACTTAAGGTTTTAATTTAGTAGTAAACTGTTCTTGCAGAATTGGTATCCATTACACTTCAGCAGTCATAGCAATGATAAATGAGGACTGTTTACTTGCAAAAATTTTTACAGGTTCAACAGTTTTTACTCCTAACACTTTTGTTTCTTCATTTTTTCTATGCAAGCAAACACATAATTCCTATAGCAAGCTAAACAGTGCCATCCTTCTAAATTGTCACCCAGCACCTACTTAGGAACTACCTACCTCACATTTTTATGTATCTGTCAATTGAGGAGATGCATTTCTCTTCAACTAGTTTAGAGATAAGTTAAAAATAATACAAGAAAGACACCAATGTTAGGAAAAAAAATTCCAGTCTTTCCCATACTCCAAATGTTTCAAAACACTGCGTTTTTATTTGAACGGATGTTAATATAAAATTCCTAATAAACCAGATTTCCATGAGGTAATTATGCAGGAACATGGTAAGGTTGTAAAGTTTTTAAATGAAAAAAAAAGAAAAAAATGTTTGACAATGATTTTCAGTGCAACTACTGTTTTTCTTATTCACTGGCCAACTAGTCTCTTGCACTTACAACTGCCTCCTAAAGTCTTTATACTATTTTCATACACAATTTCATAGAATGATACAATAGTTGGGGTTGGAAGGGACCTTAAAGACCAAGTTCCAACCCCTTGCTATTGGCAGGGACACCTCCCACTAGATCAGGCTGCTTGGTGCCTTGTCCAGCCTGGCCTTAAACACCACCAGAGAAGGGGCATCCACAACCTCTCTGTGCAACCTGCTCCAGAGTTTCACTACCCTCACCACACAGTACTTCTTTCTTATACCTAGTCTGAACCTACCCTCTTCCAATTTACATCCATTATTCCTAGTTTTTCCATCACATATCCTATTAAAAAGTCCTACCCCAGCCTTTCTGTAGGCCCCCTTCAGGTATTGATAAGGTACTATGAGGATTCCCCTGAGCCTTCTCTTCTCCAGGCTGAACAGCCTTAACTCCTTCAGCCTGTCTTCATAAGGCAGCTCCAGCCCTTTGCTTTTTTCACAAACTACCTGAATGGGAATGAAAAAAAATCAGGCAAATGCGATGGCTGAATACTTGGGTACTGAGTCTGAACAACAGTTTACACTACTGATGATATCTGATAGGGACTACTGATGTGCCTTGTCCACAGTTATAATGTGAAGAACAGAGAACAGAGTAATTGTTCCTGAAGCTGCAAACCTCCCAGCACAAACTGACTAACCTGACATTGCAAATAACATTTAAATTTCAAAGGCACTGAAAGATAATCTTTTCAAGAAAGCTGGACATGGCATTTTATTGCCGACTGACATGGCCTTCACATTTAACATTACTTACAATTCTATTTATGTTACATGGAAACCTAATTATCCAACCCAGTCACTCTAACCAAGTCTGAAAGCTACCCAAAATTGAATTTGACTTCACCTCATTTTCAATTCACTGATTAAGCCATAATTACATTACATGTTTCTTTAGATTATAGCTGGAAAATATAGAAGGATATCAATAGAATAAGGGATATTGCAAGCACCTTTCAAAGTTTCTATTTAATTCTTCAGTATTTACTAAGCAGCAGAGAGAATATTGTAAATAAATAGGTGTCAATTTTTATGAAAGCAAATTAGCAACCTCTTTATAAACAAACACCTGAGGATTCTATAGTGGGTAGTTTCCCTTTTTCATGGAATTGAAATCAACACAAACTCATAGAATAGTTTGGGTTGGAAGGGATCTTCAAAGGTCATCTAGTTCAACCCTCCAGCAATGATCAGGGACATCTTCAACTAAACCATGTTGCTCATAGCCACAAATTCAGGCATGAATCTAAAAGTTAGAATTCGTTGTAGTCTTAGAAACCAATTTTCACAGTGTAATACACTTTTTTTTTTTTTTACAAAGACACTGAAAGACCAGAAGTAAACATAACATCTTTTCTCACTGGCTCTTACAGTGCCTGATACAACACTAACAAATTAGAATCTCCTAATCAACGAGTATGTTTCGCTGCCAGGAGCAGACTATGCAACAGTTCTGACAACTATCTATGCACTCTTCACCTACAAGCAGTGGTCATAAAGGCTAAAAAATTGTGCAGGATTCTTTGTTCACATATTTATGGTCATTCATGTTTCATACTGCATCATGAACAATCAACGAAATGGGACCTAGTGTGACCTCATATGGTTAGAAGCAAAACTCAAGAAATTGCTTTTCTTGTTTGCCTGTCCCACTCTAAACTGCATCAATGTTTTTCTCCCACAAATCCTTTTCAGATCTTTTGTTTTTCAATTACTGAGTTTTTTCTTTAAATAAAGGTAGCATGCCATAGAGAATTACCATGTTAAGACTGTTTCATCTGAGAGCAGAATTAGGCTATTGCCTTTGTAATTCCTGTGGATTTTTTTAATTAGGTTTTATTTCTTGAGTTTATGTTCTGGGGTTGGATTTTTTTGGGGGGTTGTAGTGTTCAGTTTTTTGGTGGCTTGTTTGCTGTTAACAAACAATACATTGTTACAAACTGTTTAATAAAACTGTACTTCAAGGGCTTTCTCCCAGCACTCAGGAGAATGTTTCTGCCACTACCCCAAGACAGTCTTACTCACAGGAGGGTTGTGAAGGTATGGTAAATTATTACAGATATTCAGAAACCACATTCATTTAAAAGGCAGGCCTCATATCACTCTCTTTGTTGACAGCTGCTATGGATTATGAAGCTCCTAGCTTTCACCAGGAACCAAAATACCATTACACTCCATCAGTTCAGGTCATAGCCAAAAATTCTGATTGACAAGACCCCAAAGACATACAGCATCCTAATCTACACAATGATGCACAATTATATCTTAGGCAGAGATACAACATAAATCAATGATCTTTTCATTGAAGTAGTTGACAATACATCTGCTGAATGGCAAAACTTGCTCCTGAGAAGCAATCAGACTTCCCTGTGGGTCTTCAAGGTCAAGCACATTAAGCAAGATCTATTGGACTACAGGTACTCATGACATCAAAATGGTAAAACTGAAACAAGCATCCTGTGGCCTATTTCTCTTTCTCCTTTCATGAGAAAGGGTTTCTATTGCCAAAGATTCTTTTTTAATCTTGTCCTCACTCTCAAGTTCACTACATCTATGTCAAGATGCTGGAGCAAGACTGTAAAATTAGCAGTAGCATCTTGACTTCTAGCTTAGGGTTGAGGCAGACACACCGAAACACTTCTAGCATTACTGGTCTGCATCTTAAGGACATTGAAGCATAGTGGACAAAGCACACATAAGTGAGGCAGACTGCCATCTTTACATCGGCTCCACTTTTTGGGGAATGCTTGCCACTGTTGTCCCACATGGGCCAGTGTACAGCATATGCAGTGAAGGATGATATGGCCAAGCCAAATAAGAGCACACTAAAGAAGTCAGCACACTTTCACATCCGTTACCCAGAAGCAACAGCTCTGCATCTAACAGAGGCCATGGTTGATAGAGCAGTAACCATATGGTGTGAACAGAGCTGGGCAGACAAATTTGAAGATTGAGAAAGTGATCCCAGGAAGGGGACAAGGAAGAAAATACATTCACGCAGGATTCAGTCCCCTGCCCATGAAGCTGCAGAGTCTGAAATAGAACAGCAACTGGAATTTCTCCCACGAAGCAAGAGAAATTCAAAGACCCAGACCAGAGATACTCTGTCTTTGAAGGCAGTTTTTAGACCATTATCACATCCCACTCACCAACTACCATTAGACTGTGCAGATGTCCCAGAAGTTATTACAAAAGAATTACTCTGACACTGATATTACCCTCACGTTGAAATTATTATTCGAATAGGAAGAACTGGAATATGGGGAAAAGATTGTTCACAACATATAGGAAACTTTAAAAAACACATTACAGTTGAGAAAACTCATATTAAACCTCAAACTACAAAGTTACCACTCCACACTTCAAAAGGGAAGGCAGGTGTTAGACATAGGGAATAGTATAAGGGACGAGTAATACATCAGAAAAGATTTAATACAGCTGAAGTTTTTATTGCTAGGAAGGGAGCTTGAGCACCAAGACAGACAGCTTAGAAGAACTGCAGAGTGGAGTTTGGGGAACTAGGAAGCCAGAAGTCTCCAAATAGTTTTTTTACTGACAGGTCATGATCAAAGGGTTTGTTTTGAAGCTGCCTGCAGGATACACCTACAAGACCACTGCTCCTCAGTTCTAGAAATAAAAACAACAGTGAAGAACTATTTGGGTTTAAACAGCAAAACAAGATTAAAAGCAAGCATAAGGTGGCTCCTTTTTTGCAAAGCCAAAAGGAAATCAGAAGAAAATATTTCAACACAATTAGCATCTTTACTTGGGTAGTATCAGAAAAGGCCACTCATCTTCTGAGCAAGAGGTTAAGTATATGACTACTTACTCAAGCATCAAGGGAACAAAAGAAAAAAGGCAGGAGACAGATGCTGCAAGGCAGTTTTAAAAGGAAAAGAGACTTCAGTCCGAGACTCTAAGTCCGAGACTCTGCGCCAGACTGGGGCAATTTGAACTATGTGGACAAGCACAATTTTCTTGATGGTCTTGCTACATACCATCAAAATGTAGCCATTCTTTTAAGTTTAAAATCATTAAAGCAAAATACTATTTCCCACTTCCTTCAACAAAATTTCTTTTATTTATATTACGTTCAAGGACAATAGTAACCCTATTGCAAGATTACACTAGTAACTGAAGAATTAAGATTCAAAAATAGGATACACTACACTGGTAGGATTATAAAGTGAGATTTTTCTTCTCCTTCCACTCATCTTCATATAAAGCTGTATTTAAATGTTATCAACTTTCAGCATCAATTACTCATTTTCACAAATCTTTTACATTAAATCAGCCCCCAATTTCTCAGTTAGTAGTGGAGGGTGATGCCAATCCAAATCAAGCAATTATGCCAGAAATCAAGTCAAATAGTTTTCCTTTTTATTCACTATAACAGTCTTTAAGTGTGATTAATCAAATCAACCTTCCCCTTCCAGGTAGGGCTGTAATTGCCAAGTGCAAATTAAAGCATATTATATATGACATACGATACTTTATCTGAAGACAAATTTTTACTAAGGTTTAAGTCAAACTTTGTTAAATGAGTTAAATATATCCACTGAACATACCTTAACATTACAAAACCGCCCTATCAGAAAAGAAAGATTACAAAAATATTTTAAGCCCTACAGATAGACCAGCTGCTTGACAAAGCCCCTGAAGTAAAAGTAATAACTTCTTTGTAAGAATAAACAGAGTATCTTCACAGATCCTATTACACTGTTTAAAATAAGGTAGCAGATAATTCCAAATAAGGAAAACAAACCAAGGATTTCAAACCTAATTATTTTTCATCATGATACGCAACAAACCTTCGCAGGCCCCCCAGCCTTTCTCCTCCCACCATGTCCCCTTAGAAAATGCAACTCACCAGTGATGTCCTGCAACAGACACACCAAGAAAAGCACCCCTCAGGCCTCACGGGGGGGAAAAAGGTGGCTGCTGTTCTTCTCCACTGGTGTTCAATAGGTGAGTGGGTGGAGTGGGCTGATTTAGAATAGCTGGAGACAGGAGGAGCCTCCAGTGGAGCCCAGGTTTGAGAGATTTGAGGGCAAATGGGCTGGTAAACGGTTGGCAGAGGCAGAGGAAAAGAGGGGGATGTGGAAATGCCTAGAGTCAAAATGGGGGGAAAAATGGTAGGACTTGAGTGTTCACCATGAGAGGGTGAGACAGTGGAATGCGTCTTTAAGGTCCCTTCCAGCCCAAACCATTTTATGATTCTATGATTCACAAAGATAAAGCAGAACTACATTCACAACTGGAATAAGCTGACACAATTTCTATTATTTTAACAGTTGTTGACAACCTGTGAAAGCCATTGCTACTGCTGTTTCCTAAGCAAACAGAGGCAAGGGAATTACCCTAATAAGAAATCTGAAGGATAAGAGTTGATAATCCTATTCAGTACCCCAAGGTTTATTTTACCTTTTTAACTTTTCATCTCTTGGTAACTACATCAGTGCTTTCTGATGCAATTAAATATGATTCTTTGTCCTACTATTTCTGCAATAAATTGCAAATCTATTTTATTAACAGAAACTGTCTCAGAAATGCAAACAGGAAGAAGCAACTTGCAGAACCTCTGAAAATCTTGACAAGCTAACAGGAAAAAAAATCCAGAAGATACTCTATGAAACATGACATGGTATATCACATTAGCTCAAAGGGAAAAAAAAATAAAAAAGGGACATAGTAACTGAACCCATCTTTAGTGCAGAACAGTCATAGAATCACAGAATAGTTCGGGTTGGAAGGGACCTCAAAGATCATCGAGTTGCAACCCCCCTGCTATAGGCAGGGACACCTTTCACTAGATCAGACTGCTCAGTCAAGATATAATATATTAAAGGATGTTGAATTATGAAGCATTAATTAATTACTTTTTGGAGTGTTTTGCCCTGCAGATAATCCTCCACAAGAAGGACGTGCTCCACCCCCAACAGGCTTTATTGCATAGGTCATGGAACAGCTAACAACATTTCTAGTAATAATGGAATCTTGTAATACATTTGTATAAAAGAGTAATTCAAAGACACCTATTCCATATCTTGTGCTTTGAGTACACGATCATACCTCCTATAAAATAACCTTACCTGAAGTAACTACACTGGGAAAAATTATCAGAGAGAATTAGTAAACACCATGTTCTCTATGCAATGCACATTATAAGCCACCATTAACAACATAAGCACACAAATAAAATAATTTAAATTAGGTGTGAGATTGTCATACACTAAGATAATTTGAAGCTTGTAAATCCTCTTAGTTTAATGTGAATTAAGGGAGAATGGAAAGGGCTGTCACTATCTAAAATCAATTCTGTGAAGACTCTTCAGTTTCAGTACAATTCATGTCACTATGTCAGAGTACAGGCAGCAAAACAACCAAATGTGTCTTTATCCCATGAAAACCCACAGCCCAGTCACTTAGGACAGCTTTCCTCCCACACAGCCTATGACATCCCTGCTGGACAGTAAATTCTGACATTATACCTACTATAAGGTGCCTATCAGGTGTGTGTGACAACTGCCAAGCTGGCTGCCACTATGTAAGAAGGACACAGGCTAGGTTTCCCCCTCAATAGGAAAAAAATTACAATTCCCTACTTCCAACAGCCACAGAGCAGAAATCCAACACCTTTGAGAGTCTTACTTTTGTTTGCAATCTGACAATTGCCTAATAGCTTCAGAAAGAATTTTAGGGAAAGGAAGATGCATTTGACAAGTCAGCTGACAGATAGAGAGCAAGCCTCTGAACTTCACCTTATCATATCAGAAATCCAGGATGAAATGTCTTTGTGGGTAACACTCATTTAATCCAAGTGTGAATTTGTTTTATTCAGCTCTCATTTTTCATTCACTGAGAGCAGTTTTTTCCTGTAGGATGGAGATATCCAAACTACCCACACTGCAAAGAATAAAGGAGAGATGCTAAAAGGTGGAATTCAAGAAACCTTTGCTGGTGGACCCTTCAGGTATGAAAGCTTAATACAGCCCTTTCTACTCCACTGGGCAATACTTAGGCTCTGATAGAAGCTCTTTTTTAAACTTAAGGTACACCAAAATCACAATGCAATTACCTCACAAAATCTTAATGTAATTAATTACCACACTCGTCTTCTTGTTTTTCTAATTGTTGAACAGCACTTCCAGTTAGCTATCACTACCTTAAAATATTGTTACAAAGCAGAAATAAGCTTATCTCCTAATTACATCCATACTGCATATTACATACATTTCAAAATACTACTTTAGTATATCATCAAACTTGCACTCATCTGGCATAGGCTTCAGGCTATGAGGAAAGGGAGGAAGAGAAAGAAAAGAAGGGAGAAAAGAAGAAAAAAAAAGCTGCAGCTGACCAAGTAGCGTGAGAGACATCCAACTCTCCGTACACGTCAAGACAGAATCTCATAGTCTGACTTTGAGTCTAAAGGTAAAATACACCTCTGCTACTGAAATCTGGCATTTTTACATGGAGTTTCCCTTCCACTTCTGGCAGATGCATATCTAATTGCCTTTACTACCCGCTAGTTTTTTCCCCTACAGTCATGTAGGGGAAGCTAATCATGTTATTTGAGAAACATTTCAACATTCATAAGCACTACAGAAGTCAAGTGATATTCACTCACAGAAATCAATCTAACAGATCACCACAACAGGAAATGCAGGGTTTCCTTATCAGAAGTTTTAACCTCAATAAATGTCCAGTGACATTACCTGCAGCAGAGCTGCTTCTCTTGTTTCAGTGCTCAGGAGAAGGAAATAGAATAGTCCTCCCACCCCAGCAGTGCTCAGGATCCAAAGCTTAAACAACATCTTTCACGTATGAAGAAAGAAGTATCCGATTTTAAGTTGTAAGTCCTCAAGATGACACCTTATATGCAGACCATACAATCACTTTCAGTACATACAAAAGTATTTTTCATCCTCTAGGAAAGTTTCCCTTTTTAGGCGACACAATCTACTACAATTTCTATACGATATAAAATTCTGCAAGGACTGTTACTTTTTGGCTAAACATTCCCAGGGACTTCATCAAGCCTCTAGATTTACAAAGTTTTTCTTCAAAACTACCTCAATTATGGGAAAGTTTTGGGCTTTTTTTTATCTAAGATTTGGAAGAAGCCAAGGACAAGAAGATTAGTAGTCACAACATTAATCTTTTTGCTGTAACTAGCAACTTCATTTAGCGTTTAAGACACAAACCCTTGTGGAGTTGCTGTTCTATTGAGCTGAAGTTGATGTACTTGCTAGGAAGTTACTTCTACCTCCTCTGAGATGTAACAGATGTGCTCTCAGGAAATTGAATCTGATGAGAAACACTCTCACTAACGTCAGTGAAGTCTAACAAGGCTAAAACAGAAAAGTAAGACTCCCAGTGACAAAGGAGACCAACACATTTTGTTTAAATGTTAAGACTTATCTGACAGTGGGAAGGAATCCATACATAAACAGTGAGATTTAGAAAACATGCTGTCTGTTAATATTATCACTAACACTTGAGAAAGGTGTCTTTTAACTATTTACAGGACAAAATTTACATAGGCTGCTTTCATCTTTGGAAAAGTACAACACTACTCATACAACACAAATTAAATAGCAGATTCCAGCCCTTAACTTCCCAGCACAGTTGAGCAGCTTCATGCTACATTAGTCTGGTAACGCAAAGAGAACATGAAAATTGAGACATTTTTAACCTGGACTGTCTAAGACTCCAAGGAAATGAGGCCTAGGCAGTCACACATCTGTTCACTTGTCACATTTAAACTTCTAAACCTGCAGGGTAACTTCAACTAAATTTGATATCGGAGAGTTTGGAGACTCAAAAATAATTAAGATCTTGCAAATTGCACAGAAATTAGAAGCTCGGTACAAAAGAGACACCTACATAATGCTCTTATCAAAGCTTAAGGGATTTTTAACCAACCTATTACCATCATCTCACTAACAGAATAAATGTACTCTGTTTGTGCATGTATAAATATTTGACAATGTATAGTTTGTGTGTGTACATACATTTGAGTATAACCAGTATAACCAGTATACATATTTTTCTAACCAGACATGGTCCCGAACAACTAGCTCTAGGTAATGCTGCTTAGTAAAAAGGGTTGAGCTAAGTGAGCTTTAAAAAGTCCCTTCCAGCCCAAACCATTTTATGATCTCAAGAAGTCCCATCCAGTGTAAACAGTTTTGGTGTGGTCTGTTGTGCTTTTGGCTTCACAGAAGCCACACCAAATGGTATCATGTCCTCCCGATGAAAGAGAAACTCAGGGAGAACAGGAAAAAAAATTATTTGGAAATTAAAGGACATAAATTCAAGGACAACTGAGATTTAGCAGTTGGGCTATTAACCATCCTTTTTCTTCAGTGACCTTCAGAATTTCACCGAAGATTTGTCACTCCGCTTCTTGTGTGCTATTAGCAGAATCATTTTAGAAATCATCTCTGGGGATGGAAGTGGCACAACTGTAATTACACTAGTGGAAAATATCCATTTGAGAGCAAAGATTTTTACATTGATATCAGTGCACCTACATTAGGAGTTGCATACCTTTCTAAAACATATACACCTTGCTAAAATGAATCCAATAATGTAGAGATGAGTCTTAAAAGTGAAGTTTATTTTGACCTGCATTTTTGGTGATGGAGAGTAATGGATCACAAATTCTGAACTAATTCCTAGGGAAAAATTAAGAACCAGCAAATAACAGTAAATGAAGAACTTAGGGAAATGAGCAAACACAACCTAACTAAAGGCTACAGAAGAGTCTTGCACAAGCAGAAGAGCAAGAGTAGTGTCTGGGGGACCCATGGCTGGGTGTCCTCCCGAGTAGACCATAGGGACATATGGAAAAAGCCTACACTCATTTATAGATAGGAACAGAAAGCAGATGAAAGGAAGACAAAGGCATTGTGTAGGCAATTGCAGAGCAATCCCACAGCAGATGCATGGTAGAACCCTGGTAAGCAGAAAGGTGGCAGATAGAGGATTACTTCTGTCTGAGGATATGCCTGTGAGTGAACTTGTCATCTAAACTCCCCTTACAATGGGACATCAAATCATTCGTTCATGAAGACAGTAATAACTCCACCTTAGAGTCAAGTCAAATGATGTACTTAATTACAGTAACAAACAGAATAGAGGAAATTCTCTGCCTAGAGAAGAACTAGACTAAAGATCACAATGTTGTCTGGATACCAACAATAGCAGCAACACACTGAAGGAATTGGAAGCTGAAAGGGCAAGAAACACCATCAATAGCAAGCGTGTGGAACTGTAAAAACACTTGAACTCAGACGTAAGATAACTGAGATATGACAGTAATCTATGAGATACTTAATGGTGTGAAAAAGAGACATTAAATGAAGATATGGCAAGTTCACAGAGGGTAATCCTTACTATTTGTTGGCCAATGAATTTCCTTGCTTAAGTACCTGCAACAGATCGAGAAGTTTCATGTATTTAAAAAGCAACTGGGCATACTTTGTGTACTCAAGTTCCTCCCAGCTACAGGAAAAAAAGCCAAAACCAAAGCCACAACAGATTCAGAGAGCATTCCAGGGATTTTGTCCTCTGACAATGAAAGTCACTATCCTATTGCCAACAGAAGACTTTAGTTTAAGCCAGCCTATTTGTGTATTTTACTGGAACATTTCATTGAACACTTTCAGACATTTCAAACAGTTTTGTTCTAACTTTCAACATTCTATTCACCATATTCAGAACACAACAAAAAAAGACGTGTCCAACAAAGGGACAAAAGAAAACTTGGCTTTTATATATGAGTAATTCAGAAGACAGACTTACTGGTGATTATTTAGATCATCCCAGATTTCCATGAAAATCTGTATGTTATGCATAAGACTTTTAATAAGCTTCTATTACATAACTGAGCTGTGTGATCAACTTCAGAAGGCACCAAAATAATTAATGCCTTTTCTTCATATGCAAAGCAATGTTTTCATTGTATTTCTTGGCCTTGATTTCCAGGGCAGCTAGGGAAGAGTCAAAATAGTAGCATATCTACAGCATCTCAACTTTGCACCTTTTCCTGTAATATATGCAGCACAGACAAAGTACTTATTTCTGTGGTACTATAAAATCTTCATAAATTCTACATTAACAAAGTAGGGCAGTTAAATAAAGGTCTTACATAGTAAAGAATGCTGGAGGCACAAAGGGGAGAGGGGAGCAGGGGAAGCAAGATATGATCAAATTACACATCCCCAATGATGCCAACAAATTATTTTGTTTACACTTAATCTCATTATTCCCTCCTTCCCAAGCTCTGAATTTCATTTATCACTGCACTGCAAAGCTAATGCACAGACCATACTTTAATATATTTTTGTGTAAGAACAATAAAAACTTGATCCTTATTAAGCCTTCCTGAAGGAAAAAACAATATAATAATTTATATTATTTTTATTTTCCATCAGATAGAAAGGAAATTTGTTCCACAAAAACAGAATATTCAAAGTTTCCCTTGGGGCAGGAAGTGGAATGTTACTAAAATGGAGAATAAGTGTTTGGTTTGCAGCCTGTCATAATAGGTTAACCAAAGTTTGAACTGTGAAAAGTTGACATAATACATGTTTCACAAGATGAGGGAAAAATTGAAAAGAGTTCAGAATTATCTTGGGGGAAGATTCATACACTGTGATTTTAAACAAAGCTTTTTTTCAGGAACCAGTTCTGAAGCAAAACAATTATTTCAAGAACACAATCCAAAAGCCTACATACAGAGCTGAACAATATCCTTAACAGAACTCATACTTATTTCCATTTTTTAAAGAAGTGTAGTTAATAGTTCATCTCCAGTACAAAACAATAAGAGTAATACAATTTGAAGAATAATCTGGACTCTGCATGCAAGTAGAAGAAAGAAAAAATATTTGAGAAGCTCTCATTCATTTGTAGACACAATAATTGAAAACATGATGAAAAATTAAGCCATACCGCTCACTGTAGAGCAGCTGTAGACTGTTCACTACCCCAAGATCTGTAGGGCAACTGTTGAGTTCCATGGTAATAGTAGAGAAAGTCCAGTTATTTTTGCAGTATAAAACTTAAGAGAAAGATACAGAAGCAATTACATTTAATATTCCAATGATGCCAACACCCAGTGCTTTTGTTAATATGTTTGGGGAGATTAGAAGTTAAACAAATTCCTAAGAGAACTAAGAGGATTTTATCTTCAAACAATGTTTGGTCTTATAGAGAGGTTGGAGAATCATTCTCAGCCATGCAACATAGACTTCTATATGCATCCTTAACATAATCAAGTCAATGATACACAGGAGCATATAAATGTTTAGCTACTCATGGATTGAGCACACTCAGTATTTGATTACCAAGTAGAAGCTGTATACTCAACTAACTATACATGCAAACATAAGCAATTAACCAAAAGATAGTTTCTAAGGGTGTTTCCAGATTTCATTATAATCTTGCATACATAGCATGTTAGGCAAACTTCTTGATTTTCAGCTCTTAGATCTTATTTATTTAGACCTCAGAACAACTACTCAGACAAGATCTGCTAACACCAGAGGATGGGGGTTGATGCCGGTAATCACTTCAGGTGAGAGAGTCATAGATAGACAGATAGATAAATAGATAGATCAGTCCTAGAGACAGTGTTTTTCTGCTTAGAAAAATCAGTCCAAGAAATTCTGTTACAACACAGGTTGGACAGATTTAGACCCTTCCCATGTTCTGAAAGCAGCCTACAGAAAAAGAAACTTTGTGAGGACTGAAGTCCCAAGGGGAAACAGGCTACATTGCAACCAGCCATTCTTTCAGCCACTGCCAGGCATTGGACAGCGACATAGTTGTATCCATCATTCCTTCTATTAGCATAGGCATCTCTTTACCTTTTGATTTGGCTTGCAAAAGAAGAAACATGACCTCTCCTCTGCAGTGGCAGCTGTCTTTAATTTTTAAGCAAGACCCATGACAGCTCTCAGGAATGATGGAATTTATCAAAATGTTGAAGCTTATGCTACCAGTCCATAAGGCCACAGCACTTTCTAACAGGACATGTATGATGTCAAGAAACCTTCATTTTCACAGTAACTACTCACATCAAAATATCAAACAAATTGCCCAGGAAGGTGGCAGAGGCCCCATCCCTGGAGACATTCAAGGCCAGGCTTGATGAGGCATTGAGTAACCTGTTCTAGCGCAGGATGTCCCTGCTTACTACAGGGGGGTTAGACTGGATAGAATTTGAAGGTCCCTTCCAATTCTATGATTCTATGAATCTCTGAGGCCAGAACCAGCATTGGTACTAACATTCAGCTGCAAAAAATGCTGCTGGTACAATAGAAGGGGGCACAAGAATTGCTTAGAGGAGTTTCAGCTGTCCTTTAAGAGCCCATGGTCCCCCAAGAGTCATTGCCAGAGAACTCGTAACACTTGCAGCACTGACAGCCACAAGTCGAAGCGCACCATAAACCAAGGTATAACACAATGGTACATCTGCTGCAGTTCAGGCCTGTTCATAGTCTCTCTCATGAGTCTCTGAGGGACTAGAACTAAGCAGGAATAGAGCCTCAGGAGGATGCTAGCCAGCTGGTGCACAATCCTGTTCATGGTTCAAGCACAGCCCAAGAGACATTTCCTTTCAAGCAGAGGCAGTGGGTGGGTGGGTGAGAGCACACTGATGTGTATATACACACAGTATATATGTCTATAGGCCAATGCAGCAAGAGGTAGCAGTCCAGCGCAAAAAAAAGTAACAACTCCACACAAAGTAAGCCAGAGCTAACTCAGGAGTTTTTAACAGGCCAATGTAATGAGTGTAGTCTGGTAATGTTTTAGAGTATACTCTCATCCAACATCTGTTTCATGCCACTTATTTAAAGTCATAGAATAGTTTGGGTTAGAAGGGACCTTAAAGATCATCTAGTTCCAACACCCCTTGCCATATGCAGGGACACCTCCCACTGGATCAGGTTGTTCAGTGCCTTGTCCAGCCTGGCCTTAAATACTTCCAGAGAGGGGGCATCCACAAACTCTCGGGCAACCTGTTCCAGTGTCTCACCACCCTCACCGTAAAGAACTTCTTTCTTATACCTAGCCTGAATCTCCCCTCTTCCAATTTACATCCATTATTTCTACTCATTCCATCACATATCCTATTAAGAAATCCTACCTCAGCCTTTTATAGGCCTCTTTCAGGCATTGATAAGCTACTATGAGGTCCCCCCGAGCCTTCTCTTCAGCAGGCTGAACAACCCCAATTCCTTCAGCCTGTCTTCATATTTACATTAATGTACTTTGTTTAAAAACTCCAATGATGCACACCATTTTGTGGTTATATTAAGTAGTGTTAAATATACTCATTGTTAGTCACCCAAAAAACAGAGAGAAAAGCAGTCTCTTTATTCTAGCAAAATAAGGAGCCCCTGATGAAAACACATAACTGAACTTCATGTTGGACAGCACATAAAATGACAGCAACAGCAATTCACTGTGTCCATCTCACTTGTTTAGCTTCGACTTCAAAAACAAATCTCCAGTATACAAAAAATAACTTTGCAAAAATTCCTACAATGATTTAGAATCACAGAGCGGATCACATCATTATGATGTTCAAACAGTAAGAATACTCAAGAAGGTGCTTTAGGGCAATATGGATCCCCATCAACAAAACCTGTGCATACAGAAAGCAACTGCTTAACTAAGCCCATACTTCTAACAGGTTTTTGTAAAAAAATTAGTCAGCCTTTAGCTTCAGTCCACAAGTACTACATGTACCTTGCATCCTGTAACCACTTGATTATACACTCTTACTTTAAACCAGATCATGATATACAACACGGTAAAGGCTTACACAAGGAATTTTGTCATGCAATCTAAAAAGTGGGATTATGAATTTAAAAAATCAATAACCTTTTGGAGTAAGTATTCTTCACTTAATCCACTCTTGCAACATTAATATCAATGGAGTAACTTTTGCATGTGAAGGTTCAAATCACATATTAAAACAAATTGAATTCTGACTTGTGTTGGAAGATAACCTGCTGCTTACATCATCATCTGTTTTTAAAAGAAAAAGAAGTTTAATTCTACCCACAGACTTTTAACGTGTTCCTAAGAATAGCTAAGGCAGCACAGTAATTGTGTGAAAAGTCAGGAACAAAAAAAGAAGAGTGAAAGGAAGAGAGGTATCATTTTACGAAGAACATCTATGCACAAACTCTTTTTAGACCAAAAAAAAATAAGTAATGGAAAAACGGTTTTGTCTCACATCAGTTTTTACTGACCTAATTCTCTTCGGAATACACTATTTTAAAAGGGAACTTATCATGTGCTCAGTTCTCCTCTCTTTTGATCTAATAATACACACAAGCAACAGCCTTTTGAAACTTTTACAGAAACACTGTCAGGTACTTAGTCCCTACTGAACACAAAGTATTGAACTACACAAAAGAAAAGCAGTATGATAAAAGTTATATACGTCTTAACTTTGGGGGATAACAAAAAGGCAGGAATAAATAGCCACAGGAAAGAGGAAGTAACACAAAAGCATGGTGGCAAGCAAAGAGCTCTTATCAAACACAAAAAGATAAAAGGCATACTTGACAACAGTTCAAATAAAGCATTAAAGGAGTTGAGTACATTCTAAATTCTGGTTTGTGGTGTTTTCTTGCCTATTACAAGTAATATTTTATTAATACCTGATACATGATAAAAATTTTCTCATTGAAAGACACGTAAAAACCCCGCACAGGTAACCTTACATGCATTAAAATACATCATTAATTGTATTAAATATTCTAAAAATTCTTAAAGTGATCATATACCATCATTTTTTTGTTTAATAAAACTCCTTTAAACAAAGATTTTGACAATGCTATCCTGGCACACAACATCAAAAGATGTTTTGCTCCTGACTTTGGTCAAGTATGAGTTAATCAAATCTCAGAGGAAAGGATGACAAGAAGGGAAGGGAATTCTGTTTAATTTGATATGACAATAAACAAAATGTGCTGGTGGTAGCTGCCACTGGTCTAGTCAATTTATCTTCGCATTCAGGCCTCAAGTTCTACCAGGACATGGAAGACTCAAGAGGATTGGAGGAGTCCATGTGAAAGGACTTCATCAATAGACTAACAGTTGCTTTGACTCATTTTTCATGGTACCAGAGTTTTTCCTGCATTCCAATGGATTGTGCACACATCTGAGTATGGAGACCACTGGTCTCTAGCACCAAGCCATGTCTCACCCGTGTATTAGTCCCACACAGGGACGAAAAAGAAAGGGCTGCATATTCAGTAATCTGTGGCCCTGAAGTGCACCACAGTTTTCTCATTGTGCAGAAACAACCCCAAGTGATACTCAAGAACAGTACCTGATAACAGCTCTCACTTTGCAGCTTTTCTATGCCATCTTATTTAAGCAAATTATCTGGATTTTTACAGACTTTGTAGCATTTCAGACTTTGCCCCAGATAATGAAGAGCCAATAGTTGAGCTGTCTTGTTATTTCAGTTCTACTCCTGAACAGCTGGTGCGGAAACACAGACATTGGCTGCTATTACTTAGCTAGGGTGGAATTACAGCTTATCATTCAAGTCATTGTCTTAAAAAAACAATAAAAAACAGTAGGGTAGGATATCTACTGCCATTTCACTGTCAAACTAACTAATCACTGAATATAACCCAGAAATCTAATTACTTGTCACTATTAAAATAGTTCTAATAAGAGCAGAAACCAGGATTTCTCACATTGCCACATGCTGCTTTAAAAGTATAGCTGTGGTGACAGAAAGGTAAAGTCACACAATCAGCAGGACTCCTAAGAAAAAAAATATCATCTCTTCCAAGAGAAGAGCTCCTGAACAAGAGGAGGTATTATTTGTCCTCAGGGTTATATTCACATGTGTAAAAGTGTTTTTAATTTAACAAGGATTCGCCAGTCCCAAATTATTGCAAAAATTATAGCACAGAACAATTTCGAAGTGTCTTGATCCATTATATCAAAAACAGCTATCAAAACCAACTTTTGCATGAAGCACTCAAGCTCAGGTAAGACAAATTTTCACTGCAGTAATCACCATGTTGCAAGGGCAGCGTGTTAAGAGTGATCAAATTAAACTTGCCTTCAAAGCTGGGTCTCTGCCTCAGAAACCTCAAGGTTTTCAGCATAAAAACTGACCACTGAAATCCTGCCCTCTTAGGTAAACAGTGATCTCCAGAACCAAAGGCAAGTAGTTCATCCCAAGCCCAAGAGATTAAGTAGCACTATAATCCAGAAGCCTTCACACACATCCATCACCTCCAGAGTTTATACAAGATGACTCTGTAATGTTTAGTTCTGTCCCCCTCTGCTGCTTCTTAAAGTAACCAAAGCAGTAGGTTCAACTGAGGGAGCAGAAATCCCACCTATTTGGACTTCATCAAGTCTTTGGTTTTCCTCCTAATGTCAACAGCAAGTTACTGTAATTTCAGATTTCTTCCATTTAAAGCATTCCTCCAAAGCAAATTCAAACAGGGAAGATGTTGGATAGAAAATCAGGCACTGCTTCATCCCCACAACATGTATGCATAAGTAAGCTTATCAAGTCTAAATGGAACAGAAGCCTCAACACATCCATTGCTTTCTTTGCAACCTCTGGTTCCACCCGACTGCACTGGATAAGTGTGTTCCAACACAACTCCAGTAAGAGCAACATCATGTAAATCAACCTCATGATGCAGTAGCAATCAGCTATGTGGGAGAGGGGCCACACCTACTCCCTTAAAAACAATAATATTAAAATTAGAAAATGTAAAAAACAGGTGCCCTCTGACACTAACATTTGAGTGAAATAATGAGAATTTTTTTATGAAACAGTAACTTGTTCCTATGGCAATCTTCCACAGCATGCATGTGTGGTGAAAGAAGTAACTTCTCATAGACTCATTCCTTCAAAGTGGAAGTAAGGGCTGGGAGTATTTTTTAAATTATTAGTTCACCAAAAGATTGCTTTTAATGTTACAGATATCTGTAAGTGCTTCAGACATGCTCTATCTATAACAGTTAGAAAGCTCGCAGTGGAGTAAAAATCAAAATTTATGCTCATTTATTTATACCTCAGTAACTTTAAGACTTTGATCAATACAGAACAGGTATGAAAGAAAATTCTCAGAGCTATTCATTTCTCAGTTGCAACAACCCACTCAATTCAAATGATTTGATCTTCATTTTCACATTTTTAATGCTCTGAAATGCTCGGTGCTCAAAATGAACATCTTATTATAACTTGATTTCAATAGTTTTCAAGAATTAGTATTTTTCTCAGCTCAGTTTTAACAGCTTTAATGTGCATAGCTCACAGAAAAACACAGCCATGAAAAATGATAAAATAACCCACTTGAATAGACTCAGTGTCTTAGCTCCTGTGCAAGAACTGAAAGGAATAAGAAATGAATGGTCTCAGAGAAAAGAAGCTAGCTTTTATATGTAATATGGGGATACTACCACAGATTGTAACTTTGTCTTGTCCCCAACCCCCTCCTAATTTTGTTCTTTAGTGGAAGGATGGATTGTAACTCTCAAGGGTACTGGCTTGGCGTCCTCCTCTGGCTCAATGTGCATTTAGTTTGGACACTGCTGTACAGTGCACAGCAAGGGTCTGCTTTACATGAGAGTTGGAAGATAAAATCCTTATTTGACTTCTTTCTAGGGCAATTTGCCTCCTACATTCTTATGCACTGTAGGTGCACCCATAGATGCTCCAGTCGCACTAGTTCTCTTTTTTAACAAGAAGGAAAACACCAGCAATGCTGAGTACTTAATAGGAAGTGGGGGGAGAGAGAGAAAGGAGAGCAAGGAAGAGAAAAAAAAAAAAAGTAGCATGGACAATGAAACTGCATAGAATTATAACATGGCTCCTTTTTCACAGCTATGAAGGATACAATGACCCAGTTCGCTCCTTTCTTATTTATTAGAAAAATCCTACAAGTTCAGGGCTGCTAGAATAACAGGTTCAGCACAACTGTACTCACATCAGCTACTCTTTCTCTCCAGTCCCTAAAAATGATTTCGAAAAAAAAAAAAACAAATCCACAAGTAAGAAGTAGCTGCTCATTTTAGAGGTACACAAGTATTTCTTGTGTGACCATCAAGAAAACAATTCCCAGATCCCAAAACATAAACATCTCCTCCTAAGAAATAAAATTTAGTCTTCTGTTACACAAGGTGACCTAACATTTGAAGAATGCACCTAAAACTCCTGTCATTTAGGCTATCAACATCGATACTGTTAGTGTTACTGTTAGTTATCCACTACTAAAACCAAATACAAACACAGCTCATCACTGTGGGAATTGGATGGGTGTTCTTTTCATTGTCAGTATCTCTTTGTTATTATGTTCACATATCACAATATTTTAATTGAGTTACAAATGTCAGACATTTTTAAAAAATCAATAAAAAACCCATTGTTTTATTCTGACAAACATTTGACTTCGAGAAGTCCTTTTGAATTCAAATGTTGCTCCATAATTATTAAATTATTAAATAATCTCTAAATTTAAAACATATGAACATAGTAGATTAGAAAAGTATAGAATATGATAAACATTACATGTCATCATTTCAGTGGTCAAATCTTGCTTTCTATACAATGAATTGCTGTTCTTGACTGAATCGGAATTTCTATGCAAACATTTCTCCTTTCTTTACTGAGCTTTTTTTGTTATTTACAAAGACACAGCTGAAATTACTTACTATCTATGTGCTTTATATATAATCCATAATAAAGTACTATTTTTTCTTTAAGAAAATAATACAACAATCATATGCAAGCATACTTAAAATCTGCTTTTTTTAACATTATTTGTTTGTTGCTACAGGGTCCAAAATCCCCAAATAATTATTGCAAAGGCCCATTGCCATCTAGTTGTGTAAACACAAATAAGCCTAAGATAACACCCCAAGCACCAAGAATAATGACAGAGGTGGAAGAGATAGCCTAGTCAGGCATGAAATTGATTTTATAATAGCAAATATCTGTTGCCTTCCATGTGCTAAGTAAATAATTCTAAAGAAGAGAGTAAAGATAATAAAAACAAAATCATTAACTGCTCCCACTAAATCAAATGAAAGAGAGAAACCTGTTCTCACATTGACCCTGAAATCTGTTTAATAGCTAATTAAAGCAATTACTCCAAGCATGACAAAGTCTTTAATCATCCACACCTTCAGATGCAGAGGAGATTTTTTTTCTTCAAAGATATTAGTATTTTATTTAAATTAGAAGTTTCTGCCAGCAGAACTTTCAGCTGTTTGTTGGTACATTATAAACCACTGACAGTCCAAAATTTCATCTGGTCTGGTAAACAGAAGATACTCAGCATATACTTTACCACATTTGACTACTTAGAAAAAGTTATATTACATGGTAATCTCAGTGTTCTTATACAAACACTTCTCTCAAGCACTTGAAGATAACCCTAAAATTGATTGTTTCCTTACTTTCAGAAGCAAATTTGATAGTCAGCAAAAATCCAGTATTACTGCAAGGCAATTACAAAAAACGACTCTATTGGACTCTCCCTCCCCTCCTGCCCTGGCATCTAGAATTCTGCACCACTTTACATTACTTTCTCCTTTAAGTTTACTTAAGATACTTTTCTCCTCTACTGCAAAGCCACCTGACACAGCCTTAAGTTACATTCCTCCATTTGTAAGTTCCAACCACAAAGAGTGTTTTATTTTTAATAGAGCTTTATGTTCAATACCTCTTCATAGGCTTTTTCAGAATGACTAGTTATCTATTTACTGTTCCTAGTGCTTTACTGGAGTTAATTGGGCTGGTCATTTTCAAGTTACTAAATGTTTATGTACTAAAACAGTACACAGAAATAATGGCTTGATCATTAGGAATTGTTCAGTTTAACAATTTATCCAGTCATAAACTAGATAACTACAAGGTTCACAAAAAGCAAGGGTAACCTGATTCAGCTTTACCCTGAGCATAGATATTTCTGCCTACACCTAAGCTCCAGAAAACCTAAGTATTCTTGTCCAGGTCATAGAGAGATGGAAATATAATATTAAAAACACAAATGAAACTCAGTCATATTTAGGAAATATTTACAGCAATCGTAAGAGTTGAGGCAGGAGAAGCTCCCAAATAAATTCCAAGTTAGAGTAAACAACCATAGTATTAAAACAGAAATGTTCCAAACCCTGCTATAGGGATTACACTGCTGCTGATAACACAATAAAAGGAGGTATGCTCTCTGTAGGAACTAGATGTTCCCAAAATGCTGAAAATTGTATTTAACTAATATATCAAAGCACCCTGCTTTTAACCAATCTGTCTTCCAACTGCTTTCTAAGCTTTACCAGTTCCATATGGAATTTTCTCCTGGCAGCCGATTTTAAGATTTTGATTGATGTTGTTTGTACGGGTTTTCTGCTTTATACCTGTGAATTTGGATAGCCTTGAAAATATTATACAGATCAGCCACACAATTTAATCCTCACTCACCCACCCCGTTCACCTTCCTGCAGGTTTTTTTGCTGGTGAGCTGCAAATATTTCAACAAAAACAATTCTCCCTTGCCTATAACAAGCCTCATGTACCAGGTGTAAGGAGGATCTGTTTATCTTTCCAATAAAATAAAATAAATATGCTTTCATAGCAAATGAACACAATTGGATAAACTCATGCTAAAAGCACCTTGCAACAGATATTTACATTCTGCTCCTGAAAACTAACAATGTAGCAAGAAAGCAAAACCATATTCACCATGCACACTAGGAAACAGCCAAAAATTTAAAGAAAAACTAAAATGCCAAAATGCCAATATATAGAGCTAAAAGAACAGGTAATTTTATAAGCACTTTCTGTTTCTTTAAAACCATGTCTTATGCTCACTTCAGAAATTAATTCAAGCGAGTAGTTTTGCAACAAAACTCCCATTGATAACCCTTACTTCTTCAATCTATGTTGTCCTCAGTTATTCCTAAGCTATTTTTTCATTCACTTCTAAGGACCCTATTCCTTTTGGATTTTGCCAAGTTACTCAAAAAGCTAAGCAATCATTTCTGTGTATATGAAATAAAAGCATCTGTAGCATTTATTTTCAAAATTCTGTCATTTATCTCTCTACAGAAAAAAAAAATACAAAAATACTGAGCGATACCTACTTCCACTAACTTTTGAGCTCGCCAAGTTTCACAAAAAGGTAACCACACACATATCTCTTAGTTTAAGCAATATTTTTCAGTACCTGGAATATACAGTAAACTACAAAGCACTGATGCTTCTTAAAGGCAAAGATGCACAATCTTCATAAAATAAAACAGGGGAATCCTTACCTAGGCTTTAGCGTTTTATCATTATTTCTTGATTAATTCAAATGAAATTGATTCAGAAAAGGCACGCTTGAAATCTCTGTACATCTTTCCCCTTAGAAGAAGTTATAAAAAACAGCAGCTGATTAAAAATAATGAAAAAAATGTCCCAATGTCATTTTAGTGGAAACTAGTTCTTATCATATACTCAGACTCAGCATATATTATAATTCACATATGCCTTATCTACAATTAAATAGAAATACTGGCTCCAAGGTTCTCCGGTAAAGCAAGGGGAAAAAAACCCACGCAGACCTCCTTCCTGTATCTCTAGAAGAGCAAGGTAAGTGTTTATCATCATACATAAAATTATTTCTATTTGTAAATACTTGAAATTACTACACTATGCCCTGAGGTTGCCAACCAAAACCTGAGAGACTGTTGCTGTAATCCTCATCATAGAAAGAACAAAAGACTTCTAGTTATACAAAGTCACACCTTGGGGAGGAGGAGGAAGAGTTAAGGGAATTATCCTGAAAGAAAAGTAGCATGTTACAGTCTGTCAGAAAAACTAACTGTTGAAAAGATAGTAGTGAGCAGGTTGATCTGAGCTGTAGTTGAAGAAAGGTAGTGAGCTACATCTCATTACTGCTTATTCAGAAGACTCCAGTCCCCAAATCTACTTTAAGAGGTAGAAAAGCCTTCAGTCCTGTAAGAAGTAGCACATGATATACTTTGTACACACCAAGACATCTTCTTTGTTATGGCAAAGACAAAAGACTGCTGAAACAACAGGAAGGGAAGGGTTTGGTACTTAGCCATCTGTTTGCCAATTCATTTGTACACTCAGGAAGAACTCCAGAGGCCATGGCGAAAAGCACAACAAAACACAACTCAAAGACAAGTCTCAGGTTCCCATTTTTAAAGGCCTCAAAGGAAAAATAAACCAACACTTTCTGAGCCACCTAGGCTTGTCCTCCTCAAAACCCAGCTTATTGCAAAATTCACTATAGCAGTTCTAGAAATGGATGTTTTCTATCACAGATACCCGCAAACATTTGAAAAAAGTAAAAATTTAAGCTTTATGGTTTCAGTACAGTACAAATATGCCTCAGGCATACATTTTATTTCACTGCAACAAACCTTACAACGGTCCCAGAAAGCCCCAGTACAAATTTCTTTCTTCTCCTCTGCAGGCACTATGAAGGCACATGGTCAATTGCCATGTAGGATTCCCACAATAGTTTCTCCTGCTAGTAGGTATCACACACATTCCTAAACATTTACAGATGCACTCTCCAGATGCCAAATCCACCTAGATCTAACACTTTCAGTCAACATATTTCAGAAACTACAGATCAGAGATAATAGTCTTGTAATGCCTACTCCTTCACCTCAGAGTCATCTATGCCATTCCCAGGAAGAGCATATCAGTTTCAAATGCCAGCACTAAAGAGTTTAAAAAAGAAAAATGCTTTGAAGAAGAACTGCTCGTACTACAGAAGTGCTACCTGAGCTGCCAGCAAAGGTTGTGGTGACACATAAAGGCACTATATCTAGCTTGTTTCATATAGGATCCCTTTTTGTATTGAGTTGGACAAAATACTCCTTACTACACCCTGGACTCAAATATTTGTATGTACCCTGAATCATTTGTACAATGTTGTGCTGACTTTCAGACTTACAAAGAGGTAAAAAATGGCTCTTTGGTTCACTGTGATTTATCAAAGCTACCTCCTCCGTGAACTGAAGTGATCAGGGCCATAAGAAATAATCAAGAAGAAAAGAATTTGGCATGCCTAGGAATACATACAAATCCTAAATATTTCCATTTCATAGCTTTTGAGCTTGCTCTATCTTGCATACCTCTTTAAAAACAGCTCTAAGGACAAATCTATACACCCAAGCTACAAAAAAGTAGGGCCAACAGTTAGATCAAGATACATCTACACAATTGTATGCTCTGATCACACTGCCACATCGTCTGTGTGTCTGCTTCAGGTGTACACTCCTTGTCAACAGTGGCTATTCTGTCCCCTCAGAACTGCCCCACTAATACAGTAACTTTCAACATAAAGCCTAAATACAGTAAGTAAACTATGAAGACTGAGCACATCAGAAGGAAAAGCTGCTTAGAAGGAAAGATGATACATTTATAATGTTTTTATTATCAAACTCAAACAAGAGCCAAGTTAAGAAATCAAACAGGTGACTGAAATCAGTTTTAGTGCATAATTTTTTTTTTATTTACTTCCCCCAGAAGACGATTGGCCTCAGTGACCTGTCTTCTTTTCTAGATGGAATCCAAACTACAATGCTGGCATTTCTCTGATGCCTAGACTGAAAAGAAAACAAACACAGTCAGAGAAGCAAAATATTCTCTAGGGAGATGCACACCAATCTCTTTCCTTTACTCCAAATAATTCTGTATTATGACTTGAGCTGGCAGTAACAGCTGCCTAACTGTGCACATCTATGAGCTATCTCAAACTTGGTTATGTTCAGCAAGTCAGGTGAGAGACAGAAACCTCTGAACTCACCTGCTTCAGGGTCTAGGAAGTAGGAAACAAGACAAAACCCAAACCACTTTGCTTCAGGATGAAGGACTAAACCAAGACTATTTAAGAACGAAACCTCTTATCAATAAAAGCTCATTTACTTTCCAGAGTTTAAAATTCACTTGTAGCTAGAAAGCTAGCATAACACTCACATTTTTGTGACTAATCATCTGTATTTGTGCTGTTCATTTTACACAACTAAATGGAAAAAAACCCCTAAATTCAATTATTGCCAACTTTAAATTTAGATAAATTATTTTTGAAACACTGATTAAGTAGCTGGAGCTCCTTGGTAATTGCACTGTCTTTCCAAGAAGCTATCACCCAACTCCAGTATGCAGAAGTTAAGGAAGCAAGGATAACCTCCTTGCACCCTTTTTGCAATCAGAAAGAATGAATGTAATATATTCCATTTGCTGCCTCATTTAATAATTACATTTCTGCTTAACTGTGTTTGTCTTGGGAAGAAATATTCGAAGAGACGGTCTCATTTTAACGGCCTTTGTTCAGTGCTCTGATTTTCCATATCTGTCACATATTTATGTACAAGCACAATCCTCTTGCAAGCTTAAAAGCACTCAAAAACACACAGGTAGAATGTAAATCTCAAAACTGTATAGAACAAATAATAAATCAAAGCTTTTGGGCATTGGGAAGTTGTATTTCTCTTAAAGTAAACCATAACTATAGTCTTATGCTGTTCATAGCTATCAAGTGTAATTTCAGCAGCTGAGACGAGGCAAGGATCAAGACATCAAATAACAGATTACAGGATTTAGGTTTTAGTCAAAATTTCTTCCCCGACAAACTGCACACAACTAGTGAATTGCAACTCCTGAAGCTAATTTGTATAAATTCTGTACCGTATCCTTAAAGAAAGACAAAAAAAGAGAAGGCACAACCACATTATAAGGAAGATAATGGTGCAATACAATCTCACTTCTGTCTTTAGGTTACAATTCATTCCTGTCAAGAATTACTGTCACTCCTGCCTTGACTTGCAAGAAAAATACATAAATGTGAAGGCTTTTCAAAGTATACATATTGTGTGTAATAAAATCATTGTCAAGTACATCTACAAAGTGTCCTTCAGATTAACAGCAGGAAATCAGGGGAGCACAGGCACCTGTCCCAAGGCTGGGCTTTCTCAAACCTGTCTACCAAAGGAGAGAGATGGAGACTCCTTGAATCATCTAGAATGAATGGAAGCTCAGCTTGCTGGTTCAGCCAAGGAAGAAATTCAGACTGGCTCCATGAAATGGTAACCAAGCCGCCAGTTGATGGTCTCATAAACTATACCAGATTATAGATTGTTGCCTGCAGAGACATAGAAATATTCAACTGAAAAAAAAAATTTTAGACTTTTTTTAAATCAGCTATCATTTTTCTTGATTACAGTAATCTATTCCTAACTTAAAAAAAAATAAAAATAGAAAAAGGCAATGGAATCCAGAGAGATTTAATAAGCTTTTGTGAAACCCATCACCTACTATGTTCCTGCAAAAACAACCTAAAAGAACAGTTAAAATAATGATGTCAGGAACAAACAAAACCAAAAGAGCAGGACCAGGGTTCCTACATGTCATTTCCAAATCAAAGTTCATTAAAACCAAGCTTTTATCTTATTTGCATCAATAACATCACTGAAGTACCATCTGCATAAAAATCCAATGAGCTTTCTTTCACAACAGTAATGAGTGTCATGATAGCTACTTTCCTACTACATGAATTTCTCTCTGAATTTATAGTACAGCAATTACATTTGCAGAAAGTGAATTATTCCAATCTCTACCATTTCAGACACGATGGCTTTAGCTGCGATAACAGTGACTTCTTTTCATGGGAGTAAACAGTAAACACATGCAACTAGATTTTCTATTACAGGATGTTCTTGATACAATTCAACTGTTTTAATTTTCCATTTATCAAAATTAAGTGATTGCCATTTCACTCCCTCTCATACAAAGCATCATACACCTACCCTACCTATCCTCCACAACCTTTGCAACATCAGCAGATGGACCAATAACCCTATTTATAAAAATAAGGATAAAATACAAATTATTACAAGAGGTATCTGGTACTATGCTGGCACTCTTGTTAACACAGGTTTTAGTGGGCAGTATTTATTTTGAAAAATTCTCTCCAGTCCATTCGCTCCTTAAATTCATACTATTGGCCATGTAGATTGTTGTTCTACAGGTTCATTGAGGTTTATCTGAAACGTCAAGGGAGGAAACACTCAGTGGTACCACACAAACATTTAATGAGAAGAGGGATCATGCAGACAATAGGAGCAGGGAATGATTAATCTTCTTCATGTATTTGCACCTTTCTGCAAGAAACCCATAAAATTTGAAAGAGAGTGAGTTTCCATGGTCAAGTTCAATGCTCAATTTTTTTCCAAGGCAAAACATGCCAACCTCCTGATAGGATGGGGTTCTGGCACTTCAAATGCCTCTGGAAGAAACTTTTATCCTATGCACTGTTTGGAAATGTAATTTTTTCATTAACTTGTCAAATCTCCTGTCTTATAATAAATTGTATATTATAGACAAGAAAATTAAAGACAAAATTTTATACATTACTTGAGTTCAATTTATTTCAGATAATTAAAACCAACAAACCTAAAGAAAAGACTAATGGGAACAGAGTAAGTGGGGCAACATCCTATAAAGCCATGCAGAACTAAAAAAACTTTTCTCTGATAAGTTCTACTGTATCTAGTATACATAGCATAGTGGCATTCACTTACCAAGAATCACAAAGGGAACCAATAATATTGCAACATTCAACAGAGACTTCAATTGCATGCATTAAAAATAAAATTACCTTTAGCAGTGAAAAACTCAGTGACGAAGTCACTCAGCCATCTCCATCCTCAAGAAATGGACTGCCTTAAAAAACTTTGAAATGCATTTTCTGTGCCAAAACCCAAAATCCAATACCAAGCAAATAATATTTCATGTCACATTCATCTCCTGCAACTTACTATAGGAATACATAGCTACTGCATGCAAGAAAAAGTTCTTTTATACATTGCTTGCAAACAATACACACATTTCTATTATTGATGGTGTCAAAGTGACTGTGAAGTCAATTGCAGTTACTGCCTAGATTAAAATATTCTATTGTAAACATAAAAATCTCTCTGAAAAAGACTTACACTGACACATTCTGGACCACAGGAACATTTCAACAACATCAATTACCTGTGATCCCAACTTTTTGGAGACTGCTCATGATAAACGTCCTGCTTTCACTGCTAGCTTTTTAAATTTCACTCCCAGCCCACCAGACTATGGACTACAAACAACATAAGACACTTAAGAGTCTAAAAGCAAAAACCAAAATGCCTTTTCATGAGAAAAAACCAAAGCAAGCAACTGCTTTCTTGCACCCAGATGGATTTCTGTTACATTTTTCTGAGCAGCAAGGAAGTTGCACTGACATATTACCTATACACAAGCTAACACTATCCCTGTGCTACATATTAAAAATTTCATCTTTTGGTTTTAAAGTTCTACAAAATACTCCATGTGATGCATAGGTTGGAAAAATCTGAACTGATCTGGAATGGACTAATCTGGAAGTTACGTGTCGTCATGAAGAATGGCAAATTACAAGGTAGGTAATACATTAGGTAACTTTAGTCTTAAAGGCCATCCACCAAAACAGCCTATTAAAAGAACTGGACTTGAAATAACCTATTGTGGTTTTTTTAATAGTTGATTTTAACAATGACAAAAAATATTCTATTCACTCTTGACAAAGCAGTCTACTACCATATTTTAACTTAACACAATCCTTCTTCAGCTACATCTGGGTATCACCTGTGCAAAAGTTATCCAAAACCAAAATCTGAAAATCTGAGGCAGTGAACACCCTCCTGCATTTTTATGAGACCATTTCCCCTGTTTCAGAACCAGGAAAAAGAAGTTTCATTCCTCAAGTCCCCTGTGCCAATTGTTCACACTGAAAAGTCACCTCACGTGTATTCGTCTGGCTTTGGATCAACTGGAAGCAAGTTAACAGGAGAAACATGCCTGCACTGCAAATTGATACTATCTGTTCTAGCAAATTTTATAGCTTTTGGATAAACAGGGGGTTAATGCTGTGAAATGGTATGATTAAAGCTTAGTTGTTATTTGCAGATTTTATCCTATTTATCCATTAAGCAAATACCTCAAAATGGACTTGCAGGCTTATTCATGTACTCCCATTCTAGTCCCATGATACAATTACAGTAGTGTAGTGATGAACAAAAGTCTTTAAAAAAAATACAGAGCACACTGCTCACATTTCAATCACTCCTTTTAATCAGGCACATCATTTTAAATCTGTGGAAATGATGTATTTACATTCTGGAGTATTCCTATGAAGCAAAGCGTAAGTGTACTATGCTGGGCTCTTTCCAGGGCTCATACAACCAATGAAAAGTTTCAAACCAGGGCACTTGCAGAAAGAAATAGGAATCAGAGTTGTAATTCTCACACTGATGAATATCTCAGTGGGTCTAGAGCCACAGAAAACATAGGCTGGAAAAGACCTTTATGGTGGAGTCCAACTGTCAATATACCATTCCCAAATTCACTGCTAACTATGGCCCTAAGTGTCACTTCCAGGTACAGTGACTTAGGTGCTTCCCTGGGCAGCCTGTGCCAATTCTTGACATCCCTTTTGGTGAACAAATTTTTTCCTAATATCCAGTCTAATCCTTCACTGTTGCAGCTTGAGGCCATTGCCTCTTGTCCTAGTGCTTGCTACTTGGGAGAAGAGATTGACATCCACCTCGCAACATGACCTTCAGGTAACTGTAGAATGATATTATGGTAATTGCACATGGTGGTCACCATAACATGGTTTGACTTCAGGTTTCTGCTGAATCAATAAGCCGAAAAGAAATCCTTTCTATTAATAGCACTACAGTTTGAGCTGTAGTACCTCAGGTGCCTCTGTGGAGAGGCCCTGAGTAAAGAAATCACTGGGCAATTATAGCTTCACAATATAAATTCACTCTTCATGCAACAGTTCAGACCAGTAGTAAAATCAGAATCCAGGGTCTTCATATTTTTCATTGAGTCCTTTGATAGCCTCCAGGTAGGACACATTTTATTGTATCTCTAAGGTTGCAATTCTTAAATAAAAGTTCCATCTCCTGGCTTTGACCACCTCTAGGGACTTATTTTATTGATTAGGTAAAAGCTCAGCATATCTAGGTGAAACTTTGCAGATTGTAGTCTAAAGCTTCAGTAAATTTATCTTCTAATGGTAGGCAAGTTATGCTAAGTTCTATACAGGCAGTATACCAAATTGCATAACAACAGTAAGGACTCCCCTCCACTTCCCTCTCTACAGATTAAACCACCCCCTTTCCCTCAGCAGCCCCTCATAGGATTTTTGTTTAGATCTCTCACAAGATTTGGTGTTTTTCTTTGGATGCACTCCAGCAATTATACAGAGGATATCTCAGCCACTGGACACGTGAAAACCAATACAACAACCAATATGCTAGCTTCCTATGCAATAAGGTAAAAAAAAAAAAAAAAAAAAAAAAAGGTAGAAATGAAATCAAAGCAGAAAATTTAACAGAACAATTCACTAAATGATGTGAGGGTGACAGAAAAGCTTTGATGCAGACCTATGCATTGATGGAAGAGGCCAAACAAGCAGCATGGATACTGCTTCTTTTAATAGCTTGCTAGGGTGAAGTGGCATCTTGCTAGAGGCAAAAAGAACTGAAGAGAAAGAATTAAAAATAAATAGGCCAGAACAAAGCATATTTTCAATTTCAGTTGCAAAGCTAATATAGCGGCAATTTTCTTTCTTTTACTTTGAAAAATAATGCTGGCAAACCACAATGTTACCAATGTATAATAAAGCCTGAGTGCAAAGGGAGTTTTGTTGCTTGCTTTTTTGCATTCAGGAAGTTTTGAGAAGTTCTGAGAAGTTTTTTTAATGAAGGAAAAATAGAAGAACTACATGTAAATGCAGTATGTTCAGTCTCTATATTTGAGTTTCCACTGAAATGAAACAAATAAATCTTCACATCTAAGTAAAACAGTAAAGTAAAACAGTGTCAAAAATAAGGCTCACACTTGCTTAAGTTGCTTTCATTCACTAAGATTTGATTCATGCATGGTTTAACATCTGTTCCAAAGCGACTATAACATAGTTCCTAAAAAGCAGTAGTTTCAGTTATGAAGGTTGGATAAAATCAAATATCTAACAAATAGATTTGTGAGGGATCTTATCCTATCAATCCTAACAAATGTGTTTTCTCTTTTATTCCTAAAGACCTCAACAATGGAAACAAATCTCTCTGCAAAACATCCCAGTGGTTCCCTTGCCTTAGTGTTGCAAGTCCGCCAAATGTTACAAGAAGAAAAAAGGTTTTATTGCAATTTACTGTTGTTATTTCTTACCAGGTTTATCAGAGACAAATAGAGTTCTTTCTTCTCTTCACTGCAATATTATTACCACATTGCTTCTCAGTTGCAGTTTTACAGGTTAAATAAACTATTTTTACTCCTCCCTTCTCCTTTAGAATTCATATGCTTAATGTGTTTTTTTTAAATAAGATAATAATTCCTAATTAAAGATGAGTTCAATGATGGAAAAAAGGTCATTTCAGAGGTTGGACTTGAGTCTTCTGAGTCCTCAAAACAAAACACTTTACCAAATTTTGGTCAAATATATAAAAAAACATTTCATATCACCTATGTGGGCTCTATAAACTCCTGACATGGGATTTCTCCAGGTAAATACAGACAAAATGGCTTGGAGGGGAAAAAAAGTACAAAAAAATTGTTACAAGCATACGCAGTTCATGTCTTGGGAACAAAAACAAACAACAAAGAAATTAAAAATTCAGACAGGTTTTTACAATGGATTACTTTGCTAGAGTATGAATGAAGGCTATGCTCAGCAGCCATGTTTCTTTAAAATTGTATCTGCTTGGATCCTCTTATGGATGTGCTGATGTCATGTTCTCTGTTCTTAAAACATTTCAGTAAGTATTGTCTGAGCACCACGTGTTCATATCCTGACAAAGTTTGCAAAATGAACAAATACTTAATTCTTAGTCTTATCAAAATACACTAGACTGACCAACCAAATTTGAAAGTATGAGCCTCATTTGGAGAATTGTAGCAATTTTTCCCTGAAATTTCCCACTGGTAGAGAGCAAACTAGTCAGATGAAGATGATCAGAGTGACTATCTAAGAACTACCTTGGCTTAATTCTTGTATTTTCTTCTATAGATTTCAAATACTTTCAAGTGTTTGGGCTTCCTCTAGACATACATTTTTATGCAATTCAGGATATAAATTTATAGACCTTGGTTTCTGCAAGTATTTCTCTTAATGCTGGCACAAGTGCAGCAGAAACAACAGTAATCAATTTGATTTGGCCTTATGAAACAAGTGTCATTTTGATAAATGATCCTAATTAAGTTGATATTTCAGGTAGAAAGAGTATTGAGTTAATGTGTTGGCACCTCTCTAGTTACAGTCAGACAAGTACAGATGTTGCAATAAAATAGCAGTAGTACATTATTAACTTTGCAAGTCACTCAGTTTGCATTCACAGAGTCTGATCAAAGGCACACAACTCAGCAACTGAAAGAAAATGCTGATTTTAAGTTTTAATTATTCAGCAACATACACAAGTAGTAGCTCCAGGAAGTTTCAAAGCTATAGGTCATTTCTTCACAATCCCTCTCCAGCATGGAAATGATTAATTAGTCTAGCAGCAGCACAGAACTTAGGGCAGAGAGTCACGTTTGTTTAGAAAACCTTGCTCAAACAGCAAAAGAAAAAAACCCAAAAAACTGTCTTTCTTCTCTTTTACATAAATCTAATTACAGAATGTCCTGTTCAGGCTAAAAGACACCATACATTTACATAAACCTAATTACAAGATGTCTTGTTAAGGCTAAAAGACATCATATGCTTACGCAGTGCATTCTTATGCTTTTGATTCATGGCATATGGTTGGTAAATACAAGCTTCTTTTCCATTTAGTTATGGTAGCGGAAAAAACAACACACCAGTCATCTGCAGTCAAAGCAGTCTTATATTTTTACCCATTTTCTGTTGACTGCATTATAGTCCTAAACCCACTTATTGCACTTATCAATTCATTTAACTTGCAACTACACACCATTTTTGCAGAGTGGGGGTTGCTTTTTTACCTAGGTCTCCCACAACAGGTATGACTACAGAGCACTAGATAGTAGCTCAAGCACTGTTAGGACACCGACATGTAGGTTTACCACAAACACCGATGAGACTCCATGCACGTTTGTTACTGCAACACAAGCTTGAGCTAAGTTCTGAGGTAAAACTTCCCTCCTTCAGCTGCCACAAGACCTCTTGGGAATAGACAACAAGCTGCCAGCCTGCTGTGCAGCAAGCACGAACCAGAATTGAAGGCTCCTTCCCACTCTCAAAAACACAGCTTCTTGGAAACATTTACAGAAGCACAGAGACTGAAAGGGACAAAGCACCTCCAACCTGCAGCAAGTTTCAAAGGTGTTCCAAGAAGAAACCCTTTGGAAACTGTCTTCCCTTCTTTCATCATTTGTCCTGCTAAAAACAGGTGTGAGATGAAAACTATTTTTAATGTTTCGTGTATCCAATTACCCATCTCCTCATGCATTTCCCAGGACAGCAGAGAAAGGTGGCTTACTGTATTTTCTTCAGATCCACAAAAAAATTCCCTCCTGAGTACAGAGAAAGATTCTGTTCTTGGTATCTACCTGTCAAAGATCAGGATATTCACCACTAGGTGCTTACCACACAGCAAAAACCCTTGACATTAGATCAGTCTGCTTTCACATTGCAGGCCATGAAGCGAGGATCAGTCACCATGGCTGTAATCTTTCAGGCTGACACATCAACTAAGCCAGTCTAGAAATGGATGTTCCATGGGCATGACAACAGTAGAACATGACTTCAGGCAGCCATGCTGCTGTCAGGTTCAGATAACTCAATACAAATATATTTTTAAATTGCACACCATAGAAAAATATATGCTTCTATACTGTAATGAGAACAGCCATGTAAAAAACAGAGACAGGAGAAAAATAACAATAAATTCAGTTGAATGCGACAGTAGAATGCTCTTATCTGGTCACAACATAATGGAATATTCAAGACTCATTCTAGAAAATGGGGCAAATTATAGTTACTTCCTTGATGAAACCATGTAATTAGTAGCATTGCCAGACTTAATGCTTATAAAAATTATTTATTACACATGCACCCAAACAACTTTGCCTGGATCTGATGCAGAGGCAGTGGCAATTTGCAGCACTGGAGTAGTAGCTTGGAGAAGGGAGACAACAGTGGTTCATTTCTGCTCAATGCCAGAAATATTTAACTGACACAGTTGACATGTTTTACAGACACTGGATGGCTAAAGCCTCAGTTGCACAGTATTTTCCCCACAAAAAAGGACCATCCAAATTAGAATTGGAATCTCCTCCTGAGAACAACAAGAAAACACAGGTGCTGGCACCTATCTCTGAACTTCCCTGTTGAGACTGAGGACCACCAAGCCAGGGAGTCCAGTAGGGGAATGTATTAAAGCAGAACATACAGCTTTTTGTGGCTGTCTGTAAAAGGAGTTAAAATAGTGTCTAAAAAAGGCGCTGAACAGTCTGATGCTTTGATTTAGTGACAACATGGCTAGGATGATTTTAGAAAACACAGGAGAACACATCCTCTGTTCTTAAAAACTAAGTTAAAATAGTACAAAGTTTAAAATAATGCAAAAGATTCCCAACATTACTGTAGCAGTAAAGTTACTGATGACTGAAGAAGAAACCACTGGGATCGTATGTTATCATGACAGAAAGATACATCTGTCCTGAGGTGGTGGTACTGCAGAAATGCATCCCCTATATGTCAGCCTGGCCCAGAATCAGCTGTTCTGTTGCCCATCTTGCATACATTCACATATAACAAAGTGTAATTCATAAGGGAATTATTCATTACAAAACTTAAAATTACCACAACCATCAAGGTACAGGAAGAGAGTTCTGGAATCTAGAAGAAAAAAGCTTCTATTTCACAATTGATTCCACCTTAATCAATCTTAAGTTTTCCTTTACACACACTGCATCCATAAAGGAGATGGATTTCAATACAAATAACATTTGAAGCTTAAACAGCAGTCAGCTATTTAGTTCAGTAATTTTGCTATTCTGTTTAATCACTTCTCACTGTAAGGAGAATGTCTGCACAAACCACCGCTCAAAACAGTTTCTAAAAATGGGGTATCACTACCTCCACACTTCAACTTTACAAACATCTGTTTGAAAACTTTTTCCCCCATTGCAGATTGCTTAATATTCCCGCAGTAGTGACACAGAAGCAAGAATGCACACAAGTAGCAATCCATTTTATTGCACCATCTTGTGGTTAATAGTAGTAGCCACACAAAGAACACTCAGACTGACAAGTGTTGACACGAGTTCTTTTGCTCTGCCCCATGCTTTTGGGATTAAGACCAATTCTTCCCAAGCATGTCATGGAATGCTTTTGGCCTCATTCAAAAGAGGTGAATAGGAATATTATTGGTATCATTAATTAAATAGGTTTCAACAGAGTTTGGAAATTACTGCAATTTTTCAGTTATTGCATGTTTATTTGGTTTAGCAGCAAATTTTAAGTGTCCACTATCATCTAGCCTAGTCACCTTGTTTAACTTGGCTTTTCACCTTCCCCTTTTTCAGTTCACATTCACTCCAGTCAGCTGAACATTATAAATAAAACCCAACCCACATCTGATCATATTCAGGCACACAAGATTCAATTCTGGACTAAGTGGCACATGGAATTGCAAAGGGGTGTACCACCTTATACAGAAACTGTGATGACATTTAATGTCTGAGACATTAAAGCTGAGGTTCTAGTTCAAGAAACTGCATAGACAATGGCTCCTTCAATAGTCACTTCAGAGAAAACAACAGGATGTTTGCAAATAGCCACAGACCCTGGCTAAAAGTGAATATAGTGGTTATACTCCCTCCTAGAAACTCCTGTGTGTGCAGAGGAGGCAAGGACAATTTTCATACCAAAAGCATGAATACATTTTAAAGAACAGTCCAGCACTTTTTACTGTTTTCCAGTATTCTTAGGTGAGGCTGAGGAAAACAAGCAGTGATTATTCTTACTGCTATGTTTATAAATGTCTTAATGCTGCTTTCAATATCAAGTGAGTCTGCTAATATGAATACAGTTGTTTTTCTACATAGGGCAGTCACAGGGATGAAAACTGATAAACACTTGACAAAATCAGTAGACACATTCTTATAAAGATGAGGTTTTAATGATTATTAATGAATATTCAAGTATATAATATTTGGAAAGCATTTAGGCTTTCCAATTGACTGACAAAAACCTGCTATTTTTCAATAAAATAATTGCTATTTTTCAATTTTTAATTTTTTTTTTTAATTTTTAAAAACATCAGTAAAGTATTATTTGCTGGAACAGGCTGTCGAGAGAGATTCTGAATGCCCCTCCCTGGAAGTGTTTAAAGCCAGGCTGGATGAAGCATTGCACAACCTGGTCTAGTGGGAGGTGTCCTTGCATATGGCAAGGGGTGTTAGAACTAGATGATCTTTAAGGTCCCTTCCAACCCAAACCATTCTATGATTCTATTGACTTTGCAGTAGTTACCTCATTTCTATTAGTGAATTTAAAACATTCTCATGTCCTCAAAAAACACTGTCTACAAAAATATTTATGCACAAATTGTTATAAAAGCCACTTTACTAAAGCCAAATAGTTTTACTTGTTTGACAGTGATAAATGAAGCAGATACCAATATAAACAAAGAAAAGTGCTTAAAAGATCACTAAAAGGAAAAAGGAGGAGTGCTTTTGCTATTGATGATATAAATGAAGACCCCTTAACAAGGTTCGTTTTAAATGGCATACTTACTCATGGAAAGTTACTAACACAGTAAATCTGTATAAATAACTTTAAGTGTTCTAGCGCTGATTCAGTAACACTTAGAGCCGCCAATGCAATTACTAGCTGTTAAATCTGAATAATGAGCTCTCATTCAGGCAACAAGTACAAATGACAGAAAAATGCTCAATCTTCCACTAAGTACATTTTTCCTCCTTAAACACACCAGCCAATTAACAAATATTGTTTCAACATGCCATTGTTGCTCTGCAAAAATTGCAGTACCTCTCTGCTTTATCCCATAAGCTGACTGCCTGCAATTGCTTTACTTACAATATTCAAATCACTAAAGCAAAACTTCTCATTACTCCATTGTGTTCTTGCTCTGCACAAGATGAAGAACACTGGAATTCCCCTTCCAGCTATAAACATGAAAAGCACCATCATGAGATACTGCCTGGACCCTTATTCAAAGCCACTTTAGCACCTTCCTGTGATAGCAAAATATATACTCTGATAGACATTCATTAAGGAAATAGTTATTTTAAATACTCCATGACAGGCTAATTTATTTCATAAAACAAGGCTTTGTTGTAGGTATTTGTTCCTAGTTTGCATTGACAGCCTCAATGTTGCATAAAACCACTTGTACTGTCCAGTCTACAAAAAAATCCAGGTGAACGCATTAAAATATAAAATCTACTTAAAACATTCATTATAGCTAACTCACCTAAAACTGTATTTAAAATTATTAAAACTTACAGTAGAAGCTAAATTAACCAAAACGTGTTCTAGAAAGATTAAACAATACATTTAAAATAAATACATGCCTACTAATAAAACTAGGACTTTACACCAGTGTCCAATGCACATGGAACTATAAATTCCCTAAGTGGTAACCTACTTTTGCCAGCAGCATCCTCTTCTGCAGGACAAGAGGCAGATTTTTTTGTGTTTTGTTTTGTTCAACTGGTTCTACCTATTGCCTAACTCCTTCATAATTAAGGATCTGACTGTGAACTAAAGAGGCAGGAAAATTATGCACTTTCATATGAAGAATGAGTATTCTGAAGAGGACATAACAATCCCAGATCCCCCCTATAGCATTATGAAAACACACGTCTGATGAGAAAGAATGGAATTTCCCTAGTGAACTTGTAAGGGTATTTTTGAAAGATGAGGTAATGGCAATTTCTTAGCTCTTAGTGTAGCATGAACAATATCAAAAAAGGATATCAAACAAGAAAATGAGGAATTGTGAAAAAGACTTGTAAAAAAGTAAAATGATTATTAATTACAAAAACATATCAAAAGACAAAAATATTGTTTTCTTAAGCCTAACGTGCTTTTCAGAAACATAAGCAGTTAAACATGAGAAAAAAAGGAGAAGAAAGGTTTAACAAAAAGCAATTTGTATGTGACAGATCCTAGTAAAATGGATGGAAATGCACTCCTCTCCACTTGTTAATGTTTTCTACAAACATAAATAAATGAAGGCTTGGTTCCATTCACTAATAAAAATTACAAGTGTAATTTTATATCTTAACATGTTTCTATGTAGGTTCACTTGATCAGTTAGCTCCAATGAGCATGGCATATATTTCACATCCCATATATTTCATATCCAAGTGAACAGCACAGTTAATAAGACAAGCTAACTTTACAGCAGCTTCCCAATTTAATCAATCTGTATTAGGTTCCAATATGAATGTAAAGAGAAGATTTGTTACTTCAACTGCTACCTCTGAAATACAATTAAAGCCTCATTTACTGAAAAGCACTCTAAGGCACACACACACAACCCAAGATCTGACTGACACACAATTAAGTAAACTAGACTTTCAGAAGAATGAAGTAATTCCAAATGTTAAGAAATGCTTTTAACACAGCCTTCCAGAAAAAAATCAAGGCTTGTACAGGCATTCTCAATCAAATATCAAAAAGATAATCTGAACTAAAAGCCCTTTCACTCAAGTGGCAATATCATGGTCCTTCCTGGCTTGCTCCTGTCAGCATTTTGTAAATAATCTTCTAACAGTAATCTTCTAATAATCTCTTTTACTTACTCTTGATGGGATTTGAACAAGGATGAAGAACCTTTGAAAGCATCTTTGGAGAAAGGAGAAAAAGGTGGGAATCAGACGCTTTACTTAAGGCTTTAGAATGATTTCATCACATGGCTCTTCATGGCCCATATGAGGTTGGATTTATTATTTTTGCTCTTTTTAAAAATAAATACTGTATTCCATTTTTGGTAGTCAAAGTCTTACTTCAGACAAAATAAATCCCCAGGCAAAATTCAAGAGGTGAATGTTCAAGACTTCTGAACACCAAGTAACTCTAGAGTTACTCTGATATAGTAAGAATGCAATTTGGTATTACCACATATGTATAAGTGACTTCTGTTCCTACCAGTTTTGATCATACTTACTGCACTCTACAGCAATTAATATATCTGAATAGAAATAAAGAATATGTATGGGAGAGTTTAGATTCCAAGGAGCATCTATAGTGAATTAAAACCTAAAAAAACTTGAGGATTTTCATGCTTTATGACATAAAAATTTATTGTCAAAGAACTGGATATGGATGTCTGTTTTGTTATGGATTTCATACTTCATCTTACTTGAATTTGGATTACTTATTATTCTGTACACAGGACATACAATGAAAGTCAATAATAAACATATAGCAATGTATTTAGGAGAGTTACTGTCCAGGAATGAATTATTAAAACAGAAGTATATGCACAATGTATCAGAATTAATATTAATCTTGACTATCTCCAGAAAGCAAGTATCAAGATAAATGACATCCAAATGGGTAAGACATTCCTACTCCTTAATTCTTTTTGACAGTACTGAGGGCTCCTTGGAGTGAAAATTCAGGCTTTTTATAGCCTATTAAAGATTATAAATTTACAGTTACTAAACAAGGAAAGGGACTTCACTTCCCATACAAATGGCTCGATGAAACTGAAAGTGCATTTACTGTTTAAAACAAACTTTACCTGTGCAAACACAAACAAAGGACTAGGGTAACAGAACATCCACATATAACATTATGTAATTCATCAGTCTGGCCTCCTTCATAATACCACACACATCGTAAGTCCATAAAAATCCTATCATCTAAGTGAACTCAGAGGAATGCCACATAGATTTAATAGAGACTGAAGAGAATTAGAACAGCTTCCACAAAAGAAGAGCAAACAAGAACAAACTATTATCTTATTAAAAAGTTGTAAGCCTCTGTGGTATGCATGTTGAAAGTGAATAATCTATTCTCTATGTAGAAGACAGCAGACAGTAAAATAAGCCAATAAAAAGTCAACAAAATAAGTGGAAACCAGTGAAAACCATTAGAAATTGTGTAAGTCTTCAGCAACAACTGCCAAAGTTCATCAACATCAAAACTTAGGAATGACTGACATTAATGGACTTATCACAATTAATGAAATACAGGTAGCAAACTGCTTCTGGCCAAACAGAATTGAGAAAAGAGAGCATAATCATATCCCACACCGACCCCAAAGAGTCTTTTGTCTTTTTTTTTTTTTCTGTTTGGATGGTTTTGTTTTCTTTTTGTTTTAAAGATGTGTTAGTGAGTACAACTAGGCCATCAATACCCCAATACCTGTAAGAAATGGGTTGTGGGTTATTTTGGTATCTTACTCCAGCAGTGCCTCTAGACAGCATGGTTTTCTATTTCAAATACCAACTGCATCTGGTCTTCAGTCTGGTAGGCTTTTGAAGCCCATGACTGGGTGGTGGGATTGATGCTTGGGCTGGTAGGAGAAATCCTCTGCATCTTTGGTCTCAATGTAACAGGATTAAAATAGGAAATAAGGGTGAGATAGGTACATGACATTGAAAAACAGAAGAAGGACAGTGAGAATACAAAACTGAGGAAGAGATTCTGCACATTGCAAACGGGAAGAATAAAAGAAGAGGTGGAAAAAAGTAGGAAGAATTAAAAAAAAAGAACAACAAAAAAGAGACAGCAAAAGTCTCTGTGAATAAAGTAAATCAGTCACTTTTCCACTATCAGAGCTGATTTACAATGCCACCCATTAAACACAATGGTCCAAAACCAACAGCTGAACCTTTATATGTTCTGGCGTAAAAAAGCACAGCCTTTCCCCATCCATCCCACTTTCCTTCCCCCACCCCCTCTTCAACCCCCTCAGCATTTTGAGACTATTTCAGAATGAAGGAAGGAATCAGTCAGAAATTTTCAGGGATGGATGATTTCTCTAATGCTTTTTACCTCATTAGGACTGTATGCCTAATGCTTCCAGATGCATGCTTCTCCTCTGCTTGAAAATATCACCAGTGAAAACTGGTAAATCCCAATTGCAAATTGTGATAGCAATTGTAAAATGCAGCAGAGGCACAATTTAATTTTAAGTTTGATCTGAATGTGATCAAAAGTTTCATCTGTATAATGTATTTCTACAGCACCTAAGCTCAACTGATTGTAAACCCCAGCACTGATCAAACTAGCAGAAGAAATTATGGTCTCAGGTCTCCTAACCCCACTAGTTATCCTCATACTGCCTTCCTTCCCTTATATGCAGCTATTTTAATTGAGATATATCTCGAAACTGATTCAATTCACAGTTACATGAAGTTGGGGGAGGCAGAGGAGAGAGAAACAAGTATTGGCACAGCGACTGAGATGAGGGAGAAGTACGCAAGACTTTTTTTGAAAGAATTCCAGCTTATCCTGGCCAGAAGTCTTCTGCTGTAGTTTCATACCCATTTTAAAGCAGCTTACAGGACTACCATCTTGGTGAACACCTAAAAGATCTTCTATAAGACAATAACAATAATAAAAATAATGTGCTTAACCACAGCACAACCCCTTCTTAAACATAAAATAGTGAAGAAAATGTATTATAATATATATCTAGTCCCATCATAACCTCTCATCAGCTGCCTAGGTTTTAAAAATAAGGACCTTTCCACTGCATGAGATTTCCAGAAGCAGCTGCGAATAACTGGAGCATGCTGGAATTGAAGACATGCAGAAGTCACAGGCACAAGCCACTGGGAACACAAAGGAGAATGCAGATAAACTAGATCAATGCACAATATAAAACCTATATAAATTACGCACAGGGGATTTTGCATGATCGTCATGTAAAAGTTTAGCAGAAAAAGTAATCAATGATGCTGTTCACTGAGAAACACAAATTCCCATGTTTGTGTTAATACAGATTTCTTATCTGGATTCACGTGCAGTGGTTTTGACTGAGCAAGCTCAACCATGCCTGGTTTGTGACGAAGTTGTGTGACCAACATTGCCTATCTCAGTTGCACATGTGCAAGGAAACAATCTAATTTTTCTACAGTGACAGTATAGTCCGTTCACACTAGGATAATTCCAGTTGGGGACCACAAGTATTTCTATCAGAGAAACAGATGAAAGGAGATAGTATATGCTTATATTAGCTCAGACTGAAATGAGTTGAAAAAAAAAAGACAAACAAAAAAACCCAACACTGATTAAGTTTCCAGGAAGCATAGCATATAGGTTATCATATCCAGGTCTGAGGAAAGTCAAACACAGATTTTTGCTAAATAACAACACTTGTAAGCACCAGTAAGTACTCACAAGAGTTTTACCTCTGCTGAAAAACCTTTTCCTCCTACAGTCATCAAAAGCAAACACAGTTGTATAGCAAATAAACAGTTGTATTGGTCCTGTAACCAGTCACCAGTTATTCAGACTCTTCAAATAGCCATGAAACATGTTTCCCTCCCTCCAAGTTGTACGACTAAGGAGTTTCAACAAAGGAACTTGTAAAAGAACTTGTATTAAGGATACAAAGAATGTCTTTCCTGCTCACTCTGCCATCACTATAGGCTACCACAAATCAGAGGAGATTTAGCAGGTACAGTTACACTCATATTTACCAGACCAGGTAATCAGTCCACTACTTGAGGTAAAAAAAGTAAAACTACACCCTGTCAACAGTTTAATTTGATCTAGCAACCCAATATATTAAAACACTTCAGGATAAAACTAGAAAACCTTATCCTGTCATGGGTATTTCATTATAGAACAGGTCAAACAATGGGATGTTCTCAAACACTTCTGTGACAGCATCTTTAACATTCCAAGGATCTGAATTAACACCTTGAAGAAATGAAGTATTAATTAATTGTTAATTAATGGGAGACATCAATTGTTATAACAAACTGCTGTGGGAATGAAGTGCTTTGATTAAACTTAGTCTCCATATGTTTATACATAAAATTAATTTATTATATTCATTAATTTATTACATCCTACATTTCAATAATCTTCCAACTAAACTCTTTTAAATGGCACAATTTTCTTCAGAAGCTGTCCGTGACAGATAAACGCAAGATCATTCTGGGATACTAAGAAACACCCACGTGATAAGCTCTTATAACAGTAAATCACAGAGTGAGCAAACAATTGTGTAGAGCAGACAGAATTTCAGACTATGGTCACTTCTTCATAAATATTTAAACATTCACAGTGAAAATCAAAGTTTTAAAATAACAGAGACAGTACATAGGTCACTTATTTATCACTTTGTGGTTTCTCCCTCCATTAGTTACAGTGTACACAGACTACTTCAAAATTTAGCTGACTCTGGTGGGTTGACCTTGGCTGGACACTAGATGCCCACCAAGCTATGTATCACTCTCTATTAAACTGTTTCCAATTTATTGCCCACTGAGTCCATTCACTTTCCACTGGGATAGCTTTTTTCATGAAAGATTCCATTCAGTTATGCCAATGCCACCAGGAATGGACTTCAATATTCATAAAAAGATGACTCCTAATACTATCATCTCTATTATTTTCATTTTAAGTACAATATAATAGTATCTAAGATTCTTTTCTGCAAGTACACTATGAATGCTACCTTATAAATTAAAATTACCCAGGCAAATTGCCTGCCTATGCATATTGCAAAACAGGTCACTCTCAAATACTGTTCTATACATTTAGATTTTAAAAATAACAATGATGATAATATAACAATTGCTGGTCTTACTAAAGATTCAGTATTTGGAGCTCCAGCTTGAGCTATGCAGATGCATAGGAAAACAACGCAAATGTGGGCTGTGGGTAAGTCTGTCCCCTGAAAATTCTCACAGCATCCAGTGATTATCAAGTGCCTCAAGCACTTCCGGCACTTTTATGTAGTTCTCCTTAAGCTTTCTTTCCATGACTTTGTCCACTTTTAGAGACTGGTTTCAAAACGGAGCAAACTCTAAGCTTCATAACTACATTACTCCCTTTGCTTTTTCTCACAGCACTAAGAAAAGAAATTGTTAAAGCCACAGAAAGCATACCGAAACCACTCCAATAGGCATTTTCTTATTTTTAAAATTATACAGAAGTCTTCATGAAAACTATAGGGAAGTTTACAGCTAGAGAATTTGTTTTAAACCAGCTAAGGGTCACCTCCCTGTCAGATTTACTGACAGAGATAGAAAGCTTGCTTCTTTCTTGAAGTGTTATGATGGCATTATAAGTATTTTGTAGAATACACATTTGAAAATATTTTTATCTAAAGGTAAGCCTTTCCATAATAATTTCAGTATGATATTCTCATAGGAATAATAAAATGTTATAAAAACAGGTTGACTTGATGTTGTAAGTGATTACTAACAATATTTCTGTCACTCAAGAAATAAATATCATGCTGTTATTCATGCAACTACTAATCAAACTAAGACAAAAGTCTCTTGAGAACTGCCAAAAAGAAAACACTCTTGCTGGTGAACTATAAAACTAAGAAATTAGACTTAAGGCCTCAAAAAAGCAAAGAGAGCTGTGAGATGAAGATTCTTTTGTGAATTAAATATGACAACATATTATCTTTCAAAAACAATGAAGTCCTCAAAAGGGGTATGCTTCCAGATTTGAAAAAAGGCTGCTGAGAGCATACTGGTTTTTCACTCTTACAGCATAGCCTTAGTACCTCTATTTGTATCATGACAAACAAGTGGCTAAAATATGAAAAGCAACAAGAGAGCTAACTGGTATATATCACAGTACGGTGAAGAGGGCCATAATGGTGTATCTGTTAGAAAAGAGAAAGATTTTGAGGTAATAGTTTGAACAGGACAATGACTCACTACATTCAATTCAGATTGTCTGACCTGGAGAAAATGGCTCAACCTAGTACTTGGAAGCAAAGAACCACCAAAGATTTAATCTCAATTTTAAATTGCTAAACTGGCCTGTTTCAAAAACTACATATTTAACAGCCTCACATATATAAGAAATATTTTTCTGACTTTTCAGAAGACTACAGGCTACTAGCTTCTTCTCTTTCACATAATTTCTAGTTACATGTGAGAAGGCAAAGATTCACAGATATTTCATTTCAACTTTTTTACCCATCTTGCTTCAGTTGCTGACAATGCACAAAAATAGCACATACTACTAGTTCTCAGTGGAACACATTTCATTCCATAGCTACCTTTCTCTCTCCCCTACTCTCAAAAGAAAGATTAATACAAAAAATTAAAATCTCTCTGTAGTTAAGAAAAATCTTAAAATGCTTAAGTTATGAAATGGTAACTTTCATGAAAGATGACTTGAATATTGAGAATTTGCCTTTTTCTAATCTCAATGAGAATTCATTCAAACATAATGAAGTTCGAAAAATCAGAGCTGATACATACTAACAGTCCTCTAAGGCATCTAGAATTTAAGCACATCTTCAGATAGTCTCAATTAAAACGAGGCTTTATTGAAACGAAGCATCTATGACTATACTCAGGTTTGCCCAGGCTCTTTGGGTTTGTTTTGGTGGTTGGCATAGCAGCCCTTCCTGTTGAGCAGGCTGTCACCTGCTCACCACCACAGAAAGTCATTGAATATGACCTATCACAGTTTCTCACCTGACTGACATGAAAGGGGAATGGCAAAATATAATTCCTCTTATCTTTTCTACTGTGATTATTGTCCTCAGATCTACAGAGGCTAAGCTAGTCCACATACTCCCCTCTCAGCAGCTTTTTACCAGCTGCATGCTGGAAACAGCCATCTGACATGAGATAAAGTCTGGACAAAGAACTTTGCTTAAATGTAAAATTAATGGGAAGCTCAATTAAGGTTTCTAATAGCCAAGTTCTAACAATAAATTTTGCTGTATACACCCAGACTGGACTCCTTGTACACTTGTCCTTTGAGAACATCCTCTGTGATCTTCAGAGAATCCTTGCTTTGGTTGTTATTAGGAAAGAACCACCTTAGGGATAAATCAGAGTTTAACGGGGCCAGAGGTGCTGTTATAGAAGGCAAAGCTTTTTATTCCTCATGCCTCCTTGTTCAAAAAATCTTTTCCTTACTCACCTTTTCTTCTCCTATCTCTCTCTGCCTGAGGTTTAATTGGAGTCTTCTTCAGGCAAGATTAAATCTTTTCCTGTCAGTCTGCAAATATAGGGGCAATCAAAAACAGCATCTTAAAAAGCCAGATGCTGTGACAAGTTTGGCAGGCCTCCAAGTGACTAATAAAACTGTTTCTGTGCAAACCTAGGCCAGAAACTGTAAAATAAGGAGTAAGACACTAAAATATAGTATTTTTCCTTTTAATCTTTCATATTGGATTGAGAGTAGACCTGCAAAGAAGAACTTAGGGAATACAGGTAGATGAAAAACTAGATATGAGCCAGTAATGTATGCTTGTAGACAGAAAGCCTGGGCAGCATAAAAAGAATACTGGCCAGCAGGTCAAGGAAGTTGATTCTCCTACTCTGGTCTGCTCCCATCCATAAGACCTCACCTGGAGTACTGTGACCAGCTCTGGAGTCCCCAGCACGTGACATGAACTTTTTAGAGCAGGTCCAGAGAAGGACCATAAAAACAGTTAGAGAGCAGGAGCACTTCTCCCGTGATTAAAAACTGAGGGAGTTGAAATTGCTCAGCCTGGAGAAGAAAAGGCTCCAGGGAGACCTTACAGCAACCCTTCAGTACGCAGAAGGTGACCATTGCAGAAGGGTTGGACTGGATGATCTTTGAAGGTCCCTTCCAACCCAAACCATTTCATGATTTGACCATCTTCTGGTCCCTCTCCTCTGGACCCTCTCCAATAGCTCAATGTCCTTCTTNTACAATAGCTCAATGTCCTTCTTGTGTTGAGGGCTCCAGAACTGGACGCAATACTCCAGGTGGGGTCTCACCAGTGCTGAGTAGAGGGGCAAAATCACCTCTCTTGACCTGCTGGTCACACTCCTCTTGATGCAACCCCGGATTTGGTTGGTCTTCTTGGCTGCGAGTGCGCACTGCTGGCTCATGTTGAGTTTGTCATCAACTGAGACTCCCAAGTCTTTCTCTTCAGAGCTGCACTCAAGCCACTCTCAGCCTGTATCTGTGCTTGGGATTGCATCGACCCAGGTGCAGGACCTTGCACTTGGCCTTGTTGAACTTCANTCTTCTCTTTCACATAATTTCTAGTTACATGTGAGAAGGCAAAGATTCACAGATTTCAACTTTTTTACCCATCTTGCTTCAGTTGCTGACAATGCACAAAAATAGCACATACTACTAGTTCTCAGTGGAACACATTTCATTCCATAGCTACCTTTCTCTCTCCCCTACTCTCAAAAGAAAGATTAATACAAAAAATTAAAATCTCTCTGTATTTAAGAAAAATCTTAAAATGCTTAAGTTATGAAATGGTAACTTTCATGAAAGATGACTTGAATATTGAGAATTTGCCTTTTTCTAATCTCAATGAGAATTCATTCAAACATAATGAAGTTCGAAAAATCAGAGCTGATACATACTAACAGTCCTCTAAGGCATCTAGAATTTAAGCACATCTTCAGATAGTCTCAATTAAAACGAGGCTTTATTGAAACGAAGCATCTATGACTATACTCAGGTTTGCCCAGGCTCTTTGGGTTTGTTTTGGTGGTTGGCATAGCAGCCCCTCCTGTTGAACAGGCTGTCACCTGCTCACCACCACAGAAAGTCATTGAATATGACCTATCACAGTTTCTCACCTGACTGACATGAAAGGGGAATGGCAAAATATAATTCCTCTTATCTTTTCTACTGTGATTATTGTCCTCAGATCTACAGAGGCTAAGCTAGTCCACATACTCCCCTCTCAGCAGCTTTTTACCAGCTGCATGCTGGAAACAGCCATCTGACATGAGATAAAGTCTGGACAAAGAACTTTGCTTAAATGTAAAATTAATGGGAAGCTCAATTAAGGTTTCTAATAGCCAAGTTCTAACAATAAATTTTGCTGTATACACCCAGACTGGACTCCTTGTACACTTGTCCTTTGAGAACATCCTCTGTGATCTTCAGAGAATCCTTGCTTTGGTTGTTATTAGGAAAGAACCACCTTAGGGATAAATCAGAGTTTAACGGGGCCAGAGGTGCTGTTATGGAAGGCAAAGCTTTTTATTCCTCATGCCTCCTTGTTCAAAAAATCTTTTCCTTACTCACCTTTTCTTCTCCTATCTCTCTCTGCCTGAGGTTTAATTGGAGTCTTCTTCAGGCAAGATTAAATCTTTTCCTGTCAGTCTGCAAATATAGGGGCAATCAAAAACAGCATCTTAAAAAGCCAGATGCTGTGACAAGTTTGGCAGGCCTCCAAGTGACTAATAAAACTGTTTCTGTGCAAACCTAGGCCAGAAACTGTAAAATAAGGAGTAAGACACTAAAATATAGTATTTTTCCTTTTAATCTTTCATATTGGATTGAGAGTAGACCTGCAAAGAAGAACTTAGGGAATACAGGTAGATGAAAAACTAGATATGAGCCAGTAATGTATGCTTGTAGACAGAAAGCCTGGGCAGCATAAAAAGAATACTGGCCAGCAGGTCAAGGAAGTTGATTCTCCTACTCTGGTCTGCTCCCATCCATAAGACCTCACCTGGAGTACTGTGACCAGCTCTGGAGTCCCCAGCACGTGACATGAACTTTTTAGACCAGGTACAGAGAAGGACTATCAATGAAATCATATAGCAGGAGCACTTCTCCCGTGATTAAAAACTGAGGGAGTTGAAATTGCTCAGCCTGGAGAAGAAAAGGCTCCAGGGAGACCTTACAGCAACCCTTCAGTACGCAGAAGGTGACCATTGCAGAAGGGTTGGACTGGATGATCTTTGAAGGTCCCTTCCAACCCAAACCATTTCATGATTTGACCATCTTCTGGTCCCTCTCCTCTGGACCCTCTCCAATAGCTCAATGTCCTTCTTGCGCTGAGGGCTCCAGAACTGGACGCAATACTCCAGGTGGGGTCTCACCAGTGCTGAGTAGAGGGGCAAAATCACCTCTCTTGACCTGCTGGTCACACTCCTCTTGATGCAACCCCGGATTTGGTTGGTCTTCTTGGCTGCGAGTGCGCACTGCTGGCTCATGTTGAGTTTGTCATCAACTGAGACTCCCAAGTCTTTCTCTTCAGAGCTGCACTCAAGCCACTCTCAGCCTGCATCTGTGCTTGGGATTGCATCGACCCAGGTGCAGGACCTTGCACTCGGCCTAGTTGAACTTCATGAGGTTGGCTTGGGCCCACCTCTCAAGCCTGTCAAGGTCCCTCTGGATGGCATCCCTTCCTTCAGGTGAATCAACTGCACCACACAGCTTGGTGTCATGATTCTTTGATTCTATACTCTTATGCTTTCAAGATCATCCCTTGACCTCACAAAGGTGCTGAATATTTTTGTGAGGGACTCAAATATTATAGCAATGAGCACCACAGAAAAGTTCACTCAGAAATGAACAGCCTACAGTAAAGAACCTGAGGCTCACAACAAACAACTAGGCTAAGGTTAATATCGATTAGTGTCTTAGGAAGTAAGTATCATCTGTCCTCTGCACTGACTGAGGCAGGACTGGTAAAAGGGAAAGAAATGCACAAGTGATTATGCAACTATCATGCTGCCATGCACACACAAGGGGCAAAGGGGCAAATTAAAACAATACCCATCACCTAATTTCTTAAGTGTTTGATGTCAGTTTAATCCAGACTATGCTAATAATTTGCACTGCTACCTTTCTAGTGTCAAAATATAATAACAGTTCGAAAACTAATTAGCTCCTATCATTCATTACATTACTATGCAAGCAGGCAGGAGACATCAAAATACTGAACATCATAGCATTGAACTCTATTTTTTTTCACATTTTATCCTTCAGCTTTAAAATCCTCAAATGTAACCTATTAAAAGAAGCATTTTATAGAGTTTTTCATTGAATACTTTAGACTTCAGGTAACCTATGTGTACAAACATTCACGCTATCATAATGACCATTAAAGGAAAACAACCATTTTGCCCAAGGAACACTTATGTACTTACAGACATGTACAAAACTAAACTTAATGTGCCCGTGTTTCTCCTTAGAGGCAGATGAAGCCTCCACTGGTAAGACATTTGGGCTGTAAACAAAAAAACTGTTTTCAAAATGCTGAACCACTCAGTATTGCCTCTTAAGCACATACTTTCCTTCCAGCCGTATTTCAACTATCCAAAACTACATCAGGAAAAACATAATCGAATTAACTACAAATTCTACAAAAGATCTATTATTATTACTTCTGTTCTCAGGAATTATATTTTTCTGTCTGTATTTTAATCACAATGGCATCTTCAATGTGTAGTTTGGCCTTGCACTCATGAGGTGTCAATAAGGTACACCTTGTAGAAAAGGAAATTAANGACATTTGGGCTGTAAACAGAAAAACTGTTTTCAAAATGCTGAACCACTCAGTATTGCCTCTTAAGCACATACTTTCCTTCTGGCCGTATTTCAACTATCCAAAACTACATCAGGAAAAACATAATCAAATTAACTACAAATTCTACAAAAGATCTATTATTATTACTTCTGTTCTCAGGAATTATATTTTTCTGTCTGTATTTTAATCACAATGGCATCTTCAATGTGTAGTTTGGCCTTGCACTCATGAGGTGTCAATAAGGTACACCTTGTAGAAAAGGAAATTAATACAGAGATAGAAAGCCCATGAAGTCTAACTCTTGTGGATGAAAGAGAAGTAAAATTATTTCTCTACCTATATATACTGTAATATTTAACACCTGTTCAAAGGCATATTGGGATTGTGCATTAACCGAGCATGAAAAGTCCCTTTTGCTCAATCCAGTGACTTATAGAAGGCATTCAAGGCTAAATGAGGTTCAATAGTTTAAATCAGTTGTCTTTCAGGCATTCTAACACACACAACAACTTCAGGCTTTGCTCTTACACATCTACAAGAAAAATCTGCCTTTTGAACTACCAGCCAGCTCAAGTGCCTAGTGCTTCCTGAAGAGAACTAGAATCAGAGTATTAGGTGCAACATCTTGAAGACATTTTAAAAAACTCTTAACAGCGTGCAAATAATCAGCTCCTCTCTTCAACTCTGAAAACAGAGCCCCTGTTTGAAGTTAGCTATCTACAATTTCTTATTGATGTGAAAAAAATGGTATTAAAAAAATTTAATAATTCTAGCCTTATCCTCGCCTATTTGCCAAGCAATTACAAATTCGGCTTACATATCATACAACAGGGTTTGCTTCTTTGCTTGGTGCTTCTGTCATTTAGTTTTTGTTCTTTAGTGACTGATTCTGTTCTCCCCTAGAGTATATTCCTGTGTCCTCTCTGGATCTTTTAACTGCCTTTACAGATACAGTGGAAAGTTATGCATAACAGAGCAAGTTCATCAAATTAATACCACATATGAACAAAATACACTTAAAACCTAAAAATCCAAAGCATAATTGATACAGTCAAAGTAAATGTGTATATGTTATAAAGCTGTCTTAGAAACGCTGAGCTAAATAATAACTAAGTAGTAAGAAAAACAAAGGGCTGACCATCTCAGGAACTGTGCAAATCAGTACTGATTAAGTGATCATAACTTTTCACTCTTATTTTCAACAAAACCATCTTCCTGACCTCAGCACAAATCTGAATATCTCTGCTAATTCCTAGAAACATCTGTAATGAAAATAATTAGCTCTTGAAACAGTAATGGAATTCTCTTTGTGGTCAAAACAGTAGCTTACCATGAACAATAATATTTCACTTTGCATAAAAAACCCCTGTTCAATATTTTGCTTCTTATAATCTCTGAAATAACAGAAAAGCAATTAGCTAGTATCTCATCACTGATTTTTTTCCTGCTTGATTCCATAAATAATGTCCAGAAACAGATAAAAGACAAAAAGCAATCTGATACCTAGTTTAAAAAAATAGATCAAGCAGATTTTCTACAATCTTCTCTAACAAGAAAATAATTGCTGCTATTGTAAATCAATCGGGCCTTTGAGAACTGGTTTGCAAACCTTCCTCTGCAAAGTCAGTGATTCACATTAAAAAGCTCTCATTACTGATATTACCTGCAAGTCAGAGAAGCCTGAGTCACTAGCGATTTTACTAAAGTGCTGCCTGTTCTCTTTTAGTCCCTCACCAAAACAGTTCATTGAAAACACAGATTTGCACAAATCTAGTTTCAATACTTCCCAGAAAACTGTTAATATCAAATTACCCGTTCGATAGAACACAAGTTTAAAGAAGCTGCTCCTCAGTCATTTTAGACCACTTCATCCTACTTGAGAGAACAAAGTTGTGGAAGACTTATCAAGTGAGCCCAAGCCCATGGTTCTGTGATTATCTCTCAACAGTTACCTTCAGTCAAACCCTCAGCCAGCTCAGAGTTTTAAGAAGAGAGGGATACACAAACCTGACGTTGAATGTAAGAGGCAATTCATTTTTACTAATTGTCAAATTATTTTTGAATAATGCATATATAATATATATAGTATTTTTATATATATATATAATATACAATGTGCTATTTCACTGTATACTATGTCTATTAGAAGGTAAGTAAGTATACCTCACATGGTATCAAGGAACTCAAATAGCAGCAAACCTCTAAATTTCTATATTTGAGAAGAATTTCCTTCCACTGGTATAACAGGTGGTGATCTCAGGGTGGCCTATGAATCTTCATAGCATAAATTGTAAGTTCAGTTAGTGTGATTTGTTCCAGTTGAAGCATTTGAGTCAAGTCTGAAACACTGAGATAAGGGAAAGCAAGCAATAAAGTAGTTAAGACAGCTCCATGACAAGACCTTCCCATTTATTACCATTTCTCATAGCAACAAGGGACTATAGGAAGATATAAATAAGCATTCATTCCATCTTCTGAAACAAGATGCTTCTGACATTGAGATTTTAAATCTTACCCAACTGAAAATTTGCATAAGTATTTCGGAAAAAAAACAAAAAACAAAAAAAAACCAAAACACTGTCTTTAGAGAAAACCATTTCCCTTTCACCCAATAGTCAGAAGATGCAAATGCAGAATACATTATCTGATAGGACTATTCAATTTATGTGACAAAATGGCAAAGGTATGCAGCAGGGACACTTATACATCTGTAAATAAAACATCATGTGTGCACTGAGGGAATAGTTTGCCTATAGGCTAGGCAATAACAGCTATGTTTAGCATTTCCTAAATTAGAGTAGATTAACTTCAGAGAACTTTTGATAAGTTCTGCCTCCTTAAAATACATTCAGCAGTGTACCAATACACACTGTCTCTTTGACAGTAGGGATTTCTGTTGTTGTTGTTCTTGAGAATGATCTGCAGTTTTTGTCATGTACTCACACACAGCCAAAATCTTTCCTGGACTCTTCTCTGATTAAGAAGGGAGAGGAAAATCAGGAGTTCTGCTATTGTTGTATTGCTGCTACAAGTCACTGTCACTGATCTAAGACAGCTATTTCACTGTGTGCAGTAACTGTCAATTTCTCTTTCCACAATAGGTTCTTTCTCTTCTGAAAACCACAGAGCTGGATTCTGTTAATGGGACTGAACAAAACCTTTCCAAATCCTTCCTACACATGCAAAACAAGTAGCTATGCTAAAATAGTTCAGGAAAATACCATGATAATCATCAGTCACCCTTTCATCAAGATGATGGCAAGTCTCAAGTCTCTCAATATTGTGTTTGTGTAATTTTTGCATAAGTGGGGCACAATGTAATAAAGTTTATACCCACTAAGCTTATCAGTCAACTGCAGATTTCACCAATTCCTCAATAAATTTTGGAGAACAGAAATTGCTACTCTCAGTGGTAGCATTAGGCACTCATACTGTCAACTGCAGGTACAAATTTTGTTTCTGCTATCATCAAATGAAAAGGCTTTATAGTGTCATTACACACTGATGATGGGACTACATATTTGCAGTGTAGAAAAGGAAATAGAGCAAAGGATTTCAGATCTAAGTTCCTGGGAAATGAAAAGAAGCTTTATACTATCAATCCATCCCTGGAGCTGTTTGCCCACCTGCCTCTCCTAGGCTGTTTCCCCTGCAGTCTTTTCAGCTGGAGGGAGACACAGGGTACCAAATAACACAAAGAACAGCTGTATCTGGAAAGCTGCAGTAGAGAAGTTCATTGACCCTCTCTCCTTCTTCACACTGAGAGTAGCAAGGTACATTTATTTAAGGAAACAATATCCTACACTTATTTCAAAGGGTCAGTTGCAATCTCTTTTCACTTCATTAGCTTAAAATTTCTTCCTATACACTTCCAAAATATTAAGGACTTTTTTTTTTTTGTGTCCATAACACACTTCATACTTCTTCTCTCCAAAAGTACATGCACATATATTTTTGTATAACAATAATTTAGGAGGCATAAAGGAGTATGAGCTGAGATAATCTGAATAAAAGAAAATCTGTTTTGATCATAGCCACAAAAAATGAAAAAGTCAATTAGTAGCTGTAGAAAATGCAAAGCCAGTGGAGGAATACTGAGAGTAAACAGTTTTCCAGCCCTCAGCATGTAAATGGTTGAGTACAAGCATTGGTGGGCAAACAAGCAAGAGATCAGGAATGTGGTAAATCCATTTGATCTGATCCTAAAAAGATAAGAACTCATGTTCATTCTTTACAGAATTAGATATCTTCATTACTCCATGAGGTTATGTTTTACAGAACATCATAAAACTCTGCAATTCATAAAATGTCATGTGACAAAGAATCAAAAAATGCCAGTCATTTAAGTGAATGAGTGGTGGAGATGAAAGGAGACTGGGAAAGCAAACTGTGTTTTTCCCTAAGCACTGAGCACTCTTAACTATTAAAAATACAAAAAAGCAGCACACGAGAGAGGGACAGAAGGCAAGTAGGGAAGCTACAGGGCAGCTAAGACTGGCAGTGTTCTTGGCATCTCTGGAAAGCAGAACACCAGTCAAACCTCATAAGAAAATTTTCTTCAAGACTCAGAGGAAAAAAGATCAAGATGGAAAAAGCAAATTGTCTTTAACCAAGCAGCCCCCAGGAGAGGGAAGAATGAGCAGGGTTTGGAAAAAGGACTAGGGAAAAGCCAACACACTTGAATGACACATGGAGCAAGCAGTAATTTGTTTTCCAGCCTTTCAACTAACTCACCCTCACCCTGAGGTTTCCTTGTTCTTTATCCTGGTCAGGTTTGCTGTGTTCTAATAAAGTCCTTAGTCTCAGGGATTGAAGCATTTAGTCTCTTTTGGCACATTCTATATAAAAATGGAGCTGAGGATGCACAGAGGAAGTAATCCTAACTAAATGCACTGTCTGATTCAGGGTCCTAAAAGATTACAATGCATTTGTGGAAAATAAAAATAAAAAAGAAACATTTTTTAGAAAGTCTCACAGTCGAAAATTTAAAATTACAGCTTCAAGAGCCAGTGTAGTTTATCTCAAGGAAGTGTTGAATGAAGGTAAAGGATTTCTTTGCTTTATACATATTTAAGAACTCACAGGTAATATTTCTAAGCATTGCTACCATATGTACCCATGCTAACAGCTGTACCACTGAATAAAAAGCTGTCAGAATTTGCAGATTCAGAACTTCAGCTGAATGGGATTTACCACAGCAGATGTATCTCAGCACATCTTTTTATGTGCAAGTACTTTTCATACTGACATTTCATCAAGCCAAAAATGCCTTTTCACTATGGAAAGGATTAAAAGGTGCATACACATGCAGCTCACAGAAATTTCACATGAAGTTTATTGTATTCCATGATGACTATTTTGATTCAATGGATTTATAATCTGCCTATTGCAGTGCAAGTGTCTGCATAAGTCTGAGTGCTATATGGACAACCACAGGCAAGAAACTTGAAACTGATGCGACAAACCTAGTACCTGTAAGAATGGAAAGAATTGGGGCATGCAGAAACTTCTTGCCTCCTTCCCTCAAAAGTTCATATTTATTATGAAAATTTACTCGGCTCTCACTGTTATTATTTATAAACTGTTCCTCTTGAGTACTGGGTCCAGCTCTGGAGCCCTCAGCACAAGAAGGACATAAAACTATTTGAGAGGGTGCAGAGGAAGGCCACAAGGTTGATGCAAGAGATGGAGCACCTCTCCTATGAGGACAGGCTAAGAGAGCTGGAGCTTTTCAGTCTGGAGAAGAAAAGGCTCCAGGGTGACCTCACAGCAATCTACCAGTACCTGAAGGGAGCCTACAGGAAAAATGGGGAGGCACTATTTGCCAGGGTGAGGGACAATGGTTAGGATAAAGTTTTTGACCACGAGGGATGGTGAGGCACTGGAACAGGATGCCCAGAGAGGTGGTGGCGGCACCCATCCCTGGAGGCCAGGCTTGATGAGGCTCTGAGGAACCTGATCTATTGCATGATGTTCCTGCTTATTGCAACAGGGTTAGACTAGATGGCCTTTGAAGGTCCCTTTCAACCCTATGATTCTGTGATTCTATCAATGATTCTCAAAGTGAGCACTGTCCTAAAAGGACTTTCTTAATACACAAATTTTGTACAGGCAACTGCTAAGAGTTCAAAGATTTGAATTTTTTTGGAGGACAGGAAAAAATACATTAGGCTTGCCTATTGTGAGTTTTAAAAGCTGTAAAAAGCAATAGATTTCTTTGTGTTCTATGGATGGCAGTTCAGTTTGGATTGAATTGTCATTTAAAATAAACACAAAGTTGCGGTCAGTTTCAAAACTCCTCTTAAAGCCTCCAGAAGTCTCCGTTCCACTTCACTGTCAAGCAACATAGATCCTTCTGCTCTATCTCTCCACACAGTTTCAGATCTGAAAGGCCTAAGTCACTCAATAACATGCATAAATCTGCTCTGATTCCACCCCTGCATTCCACTTCTGTTTGCAATGTATTGAATCCCCTATTCTTGTTCTTCCTCCATTGGTCCTCACGCATACACTCCCAAAACAATGGTCCTCTAGACACTTAGCATTTAAACAAAGCCAGAAGTAAACTTTATGAACTTACAGTGTCTGACTTCTTGTTCTGGTCATATAAAATACCTAGAGTGAACTTGCAATGAGCTACTGCGAAAGGAGTCACTATATCACATGACTAGTGATGTCATGTCATCCTATACTTCAGAGAATTTGAGAGATCTGGCATGGAAGGAGCACACAACTTCCTTCAGTGTTCCATCAACACTGGATGCAATCCATATAAGGAAAGTGAACTACATTATACCTGTTAAATTCTCCTTTCCTTTGCTACTAACATAGCAATACTGCTGCAGCCAAGAAGTAAGCCTCCTCAATTCAAGGTGTCTAGAGAACCTAGTTTTACATTCATCCCAAGTAAGAAAGAAGAAAAACTCAGTATACATTCAAAATCTGTTCATTCATCCTTTTAACTAGTTAGACATCTTTCTCAGCCACTCCCTTAATTTCAGTTCATTGAATGAACCTGAGATTTACTGACCACATTCTACCATCTCTATGCCTTCCAAGTCCTTGAACTACGACAAATTCAGAATTTTTATTTTGAAAAAATGTCCATAATTCCATCCATGCCATAATTCTTCACATTTATTCCCCCCCTCCAGTTCTTCTAACCCAGGTATTTCTGGTGATCATCTTCTCACAACTAAATTGGTCATCTATTTCCACCCATTCTTCCAAATCACAGGGAATAAACAAAAAAATAAATTAGTAGTTAAAAACCTCATTAATTACTTATCATAGGGTTCAGTTTTGTTGAACTGAATTTTACTCTGGTTTTTGGATTAGAGTCTAACAACCCATTTCAGTGCACAATAATGACAATTAAACTAAAGCCACCTTAACAGCAGCAGATAGAACTACTTTAAAGCATTAAATTCTACCTAACTTGTAGTTACATCTTTGCAATACAGTCACATAAGCATTAACAGTAACCAAGAGCATTACACTGCGGAAAACCATGTAGGCCATTAATCAAACAAAAGAAAAATCCAAAGTCCATTATAGTAGTTTTTCAATAAAAAGATGTAGCTGTACATCTTCCCCATCCATTGGTGGTTCACATCTAAAAGAATAAAGTTTAAATGAGCAACTGACGCAAAAAAAGTATGTCACAAGATCAAGCTTTTTTGTTCATTTAGAATCCTTTGCCAGTATCATAACCAGAGAAAAGTTTGAGATCGGAAAAAAATGTGCAAATATAGATGAGGTTATTGTTTTTATTGTCTGCAGCCTTTCAATTTGAAGAGATAGCCCACTGAATAGCAATACTGTACTTAAAAGCATTTTACACCATTAACTGCATGAGTTACCAGCTTGTATCTCAGATAATGAGGGAAGAATCAACATTTACTCAGCAACTTGAGCAATCCTATAGGTTACAGGATCCAAAAAGTCTGTAGTGCAAGCAACTGGAGTGAGCAAGGATAAGCATATACATTAGTGTGCTATCACTTAGCAAGTGTCAAGCCGAACTAGACATCAAGTAGGCTAAGTGACTGCAGAACCAGGTACCAAAGCAGTCATAAACCTAGAGGTTTCTCTGTGAGTAAGACAACTAAAGAAGCATGCTACTGGAGGGAGCAGGACACCCAGCTAGAACAACTGCTAGAGAGACCATAGGGTCCAGCTGTCGAGAGACATTTGTTTGTATGCATATGTCTGAAAAAAATGTAAAATTTGGCTGCCAGAGGAGCAGTAGGTTCAGGCCAACTCCTGAAGAGAGACCATAAGGTCTGGAGGGCAATTGTGAGATACCTGTCTATGCTGGTACACATAAGAGGTTCTGTAACTATAACTGAGAACGTGGCTATAGCCCTCTGGGGTTCATATACCCAGACACCAGCAGATGAGGGAACTGGAGATCCAGGGACCAGCTCCTGGACAGATAGTGGCTAAGAACAGCTAATGAAGGGATCCATCTTGTATATATGCATTTCTCACTACTGGACTTCTATCATGATCACTCAGAGAGGGGAACAGGATAAGGTATTATGTTTGCATGAGTGCTGTGTTCTCTGTCCACACTGCTCCCTGGGACTGAACCCACAAATGGGTGTATTATAGACATGCATTTGCGTAGGTGCCTACTGGGAATACTTGCTCAGCCTCAATACTGGCTGGACTATGGATATGAAACTAGCAACCTTTCCTCAATTAAGCAAACAGACACACTGGCCCTGACCACAGGCCCATTGCGCAAGCTTCTGACAAGCAAGCACTTGATTGTTAGGAAAATTAACCAACAAGAACATCTGGTTTCCCTTAAGTACTCAGCCACCTTCCAAAAACTTTCAGCTTAGGGATTTTCCAAAATGGTGTAACTAAAAACTATTGACAGAATTCTTTATAGATGTTCTGTTTTTGCCGGAACCCATAATAACCAAAGAGGGGGGTAAGAGGGAGAAGGCTCATTCACTCTTATTTTGAGCCTGACACTTCCCCGTTTATCTGGCACCCCTTGGTTATCTGCTCCATGTGACCTACACTTTACATAAAAATTCTAACTCCTTCTGCACTGTCTTTAACCTAGCCAAACTCATCCCTTCTAAAAACTGTTGTCACAGAAGTCATTCCAGCCTTTCCCTGAACATTAACAATCAGATTAGTAGAGTTAAGATTGGAAGAGATTTCTGTCAGTCATTTAATCTAAACCCCTGTTCAAAAGTCAGTCTAACTAGAGCAGGTGGCTCTGGGATTTGTCCAAAGTTTTGACTGACTCCAAGGAAGGAGGTAATACAGTGCTTCTGCACCATTTCCTAACAGTGTTTGAACCCTCTCATTGATAAAGGCTTTTTCTAACTTGTCAAGCTGAAATTTCCAATTTTCCAGTTACATTCATTTCCTCCCATTTTACTGCTGTGCACATCCAAAATACTCAGGTTCTGACTGTCTGCACACTCCTAGTTGGAAAACTACTCTTATTCCCAGTTTGGAGCTGCTCATGACCCTGCTGAGACCACATTCCATCCCATCATCCAGGTCATTAATATTGATCTTTAAAGAGCAGTTCTTAAGGACATCACAAATTATCAGTCACCAGTTATACTAGGTACAGCTGGTTATACACCTTGCATCCCAACAGGCTCACTATATTGCCCCAATACCTAGCCCATGTCTCACTCATGTACCACAGTGACCCTGTGGGAGAGAAAGGCAGAGCCCTTGCTAAGGTCAATGCAAGCAATACCCCCTGCTTTTTCTTCATCTGCAATTCCTTGAATCCTCCTTGCTATGCTTCTTGAAGAAGAGCATAATGTGACCTCAGAGTCTATACTCTGTAAGTAAAACTAGGATGGTTTGTTTGCATGCATGACTACACATTTATCAGCAAAGCAAGCCAACTGTCATTTTAGCACTTACTTACCTAAAAAAATCTTACTGTAAGTCCTCAGTCAGCTTTTTCTTCACAATTCATATTGTCATTATCTCAGTACTCATCTTCTTTCCAGAACATCTCTCTATACCTTTGTTTGTCAGCATTTTAGAAAATAAATAAATGAACATATTAAAAATAGAACAGAGGAGGACTATTTCTCCACTCATGTCCTGACCTTTCTTTGTATCTAACAGCAGTTAATGTTTCCCCAGTGCTTGTGATGTTTTGCATTGTTGAACAACCTTGGCAATCTGAAGCAGACTACAACCACCAGATTTCCCTTGTGAGCATGATTTTTAATTCCTTTCCTGAATTTTATAATATTATTCAGGTACTATTTCCTATTATGAAAGCCACACAGTTCTCCCACTGTGTTGTATTAAATATCCACTAACTCTATTCCTTGTAATGGCTCCTCCTAGTTTTCCCATTGCAGATGTTATGCTCACTGGCAGGTAGTAGAGGTCTTCTTAAAAATTACTTCCAGTTTTGAAAATATCAAGTTTTAAACAGGAGGTCATATCCACATTTAGCAGTTTGGTTGTTTAATTCTTGAGCTCCTTTAAATACCATCTGGTTCTGGCAACTGGCACCTTTAGATACCATCTGGTTCACACCTCTTCTTTTTTTCCCTGAACTTGTTCCATAATTGCTTCTACCAACATTTCAATTTAAAGAGCAATCCTTTGATACACCCTCGATAATGAAAGGTTCCAGATCAGAAATTCTTCAAAGATCAAAAATGAACACAGATGCAACAGGTAAAACAATAGCTTCTTTTTTGAGAGCATTATCTATAAACAAAGGATAGAAGAAGAGATCAGCTAGTAGTCCTATATGCTCTCTAATGGGCTTCTTGTTTCCATCGTGTTTCAAACAGTTTAATTTTATACTTTCTGCAAATTGTTCCTCAGATACTGTTTTTAGCTCTATTGAATTTTTACCCTATCCTGAAAGACTTTATGTACTTCGTCTTTGTGGAAAAAATTGGACCTTTTAAAAAATGGTAAAAATTTCTTTGCGTATCTACCTTTCCTGCCCGGCTGTTTAACTATGCCATGCCAGATTCTTTTTGGACATAGTATCTTTGATTGGTGCATGTCTTTTCTACAAGACTCCCATGTAGCATCTTCAAGTAGTTCCTGTGCAACTTACAAGAGTTTTTATATGCCATTTTATTACATTTCATTCTCTCTAAAAACCAAAAACCCCAAAAAAGGTGATTTTCAGAACTGTTAGATCCTGTAAAAGATTTAAATACATTTTACAGAACAACTGTTTGACAGAAACACTACAAACCAGATCCTGCACATGATGGCCAGAATAAAACAAAACACTGTTACTCCATCTTTGGGTTTGTGTGTTAACACATGAAATACTCACTGCGTCTAGCAATTTAGTCTCCACATCAATCACTACTGGAGCCACTGCCACTATCATGCAGGCAGCAGGCTGACCAGGGAGCAATACAGCTAAAAGACCTGAAGAGCATGAAAGGGCTCCAAAGAGAAAGAAGGGTAAAAGAACCACCACATGATAAAGTCAGCCTCAGCGCATTTATACTCCACATTGCTCACAGGGCTATAGGTTCTGGAAATAGACATTTATTGCTTTCCTTGAGCTGCTGTTTCTCTTATCTCTAATCCATGACTGCATGAAAAAAAAATTATAATTCAGACAGTAGATGTGAAGAGGCAGAAAGCAAACAAATCTCTGTTAAAAGATAACAAGAAAGCACAAGCTTACTGCTTGAAACGATTCTGAAAAATTTTAGAGAAATTGAAATTTGACTATGAGATTGAACAAGCCACTACAGAGCAAAAACACCTGCTGAAAATTTACTTGATAGAGCTATATGCATTCCTGTGTTTTGATGCAAACAGATGCTCTATTTGGATCTCCTTGCTTATTGCTTCGATCATTAAATTACTTTTTCCTCTGTCTACCCCAGGAGTAAGTATCTCCCTCCCTACTTGAAACCAAATTCTCCTTGTTACTTCATACCTTCCTAGTCCCATCACAGCATTGCCTTTTTCCCCTCAGATTACTGGAGTATTATCAGCCCTTCATTTTTTCTCCCCTCTGTGGCAGTGGGGCCAAGTCAAGACCTATATAACTTCCTTCACCTGCTGAGGACTACCTTCCTCCCTGAATTGGTATGAAACTGGCAGCATGCTCTGAAGAGCTGGGTTTCAGCACTGACAACAGACAGCTAATAGTAAACCATGAGATTTCTCTGCCAACTCTGTCAACACTAATCTTAAATACCTTCTTTTCCAAGACATCATAAAAACTCAAGACTGAAGCATGTGGCTATAGAGACAACTTGCAATTGTAATACTTTATCCCAGGAGAAACTGAATACAAATCAAAGGGAAACAAGTATAAAAGCCCTCAGAGCAACAGAGCTTTTTTCCTGTCCTCTAGCTATTCAGGTAGGGGGAACAGAACAGTTACTCTTCCTTATTGGTTTTCTTGTACTGCTAGGAATAGAGGTAACAATAAAACAAAGAATTTAGGACAGATTAAAATAGTCAATTCTGTTAGCCCTTGCAAGGCCAAACATCTAAAATAAGCTAAAGCAGGGCAGACAAGCTCAACATAACTGAACAATTCAAACCTGCAGTTTATTGCAAAAGCCAAACAGAGATGAGCACTACTCCAGCCAGCACATACCATATGCAAAGCAAGCGGCTACAGTACTAATGAGATGCAAGTCACACAAGAAAAGTATATAAAAGAACTGCCAAGATGGAAAAGACAAGAGATGTTAGAGAACAAGCAACATCAGGATGACAAAAAGGTAAATCAAAAGTGTAGGATGTAACCTGAATACAAGAAATAGGAGACAACTTCACAGAAAAGCAGAAAATATGATCACGAAGAAAAAAATCTCCTCTTCCTACATGTGCTTTTGAGCTCTTCGGTTATGGACACACAGCACAAAATAAAAATCATCTAGTGAAATAATACCAAACTTAGCTCTTGAAATGATACACAATCTGTAATTTTATTTAAAGTGTCAACACAACCATAACAACCTCCTTGCTATTGAGTATTTCCTAATTCACTTCATTTTTATGTTTTGTTTGCATTAATCTGTAACATTTTGTTTGGAACTACCTGAAAACAGACTGAAATACAAGTAATAGAGCATGAAACAAGAATGATAACTATCTACCATTCCCTCTGCTCTTCTAATCAAAGCTGCAGTTCTGTGTGGCCGCACTTAAGCTTCACACTCAATCTGTTTGTCAGATGCAGTCCATCAGTTTTACTATTTCTCTATAGTAATGCCCAGCAGTCACTTAGATGCCTAATACTTAGGCCTACAATCACAATTGGATACTTTACCCCACTGTCAGATATCTGCCAATTTAATCAAACAGAAGAGAGATACACACTAATATGAAATAATTAGCAGATGTCAGAGTAAGTGCCGCAAAACCACATGAACATTTACACACTTATTGCCCACCAGCTTTGGACAACACACAAAGGACATCAAAAAGACTTTGCTTAATAAGGTAACACATTACAGAGGACACAGGCTTTTTAGGAAAAGCTATTTGCTTTTACTCCTTTCATTCAGAGAGACAGATTCTGTGTTTGGAAAAGAATATTTCAGTGAGCATTTTCAGGTTTTAAAAGCTTGTTAATAAAAGGAATAATCACTTCAACACAGTTGAGGTTTGTGACCTAAGTCTTTTAACAGACTTAACACATTGACTTCACAAAAAAAGTTTAGTTAAAAAAAAAAAAAAGTAAAAACTAATTATTTTAATTATGTTCCCAGTAGCTTAATAAAGAGAATGATTAAGAAGTTTGATCCCATATTCTGAATTTTTCTTACTTGGTGTTTTTAATAATTTATAGTCCACTTTAAAGTAATGCATACAAATAAACAACAGTTCTTTTGCCTATATTATTTGGTGCTTTTTAGTGGATTCTGTATTTGCCTACAGATGATTTTATAAGGAAGTTTTGAACTTTGTATGAAAGAATATTACCTATATAGAAAGTATGTCCCCATAACTCAACTTTGGTATATGAAAAATAAAGGCAAGACAGTTATATTCTTTTATTGCAAAGTCTGGGAAGTTATTTCATGTTAACGTGTGACAATTAAGGTTTTGCTCTATAAATAAACTATGAATGGTTTAATAAAGTTATCACAGTAAATGGAAGTTAAAGAGCTCTGAAGTACACTGCAAGTGTTACTTTCTGGACAAAAATAAGTTGCATAGAAATGCTTGATTCAACATATGCTGAAACTGGATAGATACTAAAGACCATTAGGAGACCAACTATTAACAACAAAGATATTTAATACGTGACCACCTCTTATTTACTGAATTCCTATTCAAGTTCAGCATGCATTAACCTTGAACAAGGACTCTGCCATGTTCTTAGGCAATGTCATTACTGGTGAGACATGGTCTTGGTAACAGGACAATATATTGACATGGGTAACTGGGTAACTGGTACTGCTCACCAGTAAAAGGCAGACCCTGGCATAACGGAAACCATCATCAGCAGGCTGGCAAGATGACCAAGGGACTGGAACATATGACACACAAGAAGTGCTCAAATGAGATAGTTCAGCATGGAGATGAGGCAGCAGCCAGTAAGAGCTTATTCCTCTTATTTTCATATGGGAAAGCATAGATAGGCTGTAACCAGACTCTTTTTGGATGCACACAGCAATAAGACAGGAGGAAATGAACATAAGATGGAAAATGGGAAGTTTCAACTAGGCAAGAATAGATTTTCTCTCCCAAAGAGTGGTCAAAATACTGAAATGGATTGCTCAGAGACACTGAGGCATCAATATCCTTGGAGGTAATCAAAATATCTGGGCAAAGTGCAGAGTAACTTGCTCTGGTTAGACTGACTTTCAAGCAAGGGTTTGAGCTAAATAACTGCCAGGAGTCCCTTCCTCCTTCCTACATGATTCTATAATAAATCCAAGTGACTAGTAGTAGAGAACAACGTAAAATATTTCATAAAGTTCCTCTTCTCATCTGAACCTTGTTAAGTCAGCAACAGAAAAGCTATAGCTTTAGTCTGACAGGGGCTTTTCTGGCAAGAAAATATAAAGTTTTTACAGTTATATAAGCTATTCATCACTCACACTTGAAGCTTCTTGGAAAATAATGGTCCTACTCCCCATCACTAAAAATTAAAGTCTAGTTAAAGGATGAAAATATTACTAGACAACTATGCTACTGGGGATTTACAGTGTAGGAAGTGAAGATGCTTAATTTAACATTTGGGTCTCTTATTACAACACTTAAATTTGTCTTGAGAAACCTATGCCAAAAAAAAAAGGAAAAACTTATATTGGACAGATACTTGAACTATCTGGCATTTAAAAGTTTCTATTATGTCCATATTATTGTCTTCCAGCAAGTACAGAAGAACTTACAGAGAGCTTGAAACCCTAAACCAAGGGGGTTTTTTTGAAAAAATTAACTTTCAAATTCTATCATATTGATCCTTCCTTCCCCTCACAAGACTGTAGATTTATTTTTGCTCCCTACTCTCGTCTGCTGTCTTCCAGACTTTGCTCTCAATTCAGACTCATAGCTTATTCCAGCACTGCTTCTTGTCTTACCCCTTACTCTATGGGGTTACCCAAGCAAACACTATCAGTTGCTATTAAACCCACCCCCACAGTCTCAACCATAGCCTGTGTACACAGACCCATGGAAATGAAGTAAAAACTTGCATGTAGCTATGTTTGAGCATGAAAATACACAAACACAGTTACAAATGTATCTTTTAAAAAAAGACAGCTCAAGAAATAAGCTAGAAATAAAAAGAAAAAAAAAGCTTTTTTCTACATTATTGCCTCTAAATTTTCAATTAAAAAATTACATGCTCAAACTCTGACAAATGGAATCTTAATGTCAGGAAACTCTTGACATTGAAACTACTAGACTTTAGACAAGAATCTAAAAAAATAATTATGTTCTTGATTAGTGTTTTCCGAAGCGTAACTCCTTCTTCCAGTTACCTCACTTTCAAATTTACTTACTTGCAGAAAAGTAACTGATCTCAGAGATCAGCTCCTCCATATATCTTGACATCCTGAAAGGAACATTTCGTTCCAGTACCAAACACAACTAGGAACCACGTGGCCAGCATTCTCATCAACGACAGAGTTGGGATGCACACTCTAAAGTGAACTATGAATACCATGGCTTGTTTCACAATTCTTCACTGCTAGTCTGTGGAAACTGATGTTGTATCTGGTCATTGCTTTCCTTATCCCAGCATTATTTTTCACGTGCAATTCAAAGCTTCCACATTATGAAACCAGCATTTTTGGCATCTCTTATCAACGTTTTTGGACACTCAGAGCTACAATTCAACCTGCAGTAATACAGTTTCACAACTGACATATAAATTTATTAATACAAAGCTTCAAGTAAATCTGAAATCCTCCTTCTATTAACAAATTTCTAACAGTTTGCTGATATTTAAAGGAAAAAAGAGGTTTAAAACTTTAATTAAATTTAATTAAAATACACTCCCCCACCTCAATTCTAAGATGACTTCAAGCTGTGGGACAAACTCTAATCCTTACAGATGTTTATATAAGGTCATCTACCAGTAAGCTTCACAGCAGAACCAAAGTCCTCAGAGCTTGAAAATAAAAGGCCTGATCCTATTTTTTCACTTTTTAGTCAATACAAATTGAGATGTCAAGCACCAATCATGTAATAGACCATAATTATTTCTAGAGTTACTGACTTTACCACTCTAGAACATTGATCCATGCCATCTTGACCAAAACCCAGTAATTCTATTGTTAACTACTTCCTCTTACCTCCAAATATTAGTTTTTCCAAGGTTAAGTTATTTTACTTAATAAGAGTGCAAATTTGACTCTTAATTCATACAACTTCCTACTCTTCTTTCTGAAAACCTTGTTTAGCAATAATAGAATTTAGAAGGGACTTTCAGGTACCTTCCAAGGCCACAAGGAACATTAAGATAAACAATGCAGTTTAGCAAAAGAACTCTGGGATATAAATACTTCCAAAGGAAGTAATCTGAATGTAATATTTAACATATTAAATACTTCCACTTCCCTTGCTTTCATTTGGTCTCGTTCTGTGGAGAAAAGCACAATCTTTATGTTATTAGCTCAATCAACTCCCATGGCTGCACCAAACTTCAGGGGGAAGTGTTTTGCTGACTTAGAAGCTAACATATGAAAATCACCAAGACACCTGAAGGGAGGCATCATACCATTCAGTCAGCTCTCTATACCTTCCACTGAGCTTTGCGATGACTAGAGCTGAAGTGGCAGAGATTCCTTTTCTTCCTGTGCAAATCATTCCCAAAAAAGTCAAGAGTAAGCTCACAATTTTATCCCTATTTCTGTCACTGACTAGGTCTACAGATTTATCTCTTTCGGTGTAAACAACATTACACAGCAACTTTCCTCACTCACACAGTAACTTTTCATATTCCACCTCAAATAGATACATACCCCAAAGCTATGGAAGAATTTAACCAATATCCTATTCAAGAGGATACAAAATTACTCCAAATTAGGCAGCTAGTTAACAGAAATTAAAAAACATCCTAATATCACAAGAAAGTTACAACAGCTGCTAAGTTTTGCAATGCCATACAGCCCTAGAAGATGCTACTGTCACTTCCATTCTCCTTTTCTTCCCCAGGGCTTCTCTGCCTGGCTCCTGCACAAAGAAGAGAATAGTTCCTTCACTTTAAAGCAAATCTTATTAGATATCATATTTTCCATAATGAAGTACTAGAAGCAGCCAAACACACACCTCAACATGATATAATAAGCTGAAAGGAAGCAGCAAGGCTTATATTTTCTGTAAGTAAATTTGCTTGCATGAAACACTAGGAATCTCTTCCACATAGCTGTAAGATATGCTGCTAAGGTGACCACTTTCATAAAATTTGCCTGTCTCAAGACCTACTAAATTTCATAATTGTCTGTAAATTACAGTGGCACAGGAACAATAGATTCCTCAATGAATTAATGCTGACCACTGCTTTAGCAATATTGGCAACTATCAGTAAACACAAGTTCTGGTCATTTTCGTATCCACCAGCAACGCAACCAACCTGCTAAGCTTCATATTGCAACACCTTCAAAAATCTGAATCCAAGGCTTATCTTTGAGTCAGAAGTTTTTCAGAGCTGCTCCAACACTGAAGAGTTCTGTCTTCATCAATCATTTTCTGCACTGGGCATGGGAAATCTCCCAAGAGACAGGTACCACACAAAGAAGAGTTCAGAAGAGTTGCTAGACACTGCCACAAGGTCTAAGGCAAGTTATCTTTAAATGCACGGAAGAAAAGATTGACAGTTTTACTGCCTCAATCAAGTTGGAGTAAATCAGTCTAATTTGCCTCTAGAATATAGTAATTCACTTTGAATAGGAACAGCAGGAAGGAAATACTTTTTTTTTAAAAAAAAAAAAAAAGCACAACTTCAAATAACGTTCCCAATTATTGTCATAAGGCAAAAAAAAAAATACAACCACAGTCTAAAAAAAAAAAGTGGCAGGGGCAGAACTGCCTAGAAAGCAATTCTGAGAGTTCTATAAAACAAAAGGTTTACTACAATGAAATTTAATTCTATTCAATGTTTGCATCAACAACATGAATGGTGAATACAAAGCACATTTATTAAATATGCCAATGATGAAAAGCTAGGAAGGACAAAATTAAAAATTTAAATCAATTTTACAATTAAAGAAACTGACAGAAGAGGAATTAAATCCTGTGGGGGTGAGCACAAAGCTTTTGTAAAAAGACAACGGGAAATGCAAGTAGTAGTCTTAGAGAAAATGAACTGTGTATAAATCCAAAGCTGAACAGTCAATGTCAGGCAACTACAAAATAGGCAAGTATCACTGAATTGTACAACCACAAACATAACTTCCAGAATAAGCAAAGGAATCTTTTTTCCTCCACTTTGAACTACACTTACAAATGAAATACTGCACTGAAGCATCGTATTTCAAGAAAAAACTGACATGAACTCCAAGAGGAAGAACATTAAAAATAGCCTACAATAAGGACAAAATTAACTGGATTTGGTTACATTTAAGATGGGAAGATTGAAAGAGAACTTCTTAAGAACCCAAGGAGCAAGTGGGCCATTGCAGAGAAAAAGGGGTCGATTTGCTCTCAGTTTTTTAGAAGGGACATGATGCAATGGGCTTAAAATGGAAGTTCATAAGACTCACACTACGCACTGAAAGGAGATAATACCACTTTCCAGTAGTAAAGACAAATTCTTGAGCGGATTACCAACATACTTTAACAACATCCAACACTGGAGACAGTTAAAGAAAAGAAAACCCACACTGCCAGTAGAAAGATCTCAAAAAATGCCTAATCCTTGTTGTTCTTTGCATTTATGAAAAAAACAAACCCAACACAGCCAACTGACTGTAAACATTCATTTCAGTATAAGATACCTAGGTATGGTAGAGAACTTCTGAGTTTTTTCAAATTTTAACAATTTAAGGCTTTTTCTTCTCCTCATCATCCTCAGTGTAGTCCTAATTTTCGATTAATGCTCTTAGATTTTTACAAAGGTCTTAATTACCATGGCTGCAAAGAACAGAGTCCGTCTTACATTCTTATTGCTAGGGCTTTAAAAATACCCAACAGTCAAATAAAGGACAGCATAAGAAGAAAAAAAAAAAAGAGAGATCCTACTAATACTTTCTATTCAAGCTTTCCAATCCCATGACTCATGGGTTTACCACTGATCTATGATTCCATAGAATAACGGAGCACACAGTAACTTAAACAGACATAAGGAAATGGAGAGTATAATGGAAGCAAATTAATGAAAATCAATAGTTTCAAAGACTAAACTGCACTGATAATAAAGTTCATGAGGTTTACACAATTAGACTGATTTTACTATTTCATATAAGAAAATTAGACAACAATTTCAATGCAGTGTTCTTTCAAGTGCAGAGTTTAAAAAATTACCTTCCCGGTTTAATTAAACTTGTAATAAATAATAATGAATAATTATTAATTACACTGCAGACACATAAGTAAGGAAGAAAATGTGTCCTGATTAGGTCTTCTGATGTCCCCTCTCAATCCCTCATAAATAATGGAGAGGCAAAACAAATTCTAAATCTCTCACTTAATATGAGAGGTAACACAAAAGATGCAGACAATGATTTTGGATAAGGTCTGTACAAGATTAGATGTAAAATTCTTCTTATCTAGTTTAGATACTAAGTGACAATTAGCCATTACAAGCTTCCCTTGTAATTGGTGAAAGAATGCCCCTCCAGAAGACAGCTCAGCAGCTCTCAGATGTGTCTTGGTCACACTAACAGACTACCTGCATTACTTCATTCTCTCCACCGTCTACAGAGGCAGGCTAACATCAGGCCCTCAGACTTGAGATCAACTCGTCCCTGGCATCCCAGGTTAGACATCTAACCACATTTCTCTCCCCTCTCTACTCAAGCAATATTGGATAAGGTTCTATAGCCTCAGCTTCTTGGCACCTTGGAAGGAAAGCCAAGTTCCAGAGGTGAGGTTAAGCAGAAGCATCACCAATTTCATGACTTCCAGAGAGGGCAGAGCACATACCCAAGGAAATAAGATTGTATTTAAAAAATAAAGTGGAGGAGAGGGAGATTCTGCACAACTCTAAGTTACTTTCTGAGGTAACACACATTTTTGTAAGGCAGAGTAAATAACCCAAGCTGTAGGCACAATGTATAGCAATAATTCCCCTGTTACAAGCACGGAGAGCTATGCAACTGACTCAGGAACTTCTGTGTGAACCTAACTGCCTCTTCATAGGAAAAGTCACAATGCTTTAGCTATACTAATTATTTGCAATGCTGAGCTGAAGACTACACTAATAAGAACTTAATTTAAAAATGCGTCAGCTGCATGCCACTCTCAGTAATAAATTTTGTAAAAGTGAAAGATCTACATTAGTATGAAAAATTAATAGCCTAGCTCTGTAAATACTTAACCAAGTATTTCAGCACATCCTACGAATTAAGATATATGCAAACGTTTCAATAACGGTCTGAAGTTACTGTTCAATTTTTAATGTCATTCAATACAATAACTTTGATTTTTAACAATAAAAAAGTTCTACAGCTTCACAATAGCACACAAATTGACAACGGTTTATCATGCTTAAGTACCTAAGCTGGGACAAGGGCAGGACACTTCATACCATTAAGTCACACTGAAGTAAAGGTCCAGTTACATCAAAATTACAGCTGGCTGTTGAGTTTTAAGAAGTTCAAATTGCTGGGGCACAGCAGCAGTTTCTGCCCTGTGCTCCCTCATAGGACCTGTGACTGCAAAAAGTCAACATCAGATATGGGAAAAATCAAGACAAAGGCTTTTCAAAACCTTAATGACATTTCAAAAGTAAAGTATCTTTAAACACACTACCCTGAAGCTCAGGGTGAGATGACGTAGTGCTTCATACACCTTCTAAGATACCTAGGGCCATCATTCACTTCCTCCTTTTATTACCTAACCACTTAGCCGTGAATTCTGATTACACTTTCTCCATTAGCTCCTCAGATGACCAGTATTAAAAGGTAGGACTTAATCTAACTTACTCACAACAAAGTAATAATGAAAATATTTTCACTTAACTTTTATTTATGTTAGAATATTACCAGGCCTCTAAGAAGCAAATTTACAGAATGCTGGGATTTATACTCTAAATCCCTAATTCCTTCTATGCAATAAGAAATAGGGTACACAAAGATCTAAAGAATGGATTATATTATTATAACCCTATGCTATGAGTGAAAACAAACAGATCTGCAATACACATAATTCTCACTGTACTGAATATATCACACAAGAGATGACACACCTTGGCACCAGATCCGTAATAATTTATTAACTGACCTCCGAGCCACAAAGAAAAGTCACTGGGAGATACTTAATCGATTTAGCCTAATTTTCTCAGTCTGTAGCTAGAAGGGAGAGAAGTCTAATGCCTCAGACACACTCAGAAGCCTTAAAGAATGACTTAAAAATAATCATGGGACTTTATGTCAGATTCTTATCCTAGTTTCTTGCCCATTTTAGGCATGCAGTCTCCTCATTCTCAATTCTCCATTCAGACATTAAAGACTCAGATGCAAGTCTCCAATATTACAATCCTCCAGTAAAGTATTTTAGGCTTGATTCCAACTTTACCAGCAGCAAAGATATTCTCAGTAGAAACAACCCATACTTCAGGCTTATCCAATTCACTTTACAGCTCCTTGAAAAACTGAAGTCTAGCTACATGACTATAAAGAGATAACAAAGGGAAAAATGAAAATTTATCTGTCCAGCACATGATATAAGAGGGAATGAGTATTAGAATGATGCAACAAAACTTCTTCACTTTCATCATCTACATAAAGGCAGGAAGTGCAATGTTACACTAACCATATCATTCACTAAATCAAAAAAACTATTCAGTAATAAGAAGGAAATGTCACTACATGTCTTTCTTCAATCAAAGTAATTACTAATTATCCATCAAATGACTGTGACCTGCTCTGCAATTCAACGCAATTTTAAATTTACTTAATGTTTTTGTTTAAGAATGTACTGAAGCCACTATTCCAATTTTACTGCCAATTTGTAAGCTTCTCAATTCAATTCAACACTCAGGTTTTTTATCTGCTAACACTCGTTGTGAGAGAGAAAAAGGACTACAGTGGCGGATAACATTTTCAGCTAGTACTACAAGTATTAGTCTTCTTTCTTCCCTCAGAGGTTTGCATTACAAGTTTACTGAATATTCCTTAAAGCCACACAGCTGTCATCAAGCTATTTTGTCCTTGAAGGCATTCGCACATTTCCCTTAGCACACAAATGCATACACTTTATCCCCAGATAAACATTCTTCATATGAATTACCTTAATAGCACTCTGCAAGTATAGTCCCAGTCCACAACCATCAGCAATAAATTCAAATTATCCTGGCTGGAGTCATGCCAAACATGACTAGCTTTGTGGTATGGGAGAGCCTTTGATGTTCACATCAAATACTCTTCAAATTCTTCAACAACAATAATAATGAACTCTAGTGTCTCAACAAATAGGGCCTGTAAAAAACGAGTCCACCTATGTCATGGACTGTATACGCTTTTAAGCGACAAAATACAAAATGCAATGTGTGTGATTCTTCTGAAATTTAAAATTTGCAGACTTGTAAAATTAAAAGAGATAATGAAATGAAAGGAGTTACCTTGATAATCATCTAAATTATAAAACAAAAAGTTTTCCTAAATATTTTACAGATGTCAAAGTTAAAATCATTACAGTGCAAAGGTTTAAAAGAGAGCTCAGCTCTTAACTTCTTACTACACATGTTCAAAATTTATAAAGACAGGCTCTAATATAATTTGTAAATCTGGTTTGATGGTAAATAAATCAGAAGAAAACCCGAAACTGAATCACCTAGAGTTATCAGCGGACAGTTTTTAAAAACAGAAAAACCTTTTGCACAACCCAACGAAAGCTCTGCACAAAGTAGCACACAGAGATGTAGCAGGCATACTAAACACAGAAGTTTTCCACTGTCCTTAGATCATTAACACTGCAGGTTTTGCTGGAACTGCAGAGTCTGACTGACATATATCGTGTGCCCTGACTTTCAGGAGACACAGAAGGCACAGAATCAGACTAACTGCCAACAAGAAACGGGGAGGGAAAGAGTTTAAGGGGTTGCTGGATACTTTAAGCACCGCTAGCTTAACCTCTCAGCAGCTGCAGCGATCTATTAGATTCTTCCAAGGCAATGTCATGCAGAAGAGCGCAGTGTTTTGGCAAAAACGAGTTTCAAAGGGACAAGCAGACAGAAGAAACTTGCACTACAACGAGTAGCGTTTTTCTCACGCTAACCCTGCACAGCGGCGAGCTCCATCGGCGCTGCGTGCCATCAGCCCGAAAGATTAGCCCAAAACTCAGGCAAAGCCAACGCGTCAGAGGCAACAAACAAGGAAAGGGACGGTCCAAAGTCGAAGCCCCTCTGGCAGGGAAGCCCTTTCTCCGCCCGCCCTGTTTGCTTCTTAATGATGACGGCGGATAATTCCTGCCAAATTGACAATGAGAGAGTGGGACACGCTTCCAGGGAACCTTCCCACCGCTCCGGAAAAAGTCGGATCAGACTTCCAGTGGGTGGAAACCATGCCCTACAGGGAGACCCTCAAGCACGCCTAAGGTCCCCACTCTCATCCCACTTTAGTCCCCCCCCAACCCCGCACCCACGGGAACGGCGAGCACTGACCTGAGGGTGCGGTTGCCGGCGCAGCCCCTGCGCTCCATGGCGGCGGGCACGCAGCTGGTGAGCTCGGTCCAGTCGGCGTGCAGCCCGCAGCTCCAGCCGGTGGAGAAGCGGGAGAAGAGCCATGTGTCCTTGTCGCCGCCCGGGCGGTGGCAGGCGCACTTCTTCTGCCCGGCCCGGCAGTAGCAGGGCTGCTCCAGGCGGATGTTGCGCACCAAGTGTCGCCCGAAAGTGGTGCCTCCCGTCTTTTGGATGTGGAGGAAGACGATCACGTCGCGGCCCCGCATGTCGAACCGCACCCGCCGGCACAGCTCCCCACGCGCGAAAGGGAACTTGGCCACCAGCCGCGGCAGCGCTGCCACCGCCTCCTCCTCCGCGGCGCCTGCCGCCGCCACCTCGTCCTCCTCCCGCTCCGCCGGTTCTCCCCCGCGGCGGGCGGCGGAGGCCGGCGGGCGATGGGGACAAGCGGCGCCGGGGCAGGCGGGCGACACGTACTGGTAGACGATGAGCAAGAAGAGCAGAGCCAGCAGCGGCGGCAGCAGCCACCTGTTGGAGCGCTCGTCCATGGCGATGCGCGGAGACAGCCGGGTTTAGGCACTGCCGGGGGCTGGCAGGGCGGCTGCCCCCCTCGGATCCCGCAACCGAGGGGCGCACGGTTCCCTTCTCGACAGCATGGTGCCTCTCAGGAGGCGGCGGCGGTGGCTAGCTAGCTACGTCCCGCTCCGCTTAGCGCCCGCCTGAGGCCGCCATCCTGCTCCCCGCGGCTGACGGGGGGAGAAGCGCCTCGCGCCCGCGCCAGCACGCGCGAGCAGCAGCTCACGACTCCACACTCCGCCGGCAACTCTCCAGCCCAAACACACCGCTCAGCCCCCGAAGGGGAGGGGCGGGGCGCGCACCGCCCGCTAGCCAATGGGGGAAAAGCCGGTCGGCCGAGCCGCCAATGGGCGGGTCTAGCACGCCGGCCCTATGGCCAATGAGAGCGGGCAGCGAGTGAACGGGGGGAAAGTAGGAGTCGCTCGTCGCTCCCCTCCAGGTATCGGACGAAGACCGATAGAGTGAAGAGAGGTGGAAGGGGGGGGCGGAGCGGAGGAGGCAGCAGCCAATGAGGCGCCGGGGTGGTTGCGAAAGGCAGCTAATGAGATTGGCAGCGGGGCTCCGCCAGGTGAGGGATACGGGGCGGGGGGATCGTGCGGAAAGCGGCCCGAGCTACGGGATCGTGAGGCACCGACCTGGTGCCTCGGTGGCAGCGAGGCCAGGCGGGAATAAATAACTACGTTTAACGTTTATAACAAGAAAAAAAAATAGTGTTAAACCCGATATCAATGAAAAATACACAAGGATCACACTCAGCCAGTGCTGTCAGTGGGGGGCTGTGCACTCCCGGCAGTGACAGCAAGCGTTGCAATGCTGTGAGGGCTGAGGCTTTGTGAAGGAAGGGCTCAGGGGTCCGACATTAGGGCAAGGAGTTACCTGGATCACTGCCATCATAGAAGAAAAGAATGTCCTCAGCAAACTTTATCATTAATATTGAATGTGGCGTTCATGGTATTAAATCATCCTGTAGGCAGCTTGGGTCGAATGCCGAGGTCTTGCTGTTCCTCAACCCTACACCTGGCAAAACTTGAAAACACCAAGATCTTAAATGCCACATACTCTAGATAGCCATAAAGTCAATATTTTAGTCAATTCAGGCACTAGAGTCTTCTAGAAGTGCAGTTTTATCAAGCAGTAGAAAAGACCTGACTTAAAACAAAGTGCTGAAAGAGAAAATAATCCTGTGTCACTCAAACCAGGGCAATCATCTAATTGTAGATGAAATTATCTGCAGTGCTGTTGACTCTTGGGTCACTTGAAGGCTCCAGAGCACAAAGTCCCAAATACACAAAAGTTTTCTGATGAAAACTTACACTTTCCACGGCAGCAGCATCTATTCCCTAGCAGCTACTTTAACATAGCTTCAAAACTTATCTCTTCAAGTCCTTCTGCACATTCACTAAACCTCTCTGATTGAAACTTCTTGTTTCCCTATTGAAAAAAAAATTCAATAGATATTCAAATGGCTGTTTTACAGGTCACATGTAGCTGAGCAGCACTTTGTCAAACACTCTTTTATCTGCAATGAGTTCTCTGTCTCTTTTAAAAATCTGTCACAAATATTTTGTATCCAAATACAAGCCTCATACAAGCTCCTGGATTATAGCAAATTAATATGCAAAGCATTTCATGTTAGAACTGATTGCACATCGTGGTTATTTAATTACAGAATGTCTTTATTTACTGAGGGATTAATTAGATATCTGACAGCACTAAAGTACCTTTCTTGCTCAACTCTAAAGACAACTTCACCTCCAGAAGACTCAGAAGAATAGTGCCTTCCCACAGGCTGTTAAACTTGAACGAAATAGTTGTATCAATCCATTTCAAGCTGAGGATTTTTATTAAAAAGGGTTTGCACTCTGGGAAGGGAGTCCCATTAAATCTTGTCAGAAGTACTGGAAATGACTAGATAACTATCTAAATGAAAGCAGATGAAGCTCTAAACATTGTGAGATGTTCCAACAGTTGCTACCGCAGGATACACCACTCGACTTCAAACACACCACACACAGAGGCACATCCCCAGGTTCCCAAAGCACTAATAAAGTACTATGCTGGTAAAAGCGGCAAATTCTAGTGTCTTGCCAAGGCACCATTTTATCTTCCGTGAAATTTTGTCTGGCCTGTCCAGTCTTCTTCCTGTAATAACGAGAGGTGTGCACTCTTACCATAGTGGCAGATAGCATTTTTGTCTTAGAAAATCACCATGTTCTTTGCCAGCAAGACAAGTGGAGCACCCACCTTCTCTCCTGGGAGACCTGACTCTCTTCTATGCTTTGTCCATTACCGTACACACCTTCTTCCAAGCAACCCAAGACTCCCAAGAGGGTACTTAAGATTGCCTTTGAACCTTTCACCAGTTGACAGGAAGACTGTCTCAAAAAAAGTAAATATTTTTATATGTAAGATACAGAAGCATTTTGTTCTCATCTCAGCCTACTCATTATCTAATAAGGAACCATCAAAATAAAATTTAAAAAGCCCAAACATTAAATATAGCACTGAAAGGCCTTTGGGGATAAATTCCCATTTGGAATAAAAGCATAGCTAACAGATTTAGACTGAATTATCCTTTGGAATGCTCTTAGAAAAATATAAAAATTATCTTCTAATTTAAAATTTTGTCATTAAATACCAATATGTTGATGATGTACCTCCATCTCCATGAACAAGAGATCAAAGTTAAATTTGCTGAACAGAGAAAGAGTGAATTCTAATTTATTTAAATTTGCTCAAGACAGCTACTGAAGAGTGCCAAGAAGTATTTTTTACTAGACAGAGAAATAAAAATATTTACAGTTAGGTTTATATTAAAAATGTGGCTTTTAATAAAGCTCTGATTTTTCTGAAAGTAGCAAAAAAGCACTTGCATGCCCACATGAATTAGTATGTTTATGCAGCTTTCAAAGACAGGCTTTTACTTAGGAATTTCAATATTCTTAATGACGGTTTGCAGATCATGGCTTTATGTAGAGCCACATCCCATGGCACATCCAGCCACTATTCAGCTCTTCCTAAGACATAAAGCGCTATGTGGTTACACTCCAAATTATATCAAATTTAGCCCTAGCCTCCAGAAGAATTGGGGTCTCCAGAATGAAGTCTCACAATAGTCAGCAGAGATCATAGACATAAAGCATAGCATTTTGCTCAGAAAGAGTTTTATACTTTCTTTATAGAGGTCCATGCTACTGTGCAAGGCCCTGTGGGATTAAGCTTTAATAAAACCAGATTCTTCAGAAGTCAATGGCTGTAATTCACTATCCTCAATGTGCTGATGATAAGGGTCATTCTGAACACAGCCGTGTTCCCATTGATTTAATGGGGACACAACTGGATTCAAAATGAAGCTCCAAAAATTGCAAACTCTGTTCAAGCTCAACATTTTCCCTTTCAAATATAACTCATCTACGAATCTGCAATGAGAGTTTAACACAAAGGAAAATACAAAGCCAATTACAAGCTAGTTTTGGGACTCCTAAAAAATTAATACAGTTTCCATGGATTTAAAAATAAAATATTACAAGTAAGACTTAGGATTCTCTTATTTCTAGTATCATAATTCTCCTAGATCCTATGCTGTCAGCATATAGTTCAGAGCTCACCAAGAATTCTAATTAAAAAGTCCTGAAATAACTATTCCTGCTGCTAATTTCAAGCAGAATGCCTTCGCCTGTTAACATCTGCATGTCAGCTCTGCTGTCATTTCCACCAGAGATGTCCTGGCATGTGAAAAAGCTCACACAAAATTATTTTGGAATTCCAACATAGTGCATCCTTTCTCTTTGCCACTTCTGAAGTAACACACAACACATTTTCCAAGTTGCTAAAAATAAAAATTGGCATACTTGCCATTTATTTTAAAGGTCAGTTCAATACCCTGAATCCATGGACACATGAAGCAGTGTCAGTGCCAACACCAAGCTTTGTAGAAAATGTATGAGTAAGCAAATGATGTTATGAAGCAAAAGTACTGAAGTATGATTTCATTTAGCAATTACCTGTCTGATAAGGTTAATGTCTAATAGATTTGTTAATGTAAAATTAAAGTGACACCTGCCTCATGCTGGTTTCTTAAATTATTTATCACTGCTTGACCTGAGCTGTTTCAATGCTTGCAGCCAGTTGAGATTTCAAATGAACCAATTTTCCATTGTGCAGCAAGTCCCAGGTGGCACCTTTGTCACAAGGATGCAAATTGTTAAATTAATAAACTCATGCTCACTTCAGCCATCTCTCTGGGATTAATTTGTTCAAAGGTTTATAGTATCAAACCTCCCTTATTTTTTGTCAGATTAAATTTTAGAATGTGCACTTACTGAACCTTCTGCTTGAATGGCACAGTGAGTGCTGTATTCTCCTTTTTAAAACAATTTATGCATTCTGCTGTCACTGGTATTGCAGTTCATTATGAGGTTTGTTAATTTTCATTTCTCCTGCTTGCCAGTCTCTTTCTGCTTGTAATAACTTTATTTAACCTATGATTCCTTTTTATTTCCTTTAGTCTGAAAGCAGACAATACAGGAACAATGTTTTCAGTCAATGTCTCACATGTGCCAGTTCATATGCAGTGGCTTCTGCAAGTCATTCCTTTCTCATTGATTGATTTGTGTTTTCCTGATGAGCGAAAGATCAGGTATATTTTCCTTTGAATATTTGTACCTGTGTAAAAAGCTGACCTAGGACCACTGGAGCATCTTAAATCACTTCCACTATTCTAGTCACTTTTGTTTAAAACCATATAACTGTTCGTAGAAATACCACAAGACCTTTTGTTTGATTACTTTGGGGGATGTTTTAGTTGCAGTTGTTGGGTAGTTTCCTCAAAATAGGGAACACACCTACATTCCTGAAACTTTGGGTTTTTTTCAGTTGATGATAACACTAGATATACACAGGTAGATCTCATTTCTACCACAAAAACTTGCTCATCTTTTCCACTGGGCACCATTCTTGAGCTTTTCAACACGGACATATAGCAAAGTAAAGAATGAGAAAATGCTCCAACCCTGTTTTGGTATGTTCCATCTAGCACTCTCAAACAGCTCCTGAATATTTTGGTAGTCAAACCTTTCCAGAAATCATTTCCAACTTGCACTTGGTGAGACAGATTACAGCTTCAGTGTAGGTCAGACCATGCCACACACCATTTGGCTTCAGTACCCAAAGTTTCTAAGTGTGTTTAGAGTATTAACATAGGCAACACCACTGAGCATTTGCAGTTTTTAACCTAAGGAAGAAAAATTTGTGTTCTCCTTTGCCTTCTGTACTGTGGCATAGTGAGCTTGCATTAAAAAACTCAGGTTATAATATTTTAGCTAGCAAGGAAAATCTCTGGAATATAGTCCCCCCCAGGGGCTTTCTGGGTGGCACTAAGGACAAGCAATGGTGAGCCTTGCTGGCATCCATCTGTAATCTGAACTGCAGCAAGGATGTTGCAAGGCAGGACCAGTGCCTGCAAAGTAGCCAAAAAGCCTCTAACTGCTGTTGCTGTTCAAAAGATGAGTGCAGCTTCAGGACACAGCTAAAGAGAGTTGGTGAGTAGGAAGATTAATTTGAGTGGAGTTACAAATATTCCAGGCATTGAAAGATGCAATATCAAATGACTAGCAACAAATGCTGCTCCTGCACCACCACAGGAAGAAAGCAAACATTGTGAAATGCAGGGTGGGTTTTTTTTGCAATCCGAAACCCCCTAAATACATGCTCTCTACAACCAGAATCTGCAACACAAAGACAGCCTGAGGAGAGCATTTAGCAGAACAGACACAATAAATCGGTCTCCCATTTCTGTTCCATGCACAGAAGAACTAAAACATACATACACACATTCCTTCCAACCTGCAATGTTTATTATCCAAATTGTAGAGCAGCTTTTGTGGACTTACTACAGAACAAAGGCATGTAATTTGTTCCATGTCTATATTTGCTTTTCCAGATTCAGGTACAAGTCAAAATGCTACAGACTGAGTCGCTGTCAATCACACGAAGGCTATCGCTACTGTGCTTGCATATGGTCTTTTGTTTTTATTCAGTAAAGAGAAGTCTAACACCATGCAATGAATTCCCACATTTAAAGATTAAGATGTCCAAGTCAGAACCCAAGTTCCCAGATTGTAACTTCCTCTGAATTGACTCTGAGCAGGTAGATCAATGCAGAGAGAGATATCTATCTCTGCTGAAACTGTGAAATGCTTCTTTTTGCCTGGCAAAAAAAATAATATATATCCCTATCAGTATTCCTCCCAAGACCCCAAACCGTCTCATGAAGTGTAGAAGCTACAAGACTGTGTAACACTGCCACCTGGTGATACACGTCACAGCAGTATCTTTGTCCTCTTCCCATCACACCAAAAACCTTTCGATTCCAGGTGATCAACACCCTATCAAACATAACTCATCCCACCAGCAGTTTTTCTTGAGCACCTCTGCTTGCATCTAGCAGCCAAATTACTAAGGTTCTCAAAGTTTTTCAGAACATACCTTTTCTTTCAGGATTGACTTTTAGATGTACCATGATAGACAGGGTCTAACTTGATTCAACTCCCCATCACAACTTTTTATGAAGTCTAGAAACTTCAGTGTCTTCCGAGAAATACATCTTAAGCAATATTAGGCCTACTCTCCTCCTGTTTTTGTTCATCTTTTTGGCTTTTGGGATGCAATTTTAAAAAATGAAACAAGAAAGAAAAGCAAAACCAAACAAAAAAGTGTCAATGAAAGCAACAAAAAAGACTCTTCCAAGAAGTTTCCCTCTTCAAGATGGAAAAAATTATTTCTATAGTATTTGATGTCAGACTCTTTCATCTCTTTTCATCTGATCTCTGTGGGATACAGATGGAAAACGGGGAAAAGAAATGCAAATGGTTGATCAGGCTCAACTTCTACCACCCCTATCTGGCTTTCACAGCTGTCCACAAACCCGAACATATCTTTTATAACTGACCTCCTCTTTCTTACTGAAAATCACAGCAAGTTTAGGAATGCTATCACGTTCTGGGTTGCTACTAATTCTTCATAGACCCTCCCTGGATTCATTTCACCAAGTCGACCTGGATACTTTGAGTGCAAGACCTACACTTATTTTCATGTGCTGCTACTGGAGGGTTTTTTGAACAATTCAGCAATTCAACAATCTTCTGAGAAGGATTCCAACTCTTCTTTGGGGATTTTTATGAACTCTTTCATATTCACCTGTCATTCTATGCAACTAAAGGCATGTAATCAATGATTCTTCCCTTATCTATAGGCATACAAAGATTTAATGTTGCCCTTTTTTGTGTACAAAATGTATGAATAGTAATATTTATTCTCTAAATTATCCTACCAACATCAGAGAATTACTGGTCCTATCAGTTAAAATTTCAGTTGGACTTCTGGAAAATGCTGAGAGGGTTTCAGGTTTAGTTATAAAGGGATTCTGCAGCAGAATTACAGTGAACTGAGTTATAGTGCAGACAAGTTACTGGTACTGTAGACACTCATACTCGAAGTCTTGGTTTGAGAAAACTGTCTTCAAAAACAATTTATCTTATGATCTTAGATTAAAGTATACTAGGAACTGAAATTACCATAAAAACTGTGAGTTTTAACAGTCACAGTAAATTTTGGCAGTGAAAGTCAAGAAACCAGTCGTTTCCCTAGCCCTCAGCATAAGGAAGGATCTGTTGGCCTTGCAGTCTGTCTGTGAGTGACCAATGACTAAGAAAGAAGTATTGGGGGTTGGAGTTACATGATCCTTGAGGTCCCTTCCAACCCGGGTCATTCTGTGATTCTGTGAGAAGGAAGAAAAATTGTTCAGCACTGTGACATGTTTGAGATGAATATGCTATAAATTCAGAGGGAGAATGAAAGTGAAGATTACTTGAGTGTTTGTTTGGATTAAGAATCAGCAAAAAATGAAGGAATGATTCTCTGGTTGGCAGAAAATGAGATCAAAATACAAGCTGGTCAAAACAGTTTGTTTGGACAAGGGGTCTAAGGGCACCTGAAGTTGAAGTGCTTTAGTGAGGAAAAGAATGCACCTTTGAACTACCAACATTGTACATCATTCTGTGACAAAAGGAAACTGAGTAAGAATTGCACTGCTAAGAGAAGACAGAAGTTGCCCACAACAGTGTAGTCACCTTGTACCTTGGAAGCATGACTGGGAATTAACAGCCATGAAAATGTTTTCATTGAGGTTTACAGTTCCAACAGAAAATAGTCATATGGTCTAAGGCCTTTTAATTTAAATACGGATGGTTTTAACATAATTATTACAAAGTATTAGATAAATATACTTTTCTCTAAGTATAAGATACTAGTTACATGTGATTACTATGCAAACCTGGTGTAGCCTTAGAAGTTAGCCAAATATCCCTATAAATGCATAACCATTTTATTTTATTGGTAAAGGTATTCAAAAGACCATGCATCACAACAGTAGCATCATCTAGAATTAATTCTGTTGGCTTCTTTTACTTCCTGCATCTTCAGTGTTCCATAGTCTGAAACTGCACATCAATAGGGAGCGGAGTAAAAGCCTGCAAAACATGTCCCACTGGCTCTTGCCACTTTCAAAGTTTGCATGGCTGGGAATCATTCTAACAATAGAGTACAGGAAATCCCACTAGCAGAAGCTGGCACACTAGGGGTTAAACAATTTGCATTTCATTAATAACACTTCATTTTTGCCCTCAAAGTTTATCTACATTAAAATATTCTAAATGTGGTGTGTTTCTGTAAGTCTAATTATATGCAGTATGTGAAAACATATTTGATAATCACATTTCTAATTATGTGCAATCACTTCAATACACAGGTGCAAAGCTCCAGAAATACACATATTTGAATATCTTTATATACAGATATAAACCACAACTTTGCAGTTATTTTAGTGCCCAGTGACCAGTTATTGCTTTGGGGCTGTAATTCCTTGGATTTTTTAGTGGCTTGTGCCAGTGGAACCAAAAAAAATGTGCTGGGCTAATATCTAGGAATCAATTTATATGTGTATGTTCCACTGATGAAAAACTGTGATTCCTAACCTTTCCAAGCTTTATGAACATTTTAAAGTACACATTTTATCATTTATTGGCACACTGACTTCAGAGATGTGGGAGTAATAATTTTTAATTTTGTTCTGGGAGCTTTAATTCTCACAATGTTCCTTTCGTATATATTTGCCTGGAATATCATATATACATGCATATGAATGAGTCTCTTGCAGTTTGGATTAAACTTAAGGGACCTTCTTAATGGTTTAATAATAGAAGGTAATAAAAGGCTTGAGCAATAAATCCATTTTCATTATATGTGTAATAGCTTGTGGCTGCACTTTTTTGCTTTTTTTTCATTTATGTGTAACTGTTATTTTACATTGATTTTTAAAGCTGTCTTGACAATGGATTGTGATTAGCTTTGTGTATAAATCATAAAAATTGAAAATTTTATATACTCAGATTAAGTGAAAAGGGCATGAAATATTAATTGACATCATTCAGAAGTAATACTTCTGTGTTCCCTCTAAAGATGTTCAGCATAAATTATCAGAAAGAATAGCTTTAGATCACTTGTCCGTTAAGTATTCTTTTTCAAATCTGGGAAGTGAGCTGAAACAACCCCCTGACAGGTGAGAAACCTGTCTACTAGTTTGCTACTGACAAAATGATAGAGCAATGACAAGGGACATAGTGAAACCCGAAAAGTGGCATTGGAATTTCTTCCACTGGAAAAAATCCATTTAATCCATTGAAAACAGCATGACATGTTCTGTTTTGCTTTAGCTACACAAAGCTTTAATTAAAATAAATCACACTTAAGAGCCACAAAATAGTTTACACTGGAAAAGCATGCTAGGGGTCACCTTGATCTGTGCATAAAGCAGGATTAGCTTCAAAGTTCCCTTACATTGCTCAGCTACTTTTCCTAACAACCACAGGAAAGACTGGGAGTAATCCAAAGCATCACCACTCTCTGAAATCAGAGTCTAGAAATCAGAATGATATAATGGAGGGGGAAGGATATAATGCTTTTAAGAAGCACATTATATTTTTCTATACTGCATTGGAGGTGCGCTAGCAAGATACTCAATGTGAAGTGAGAGATAATGTTCCCAAAGACACAGGATTTCTCCTGCCAGCTGCTCAGCCATACAAAGACTGAGAGCCAGCAGGTCCTGATGCCCGGTTCCCAATTTGGCTCAGTCATCACTCCACACACAGCCAGGAACAGGGAATTAGCACAGAAGAAGGTACCTCTTTAGGAGCATGTGCATTCTCACATGGCAGTGGTTCCTCACTCCTGCTGAGTCTGTAATTCACCCCAAGCCAGGATCTGCTGCTTCAAACAGCCCAGTATTTGCCTTCCACCATTGGATGGTGCAGTCTGTACATAAAGCTGAACGAAAGGAAATACAATCACAATTCCGAACCAAATGAAAAATAAGAATTTCTTCAAAGAAAAACTGCACTTGGCGTTAAGCAGAAAGCATGTCAAGATTCTGCAGTCCTCACTTCTACCAAAGGTGATTTGCCTGAATGCACATCCAGGACTGGCTAATTTTCTGACTTATGTTTTCTTAGGTATGCTGGAAAGGATTCTGAACTTGCCTCACTAATTCTACTAAAAAGGAAAAAATACTGATATACTTTGCTGTACAGGTATTTCATACTATATTTTCCATCTTGCATGCAGCAACACTGCCTTTTGATCCATAGGTGGTAGGCTTACAAGTCAAACCATAGAATCCTGGAATCATAAATTTGGAAGAAACCTTCAAAAGTCATCTAGTCCAGCCCTCCTGCAGTAAGCAGGGACCATCCTGCACGAGATGCACTAAGTCTTCCTGGAGGCTTCTCTTCTGCAGGCTGACCAATTCCAACTCTCTCAGCCTGTCCTTACATCAGAGGTGCTCCAGCCCTTGATCATCCTTGTGGCCCTCCCTGGACCCTCTCCAACAGGTCCATGATCTTCTTGTGCTGAGGGCTCCACAACTGGAAAGTCCAACTCTATTCTGGGAAATACTGTATTTTCTCAGTGAATGTTCCTGTGCCTCCCTCACACTGAAGTGTTTTTTGGGTGCTGTTGTTACACTGTGTGGTCAAAATTGTCTTGAGGGATTTCATTGCACATTATCAGCTAATGAATTAATGTAAAAATACAGAACTAAGTACCAGCTCTTTATAAATGTCCTACTCACTGAAGTTATAATCTCCAAAAAGTTTGGATGCGAGAAGCCATATCTAAAACACAAGTCTGTGGCTATTACGTGAGTCATTAACAATGGTGTATTAATAGCCTTATTGTAAAGTTTAGGCTAATTTTTTTGTTTGTTTTTATGATCCGTATTTTTTCACCTGTATTCCTTTCACTGAGAACATTCACAATTTGCAATCAAAGAAAGAAGGGAAAATGTTTGTTTTTTCAGCATCTAAGAAGCTCGTGGTGTTCTCTTGTGAATAAGAGAATAATTAAGAGACCATGCCACTTAACAAATAGGGCTGTTAGGTGGCATCAGAAATGACAGCACATTATGTTGCATGATGAGCACATTTAGCACAATCAGACTCAGGATAACCTGCTATGTTAAAGATAAGCCCTACATCTATCCCTTGATACAGTTAGTTGCTCAGATTTGGCTTGGTAGGACCCAGTACAGTCCAGAAATTGATACAACCACACTGTCCTGTTGGCACAGGAGAGCAGTGACACTGCTTAGAAACATGAGCCAGTGTCCAAATCACAGACACATTTTACTGTCTTCCCTTATGCAGCATGGATGTGCCCAGAGATTCACAGGGGAGTTTCTAATCTAGCCTGGGAAACACATGCCACACACTTCAGAGGGGGGTCATTTAAAATAGAAAGCTGTCACTTCAGTGTTTATTTTTAAAAGTAAAATGTTGCATCAGTTTCTTTACTTTCTTAATAAAAGTTGCCAAAAAGTTGTCACTGAGCAGCTTCTGTGAGCTGCTGAAATCAGGATTATGTTACATCCGCACCTGGTTTTCCTTCACTAGCTTGTCTCTGTAAATCCAAATGAAGAGCAAACAGACTATAAAATATATTTTACATTGTTTATTAGGTAATATCACTATAATGAGGCATGCAAATCAAATAACCCATGCTGGTCTTTATTTTCAACAGAATGGACGAAGAGCATCCTTAATGTCTTCAGGGAAACACCTCAAATACCTGACATAGGAGTGACATTGACAGGTTCTGCAGAGATCGGTCTCCAATCTCACAGAGAGATGAGAGGATGTCAGCAGTCACTGCACAGGAGGCTGTCAATTAATAACCAGAAAAGGGGGATATATTTTGACTAGTGTTTGACATTTACATTACCTCCAAGGAAGAGAGAACGGGAACTTTTCACCTCAAAAATTATTTTCAATCTGTTAAATAAAGTTTTATTTTCAACTCACTGAATATGCTGATGAAGCTCAACTTATTTGCACTTATTGCTACTGTTTCTGTTAAACAGACATAGCTCATTGTGACTTATGCTATAAAACATTTGCATCTTACTAAGAAGTTCTTCATTAATCACTTCCTCTCTTCACACTGAAATAGCTATGATAATCAATTCTTATTTGCACAGCTGTGATATGAATAATTTTTAAATTTCGCTGCAATTGTTTTTCTGTTCTGTTGAAAAATGGTTTCAGAGAACCAAAGAGCTTTCTCATGTAGAGATAGAATATATATGCAGAATGGCCAAGTGTTATTTGGAATATTTAATTGCATAAAATTCTGCTATTGAAATGAAGTCTGTTCTACTCCTTCTAGTTTTGCACACCACTTAAAAGGTTAAAACCTGCCTTTGTCCAAATAGTAAAAAATTGATTTTTTAGAAGTATTGGCTCCTTGTGGCTAAAATTTAGCTAAGGTACCACTGAAAAGGGAAGATGAATAAACAGGCAAAAGCTTTTATAAGGAAATAGAATGTATTTCTTTCCAAGGAGCAATCAGAACTGCATCTTAAGCAATAGATCAGTTTGCCCAGACAGGTTCTGCCATCCACAGATTTTTTAAAGATCTGACTAGACCTTGGAGCTGACCTGGTTCTGAATAGGAAGTTGGACCTCCTCCAGAGGTCCCTTCCAACTTCATCTAGCTTATTCATCATCATGCATTTTAAGCACCTAACAAAGCAGCAATCCTAAATGTGTGTGAGTGAGAGGAGTCTTGTCAGGGAGATTCTTTTTTTTCTCATGCACATCTCTGAATTTAAGCAGAAGAAGGAAAACAGACAAACTATTTTTTGCAGTTCACCACAGATAAATTATCTGACCTTTGATTCACAGCTACTGCTTTATCTTGCCACTGAATTCAAAGCCAGTTGTATTCCCACAACCAGCTGCAACAAATTTTAATTTATTTTTTTGTGTGGAAAATCGTATATTGTCACAGCTCAAGATGCAACAAGTACAAGCTGTTAAGAATTTGCATTTAAGCGATATCTTCAATATTAATATAAACAAAAATGCAATACAGCAACTTTATATGGAAAAGTAATTGATAGATTAGGATAAGAGAGATGCATCCATCATCCTAAATACAGAGTATCGAATGGAGTTATAAAAAATGAGTGATAAATGCATATACATGGGGAGCAAGCATAGTAGATTTCAGTTTTGGCTGAAGAAATAGCAAAAACCAACTCATCAGTAAATCCTTTAACCATAAGTGGATTGTTTGGTTTGTTTGGGATTTTTTTCTTTTTTTGGTAAATGCTCAATATAGCCGTAGCCTATTCTGTGCAGAGCAAGTGTAAAGTGAGCTCTAAATACATCAAATGCATTTTGAACTTTGCTAGAGAGTGATGAAAGTGTTTTTCATCAGTTTATGGCAGGTGCTTTTATTTTCTATGGTTGCAAAAGTCTGGCCACTTACTTAGGTTATTGGCATAGAAAAACAAAGAGGCAAAACTTACTTTACATAAGGGTGGTGAGACATTGGAACAGGTTGGCCAGAGAGGTTGTGGAGGCTCTATCCCTAGAAATCCTCAAGGTCAGGCTTGATGATGCTGTGAGCAACCTGATCTAGTACAGGATGTCCTGGCTCCCTGCAGGGGCATTGGACAAGATGACCTTTGAAGGCCCCTTCCAACTCTGTGATTCTACTCTGATTGTGTTATCCCTGCTGGCACCTGCAGCAGCTTCTGAACAGTCAATATAAACAAAAATGCTGCTCAGACAATACATCACAATCTTTCTCCATATAAAATATGCTGAATTTTGTTATTTCTACTGGCCTTACACATGAACCAACAGAAATATCCTCATGCTTAAAGTTATCTCTGTGGAGGAAACTTCCAGTCTTATGTAAGGCTACTTAAATCAACTGATTTATGTTACAGTTGGTGTCCCTGATGTGTCACAGTATTTCCTGAAAATTATCTGAGGTAACAGCATGAATTTGCTGGGAAAAAAATCAGAAAAAGATCAAGTACAAGGGCTCAAACTAAATTTACATATGAACAACCTTCAGGGATGTTTTTATCATATCTTCAGATAATAAAGACCCAGAAGCATGTAAGTACAGGAATTTTGTTAGCCATTTCTGCCATAGTTCACAAACATCTGGCAAACAGATTGCTTTAGTTTGTATGTACATATGATGTTGTTCTGACTAGTCCTGAGCACTAAGAAACCAAACCATACAATCCATACCCTGGTCCCTAGATTACAGCCCTAACTGACTCCTGCCATCCACACAACAGCTTTAAGGAGTCAACAAGTGACTGTTAGCAAAATAAATTGAAGTGCTCTCAGCAGTGAGACATTCCAGGTTTCAGCTTCAAGTTCCATCTTTCATGGATCATGTTTTCCCTCACAAAACGTGATACCCTCTGTTTTTAATGCAGCTGGAGGTCTTTTCTTCCAACAAACAACTACTCAGAGCTGCTCCATATTCACATCCCATTATCCAGCTTCATAAGCACCTGCACCAGTTCTTTTTGCTTTGCTATAGAGCTGTGAGAAAACTAAGGAAGAGAATGCAGCCATTTTGTTGAGGAACTGGAATTAACTAGTGCAATCCCAGAAAAAGATAAAAAAGCAATTTTAAACCACAGAACTGAAAATCTTAAGTTTGGAGACAGAGGCAGGGTTTAAAAAATTGTTTTTCCAGCAAAGCTCGTGTCTATTGAGGAAAAAGTTACATTGGTAGGAAACAGAACACCAATCAAAATAGGAATTGTCTTGGAAAACTTCCACTTTAAGGGGGGAAAAGAACTAAGTAATTCCCTCTTTCTGTACCAAGTATTTATGAATACGCATATATATTCCATATGAAGCTACTAGTTACTATTATTATCCTAGCAACCATTTAGGGGCAACCACCAACAGAGGCAGTAGGAGGTTAGGGGAGTGTCAGGGAAGGCAGCTGCTGTCCTGGCTTCAGGATGATTCAGCCCTGTCTCTTCTCAGCTACAGGCAGTCACTGCCACTGTCTCCAAAAGGAGTGCTCACCACTCTTAAGTAACCCCAGAGACCTGTAGGGGAAATGTTGGAGTATATTAGTTCTTTAGTACAAATAATTTCAATCAAATTCAAATAAGGAATCAAAAGTATTAAGTTATTTTAAAGTGAACAAAAATAATTAATAGAGAGAAAAATCCATCTTCATTTTTAGATCCTCTAATAGAGACAGTTAGGTTTTAACTAGAATACATTGCTTAAGGTTGTAACACAGTGTGCTTTTTGTTGTTTGCCACCAGTAGCTATATTTGCTGTAGTCTTTAGGTCACAAACTAAGGGTAATTTCCTCAGTAATTTTCCCAGCAGCTGTTTACAGTGCTGCATTTAACCTCTCACTATGGGAAAGGCATTGATACCACACTGGAATTTTGCTACTGTTTCTCCCAAGGCTAGGACTCCTCCATTCCCCTGGTTCTGCTGGCGAGTGCAGGTGCAGCAGGAGATAAGGAGGCTCACACATTGGATGAAACTGCGAATCAACAAGAGCCTGCCCACATAAACACAGAAAAAGAAACTAACAAGTTGTTAATACACTGCAGATAAAACCATCACCGTTGGTCTGAAAGATGTGGTGAGGGGTTGGTGTGTGGATCACAAAGGTGTAACTACCCGGGGATTTCATTGCTCAAGGTCCTTCTCACTGGAGACGCCTAGCATGGGCTATCCTTGCCACTTACTTTCTAATTATAAAGCCCTGAGACTTAGCCCTTCGAAACCCAAGGCCGCGCCTGTTGGAGGAGGAAGAGGAACGCTCAGAAGTAGCCACGAACGCCGTATCAACTGTCGGCCGACAAGCTCTCTTTACACAGGGAAGCTAGACGTAGCCAGCGCACTTGCAAAACAACTACAGAATTTTTATAAAAATAACAGATCCCCAACCGGGGACGGTATAGGGACATCCCACCCCGACTGAGGGAGGGGGCAGCCCAGGGACTCCCCGCCCCGCCTGACGGCGGGAGCGCCACGCCCGACCCTGCGCTTGCGCCACGGCACGAGCCGCCCACCGGCCCCGCCCACGCCGCCGCGTGTCATGGCGCCAGCCTTGTTGGCCCCGCTATTTATTTGAGATCCATCGCTGATTGGTCCCTGAGCTGACCAATAGCAGCGCGGCGAGTGCACGGCGCAACCAGTGGGAGCGAGACAGAGGCTGGCGTGGGCGGGGCCGCTAAGGCTGTGGGGGAGGCGGGAGCTCCGAGCGCCGCCGGCCGTCCGGTTGTCTTCCTCATGGCGGGCTGGCGGCCGTCGCTGTTGTCGGTGCTTCTCGTTCTCCTGTGTGTCCAGCTGTGCCTGTGCGGCAAGGCTCCGGCCACCTCCCAGGCCGTGACGGCTCGGCTGGCGGCGAAGTGGCCGGCGACGCCGCTGCTGCTGGAGGCGAGGTGCGTGCAGCCGCCGCCTCCTTTTTCTCATCCAACCCCTGCCGCCCTCCCTCGGCTGCCGCGGGTCGCCGTTAGGCTGGCGAAGGGCGGTGGGCGGAGATGGTGCCTTCCTTGATGGTCTCTTGTGGGTTGGGGGTGCCTGGCTGAGGGGACAGGGGGAAGGAAGGGGGGCCTGTCAGAAAGGGCTGGCTGCGGTTCTCTCTTCCTCTGTCGGAGGGCACTTTCAAGTGGCTTCTTTAGTGCTGGGCTTAACTGTTCCCTTTGGAAAACGCTACATGAAGTGCTGACTGGGCTTTCCCAGGTTTTCAGTGTGCTCTCTCAGTTGCTTTGTATTTAACTTGGGTTGTTTGGCAGGGTAGTTTGAGGAGATGCAGTGGGCTAATCTGCATAGCCCCTACCTTCTGATGACAAAAAGAATTCTTAAATCTTCCCCCAATCAGTTTAATTTCACTTGCGAACAAAATAATTGTACATAAAGCGATTAGTGAAGATGTGAAGCTACAATAAAAAACCACATCTGGTTTCCTTTTTTTTTTTTTCCTAGAAAGGTAATTTTAAGCTTCTCAGCATAACTTCAAAGCTGGAAGTAAAAATGTTTTGTATTGTTGCATGTCTATGGCCTCCCTGCCAGTTTGGTTTAAAATAGTTTTTGTTTTGATTTTTGAGGTTATTTTGGAGAGCTCTCACGAAAGGGAGAGTTGCAAGCTCCTGTAATCAAAGCAGTGGCAAACTTCCAAAGTAAAGATTAGAAAACAGTACACTCAGGCTAGTAAGTAGATCTTCTAACAGACATGGAGGAGTGAAAGCAACTGAAGTTCCTTTACAAAGTTCTACAAAGCTAATAAAGTGTTACCAGTAAGTGGAATAATGGTACTTAGATAAAGTGAATCTTACCTTTTGTACTTTGTAAAGATTTCAAAGCATTCTGGAGACTGGGGACCTCTCCTACAGGGCAAGGTAGACATTGCCATTGAATTGAAAACTGTAACCTCACAGTGTGTATGTTCTTATTTGTCCATTTAGGCACAGTTAAATAAAGCTGGTGTGCTGAGTTGATTTTGTTTATAACTGTGTATTGGAATACCTGTTGAAAAATAAAGTGAAAAATTGCCTTTGTATCAGAGAACATTCTGCTTGCTTTACAGCTTTCCTTGTTGAGTTCTGATGGGTAGTATTTTTTTTTCAATATTTCTTTTAACCAAAATACTTCACTGTTCTTCACACTGCAGAGATGTTAGGTGGCCTTATAATACTTGGTTGTTTTGGGGCTTTTCTTATTTTAAACCCCATTTGTTATTTTTACTGTGGTACATCTTTGTACAAAATCAACCTATGGACAATTCATTTTTATTTTTAAACAGTGAATTTATTGCAGAAGATGGTAATGAGAAGTTTTGGCAGTTCTTGGAAACTGTACGAGAATTAACAGTTTATAAGCAAGGAGGTAAGTTAAGCAGCATGCTAGTTTTAATACATTAACTTGCACTGTATTTAACTTTTAAGTATCAACATAATAACTTATCTCGTTTCTCTCAGATGAAGTCTAACTCTTCTACTGTTACTAGTAGATTCCTTTGAAAGGGTTACAGTATGTTTTCCCCCAGGATCTCTACCTGTAGAGGTGTACTAAAAGAAAAGACTAAACTGCTGTTATAATATGGAACGAAAGTGTTAAGATCACACAATAACCACATTGTTCTGTGACTTGGCAAGAGCATATAGGATATTCAGATTTCCTGTTGTGTGAGAAAAAATCACAAGTAACTAAAGGAAAATCTAATAATCAAAAAATCTTTAATACTTGTAGATGGCATAGGCGTTGTTTCTTGTAGCAGTACTGATGGTTTAGAATAAATATTTGTCACTGTTAAAAAAAGGATTGAGAAGACTTTGCGTGATTAGATGTAAGACTATTAAGTTGAAAATCTGGAGAGAGAAACAAAGCATAAAATCCAGCAAACGAAGCATAACAGTGAACTACCTGAGAAGATACCTTGGAGAGCAGTTAGGCAAAAATGACCTTGGTAATGAAATCTTTGGAAACCTACCAAGCTTTAAAACAGATTGAACTAACAATGTCTAATATTGACCAACAAGGTGAAAAAAGCCACAAAACGAGGTACAGCTATTTCATTTCTCTCAGTTTCAGAATAGTACAAGTCTTCAGGCATGTGTGTGAGGGCCTTACATTACCATTAGAAGAGCCTTCAGTTGAATGTTCCTTTAACAGTCAAAGGTAACAAATTATGGAAAGATTGTGCAGGAGTCAGTGGTGAGATGACAGAAATGATTCTTCGTAATGTGAAAAATGCTGTATGTAGGAGGCAGAGCTTAATAAACAACACAGTTCAATAATTGTGTCTGACTGAGTACAAGTCAATATGAGATTTTTGTATCCTTGTGGATAGATGAATACATTAATGCCCAGCAAATGCACAAAACAGCCAGTGGACTTAACAAATACTAGGAATGGAATGGGGATTTGCTTGGTAAACTACATTTTGCTTCTTATGATTCTGTAATGTGCCTTTGTGTTGACTAAAGCATGGTGTTCTCCTTTACTGTCTCCCTTTATTTTCTCCTTCAGTTCGTTAGAAAGGATATAGTAGAAGTAGAAGGTGTGCCAGGAACCATCTATAGTTGTGGGACATGAACTGGAGAGCGAAAAGAATCACAAAAAATTACTGTGAACTGGTTAAAGCTGGGGATAATCTGAGGTCAGAAATAGAAACAAATCCAGAGAGAATCTCTGTGAACAGTAGACCTGGGTGGTAAATGTTGTCCAGAGCTATTCCATGGAAGGACATGGAAAATAGTAGGTATACAATTTGACTTGTAGCAGTACTGTTGTCTACTGCTATTTAAAATCTTCATCAATGCATGAGACAGTGGAAGAGTTATGTCCTTGTGAATGACAGAAAACTGAAAGAAGTTGAGAAGGTGAAGGATAGGGTTGCTTTTAGAGGTGCCTTGGCAGACTGGAAAGATGGGAGAACAGAAACATGGGGAGGTTTCAGCAAAGGTTCCTTGCAAACTCCTGCACATGAGCTGAATTAATCTCGGCATCAATGCAACCTGGGAACTGAGTAGGAGGCACTTTTTTGAGGAACAGCCTTGGGGATTGTTGTCACTGGTGAATTGTATTAAATTTATAAGCCTGAGAAGGCTGTCTGCGTGGCAGGCTCCATCAGCAAAATTGTAACCAGTAGGTTAAGGAAGATGATTATTCAGTTGTATGTGGCACTTATAACACTGTGGAATGCTCAGACCAGGTTGGGGCTCCCCATTAAGAAAAGATCAGCAAGTCGAGGAGATCGCCAGGGTGACGGGGGAACTGGAGCAGATTTTAGAGGAAATTATTCTTTCTTTTTTTTTTTTTTTGTTTTTCCCTTCCATGACTAAAGAAGAATGGTGTGTTAGATGACAGGTCAGGAGTTTTTATAAGCCCCTTCTTGTCTGTTTGCTTGGGCCATCTTTGCAAGAAATCTGAAGTTTTAGTGACACTTAGTGACACAGATGTTGGTTGAAATTTCCTGTTATCCACATACTTTCCCTATTTTTACTTGGATAAACTTGATGTGATTCAGAATAAATAAATTACCATTCGGAGGATTTGCATAGTCTATCTAGCCAATTAAATATTATGGTAGTGGTGAACCTTGAGTATGTAATAAAATAGTACTTCAATTAAGCATACTAAGAATTAATGTGTATATGTTGATATATTGTTATGGGCCAGAAATTTTATGTTTCTAATGCATTAAAAGTTCTGGCATCAAGTAGTTTTCTTAGAAGTTTATTCACAGTGTGGGTAGTACTTGCAAGCAAAACGATGCTTTTGATGAACAAGATGAGAAGGAAAGATCCAGTTTTAGAGGAAAAGAAAGCAGTTATTTAATGACAAAATCACAAGAGTGCTGAGAATTTGATTCTCTGGATGATGTGGGATGGGTTCCATCTTCGCTGTTGCATGTCTAGACGTGTTGATGTAGGTTAGTGATGCATTAGGGCTGAAGCAACAGCTACTTGAGCAAACTAAAGGATCTGGCTTAAAGGGTCTTGATTGTGGTGACTGACTTTTCTGAGGTAGATGATATTGAGAGTAGATAGAACAGATAATTGGGGAATAAAAGCGTTGATTTTTAAGTAGAAAGATGTTCATAGAAGGAGAAGTGTTATGTGATTTGAAACCAAAAATCTTGGGTTATAGAAGAACGGGATAATAAATTTGTGTCTCAACCTGCTATTGAGTGTTTCAGAAGAGTCATCAAGTATTAAAACTAAAATTTAAAAAATCAAATATGGTGACTCTTTTACATCATCCCTTGGATGATTTCCAGTCTGTTGCTTATCAGTTCTGAACACTTGATATTTTAAATTCAGAGTAATCAAATCAACATGTGTTGTTAGCTTGCTCATTTAAAGTATTCAGCCTTAGTGAATTAGGTCTAGTAATTATTTGTTTAGCTATGATATATATATATAGCAGCTGAATGGATTTGGTAGGAGCAGTGTATGTGGAATTTGTGAGAACATTTAGTTTGGCAATGTGTATGGGTGTTTTAGTGTTAAATCAGCTTGGGCATTATTGAAAATCATGAAGAAATTAATGATGCCACACACTGTCTTAAATTAGAGTGAGGTTTTCAGGTAGCCTGCGCAGCACTATGTCTACTTAATATGCAGCAGACTTGCTACCAGGTTTATGGAACATTTGGAAATGCAGATGATGCTATTTTGAGCTGCATGTATGTTATAAAGAAACCAAAACTGCAAAAATTTCATATTCAAACCAGCACAGTTACAAAACATTGAAATCTGCCTTGAACTTGCTGGTGCTTTTTATATCTCAAAGAGTTAAATTGGGAATACAGAGAGCTAGTAAGTAGCCAGTTCCCTGCTGACTAATTATAACTTGAGTGTTTACTGTCTTCCCAAGTGGTTCCGTTTATGTATTGAATTTTCAGCGGCTTCTTAAATACCCATTAACGAATTTTTAAAAAAGCAACAAAAACAAGAAACAAACCACAAACCCCATACAAACATAATGATAGGGAAACCATTTTCACTGAAAAATACAGCCGTGTATTACGTAGAAACAAAGCATGCAAACTTACTTGTTGTAATCTAGAAGGCTATACATTATTTACAACTTAGTAACAATTTTTCATATACTGTATCAACATTAAAGATTCAAGAGGAATCAGTTTTCCAAGTGTAGCACTTCTATAATGATCTTGCAACAAAAGAAAGTGTTCCCTTCCTACTGGCATCTTGCTTGAATGTCATAGGGATTTGACTGGTCAGTGATTGCTTGAACCACTGTTACCTGGGATCTTTAATTCCCTAGCTGATCCCTAGATACAGATATACACATCTATGCAGTTGGAACAGTCCCCATGCTCCCATCCCTCAAAATAATGATCCCAGCACCCTGTGTGCTTTTGACTAATTATGTCCCTTATGTTTACTCTCCCTGCCTCCCTCTGCCTCAGTGCTTTGAATACATATATTCAGCATATATTCAGATTAATTTTGTGCAGTGCTGTGCGTGTGATCTGAAGAGCTGTGAGACAGACCTTTCCGTTTGTGACCATCCTGGTTATCTCCCTTTAATTATTTTTAATCTACCTGTGATGCCATGTGCTGCTGTAGATTGTGGATTGTAAATGTTAAATGTAAATGTTAAAATGTGTCCACTTAGCTAGCTGTTCAATTCTTGTTGTAGTCAATCTGATTAATTATGGGATATGCTATATTAAATTACAGGGGCCTTCACGTAGTATGGACAATGAAGTATATGTCTACTTAATATGTATGCAGTCTGTTATAAAATTTTGGTGAGCATTATTCTCTAAATTGGTACAAGTCTTTCTCATGATTTGTTAAAACAATATTAGAGCTTATTTCTAATTAGGCTTCTTTGTCTCACAGTCTGTGGAAACTGTGACTATATTCACTTGAATACACCTCTAGAAGAAGAAATGAAGATTAATCTGTTTCCAACCAATGACTTCTGTCATTCTCAGAAACTTTTCACCTTCCTGCTTACTTTCAGTTCTAATTTTTACCTTGAGAATGTAAGATATGCAGGAAGGGGGGAAGCCACTTCACATGTTGCATCCATTTTCATACTCTTGTTTATTCTTAAAGAAGAAAAGGGATATGAAAGAGCAGCACAAAGAGTGCCACCTTTAGAAGATATTTATTTAATTTGCATGGTTGGAGTGTTCTGAGACTAAATGTAATGAAATAATTTGCAAAATAATGCTGGTAGAAATTAAGTAACCTTCAAAATTTGCTTGAAAAAGCTAGCATAAACCTGACAAACATAAATAAATGGAAAAGCTTTATTCAGATCTTTCTGTTTGGGTTTTCTGAGAAAACTTATTGTCCTGAGTCAATTTTTATATTGCTGACAGTGATTTAGATGCTACCTAGTGCTATTGTGCTCACTTAGTTTGTATTTGTGTTGCATTAGGTCTTTAGAATCCATAGAAAAGGAAACAATTATCAGAAAACAACATTCATGACTTTTTAACTGCCAAGCAGAGCTAACATCATATTTGCCTGTTGTATAGCGCAGGTAGATATGCCACATCATTTGTGGCACATCATTTTGGTTTTAACCCAAGTGTCTCTCTTTTTTTCCTTCAACAGACTCGGAGCATTCATATTACAACTTAATTTTGAAGAAAGCAGGACAATTTTTATCCAATTTGCAAATCAACCTGTTGAAGTTTGCACTTTCCATACGGGCATATTCTCCAACTGTTCAGATGTTTCAGCAGGTGACTGTTTTATCTGATATATTTGATACATGATTTTCTGTGATACTTTGGCTGCATAATGAGAAGTGTTCATTATGATAGTTCAGTAAAATATATTCCAATGTTATTTGTAATTGTACATGATCAGTTTATGCAGGTGATATGCTAGTTATATTGAAAGGAATAAATGTTCATGCCTAATGGCATGGATAGCATTTTCAGGGCAGAGTTTTTGAAATGCTTAATTTTTAAAACTCAGATTATTTGAAGGTGTTTCTTTTTGTCATTGCTTTAAGTAATCTTACAGGAATTCAGACATTCACAAAGTAGGAAATTTCCTGTAGTTTAAAGTAATTTATATTGGCTATTTAGTGGACTTCTCTCTTTGTACTAGTTTGAAAATTTGTAGAATAAAATAGTCAAATCCCTGATTTGTTAATAAAAAACTGGGAGTGCATAAATTCACTTTGCCTCCAGCCTTAAGCTGCTTCTCCTCTTTTTAGCAATGCCACCTTCAAGATAAAGTGAGAAATCCATGTTTCTAAAAGATAATAAGCTATAAGAAAGTTAAGGTTTTTTACCAGTGTTCTCTAGAGGGCTATTGTAATCTCAGGCTTATTTCTTTCCATTTTTATCTTTTGGTTTGTGAAGTTGGAGTCATGGATACGCAGTTGTATAATTCCCTTTTAACCAAAAAAAAAAAAAGAAGGCAAGCAGTTGGGAAGGAGAGAGAACCAAAAATTGATGTTAATTGTTTCAGTTTTATTGATTATCAGTCAGATCTTTATATATTAACATGATTACTGATGACAGCTAAGCTTAAAAATATTTCAGACTACAGGCTGTGATTTCAGCTTGTGGAGATTTCTCAGTTCCATCTTACAGAACATAAATGGACTTACATTTTATGGAGCAAAACTGCTTTTGATAGACTATGTCTAAAAACGTTGTAAGATCTTAATGCTCTAATATTTTTCATTACTTCTTTCACATGTACCCAATTTTGAATGGGCTTAATTAGAAAAAAAGCTCTGTGGCAGATGTTGAGTTATTTTAATCAAAGGGATGTGAGTTTAAGTTGAAGTGCAATCAAAGCATTCTGGTTGAGTATAATTGTTGAAATATTAGATTGCAGCTGATGAACCTCCACCAGAAAGCTGCAGTGCATTTGTGGTTATACATGAGAAGCACACCTGTAAGACTAATGAAATAAAAAAGCTGCTGAAGAAGGCTACTAAGAGGTAAATGTAATGATCTGTTTTAAGAGGAAAAATAGATTACTTAAGAGGAAAATGTATTATTGGATACATACTTTTGATTTTTTTTGAAATTTTTTTATGGGCTAAGCCCATAAATCCCTGATTGATATTGAAAGATGTAACTGCTCAACAAATGCTTTATTTTAAGAGTTACTTTTGGTTTTGAAATATTTTAAACACTTTCTGCTATGAGAACTTATGAGTTATGAATCAAAGTAGAATTTTTTTTTTAAAGGTGATTTTTCTCCTCAGAGGACATGGATAATGTTGTATTTCTTCCCCTTTTTTGGGTATTTCCCCTTTTGTGAGTATGAGATAGTAAAGTATGTTATAGTGAACTTTCTATACTACCTTACATTTAATGTGTCGGAGAGGGTACTTCTGCTGGCAAACCTTTGTAAGTAGTCAGTGCTTCTGCATTTCAGCTTTTCTGGATGGCAAGAGATTGTTACAGGAATGGAAAAGGAGACTACCTCAGCTGATATAACCTTTCCTTACCTTGTGTCAGACCTTGCATCTCTCAAGCTTTCCTGCAAGCTTTGTCTTGTAGGAACTAGCATCAGTCCAGAATTAATTTGGGCCATAAAGTAACATAAAACTTATCAAAATAGCAAATAATAAATTAAAGCAAAATATTTAATCTCTCTAAAAAATAATATGTATTTTTTCAGGACTTCTGTGTAGCTCTTTTGACGTTTGTCTGTTTTTTCCTCCAATGTTTAGGGTCGTTATAATTCATTAGTGTCCATACCCTTGACCACTTCATGGAGATGTGTAAAGCTGAAAGATGATTTAGTAGGGCATATTTCTTGGATTTTGCTTTCTACCAAATATAAATTGGGGGGAAAAAAGCCCAAAAACATATAAACTTGTCCCTTTGGGGATGATTACTTATGTAAACAATTTTGTGTTCTACACATGATTTATGGTGGTTTTGAAGTCCATTGATAAACTTACAACCTACTAAATCATTGTCTTTTGCTTGCTCGATAGCCAGGGTTTCTGCAAAACCACTTAACTGTCTAGATTGCCATATCCCATTTCAAACTATTGCATTATGCCTAATAAAGGTATCTCACAGTCTTACATAAAGTATTTGTACTATATTTTTGCTTATAAAATTATGATGAATTCTTCTAGTGTTGCATTAAGGCATTATAAGACCTTAACATTTTAACTCAGTATCTGAATATGGTCTTTTGCTACAGCAGTTCATTGGATTCAGCACGTTCTCCTTTTGGGAAATACTATCCCCAAATTTAAACAAGATTCTGGAAGTTCATTATACTAAACAATAGAATCTAGAAGGTGTCAGAATTGAAAGAGGCTTCTAGGAATCCTTAACTTTAAGAACTCACAAGAAAACCTAAGTTCTTTCTATTACATTCTTGTAACATTTCAGATAGTTTTGTGCTCACCAGTGATATTCAAACTTTCAGAGCTGCAAGGACAAATCTTGATAGATTTCCCTCCCTTGGTCAGTGGCTGAGTCACTCTAATATTTTAAAGTTCCTAGAGCTAAACTTTGAGAAAAACACATTCACTTTAAGCTAATTGTTTCTACTGTTGTTTCTAGTTGTGTCCTTGAAGGCTTTGGATGTTCCAAAGCAAAATCTTCTGTGTTTAAATAGTTGGGATTGCTTACCTTGTTAATTGTCCAAAACGGGACACTGAGATCTCTGGGGCAGTTGTTGCTAAGAGCAGAGGCATTGATGAGAGCCCAGATTTTGCTCCAGTCAGTGCCTTAAGCTTGTCTGTATGCTTGTCTGTCTGTCCATCACATTACTTCTGTACCCTATGTTGGCAACTGTCAAGGCAAGCATATAGTTGCCTGTAGTATACCCTAGTAACTGATTAGCAAGTGCAGAATTCCACATCCACTTCTTTTTTTTAATCTTTTTTAGTCTGCCCACCTGCTGTTCCTTCCCTTTCATGCAGCCTTCTCATGAGAATCTCTTATGGCAGGAAATAAATTAACTTTCATCTCTAAGAGCAAGAGGATCAATTACTTCTTGCTACTATTCACTGTTGAAGAGAAACAGAGACCGGTGGCTTATCTTGGATTTACAAGGGCTGAACACTTTAATTCTTCAATCCAAGGTCATTATAGTTAGCTCTCTGCAGTGCTATTTCACTGCAGTGCTTAATTTTTTAGTGAAGCTTGGTCATTATGGTATAAAATTCTTCCTTTGAGACTGTCTATATTCCAGAAAGTCATGGCAGCCCTTAGTACTCACCTTTTGAGAACAGGAGTCGTTCTGCTATATGTAGGTGAGTAATTAAGGAAAGAAAGGCTCCCTTGATTTATGTTTTCCACTCTCTAGAAATAACCATGGCAGTTCTACAGGACAGCTGGTGAGGGAATCTTTGCTAGAGTATGTAGCAATAGGACACAGGTTAGTGGTTTTGAACTAGAGGAGGGTAGGTTTAGGAAAAAGATTTTCATCATAAGTGTGTTGAGGCACTGGAACAGGTTGCCCAAAGAGGTGGTGGAGGCCTCATCCCTGGAGACATTCAAGGCTAGGCTTGAGCAACCTGATATAGTGCAGGATGTCCCTTCTCACTGCAGGAGGGTTGGACTAGATGGCCTTTGATCATCCTTTCCAACTCTATGATATTCGGAAAATTTGCATGACAGAAATTGTGGAGTGTGGAGTTCTGCCCACACCTTTCCAGTTTGACTTTTCAATGAGCACCCACTCCACACATTTCCATTGTGCTAGGTTGGAATTTCTCATTTCATGGAGAGGTTGAGAGGGAGTTTAATGGTCTTTGAAGTGTAACTATGAAAAAGGAACTTTAGAGAAGAATTAGCATTAGTATATTACTCAACTGTACTTCCTGTTACTTTTCCATCTCTCCAAGGTTTTATTCAAAAGGATGTTTGTAGTCATCAAAGCCATCATTGCAGGTATAGAGAGTGTAACTTCTCTACAGTCATGGCCTTCAATAAGGAGGTACGCAATCAAAATTAGTAAAATTAGGTAAATCAAAAGAGCTTAATGGTGTAAGAGAGGCATAATCCTAGTGTGTGTTGGCAGCTTTATCAGATGACTCAAATCTTCTATCCCTCTGCTGCTCTGTTACTCATCAGTCTGATCTGTGTGGCTCTATAAAATGTAATGTACCATCTAAATGCACAAAATATCAAAGTGCTGTGCTTCTCACTGGCTCTTTGTGCTGTGATTTGGTAAAATGTATTAATTTATAGTTCATAATTTTTCATTTTATTGAGCATTAATTTGAAAACTTGTACTTGAAGTTCTTTCGGGGAGAAATTATTTTGGAGTGATTATAAGATAGCTTATGTTCTTCTAAAATATAAACTCTTAATTGTTCTTCAATTATGAAGCAGAAAAACTGCCAGTACTTTTATTTTCTAAATATATAATATCACAATTACTTGTTTTTAAAACCAGACCCAGGCCCTATCTTTTTAAGGGAGATCATAAATTCCCAACTCTCAAAGAGGATGGTCCAGTGGTAATTCTTTATGCAGAAATGGGTACAAAAGACTTTGTCAAATTCCACAAGATTTTATCTGAGAAAGCGCAAAAGGAGGAAATTGTTTATGTTCTCCGGCATTATGTTCAGGTATGCAATTCAAATAAACATTGTTTCAGTAAACTCTTAGTATTCTATATTTATTTTGCTTACTCTCTGACAAAACATTTTCTACATTTAGTTTTGCATTTGCCTAAATTGTGTGCAATATATATTCTAATTTTATATATTCTAATGTTGAACTAAGACAAACTTTGAAGCTGAGAAAGTCTGATATTATTACCTAGTCCTGCATGCATGCCCTTGTTTGCTTTTCTGATTGTCTGCAACACACCTTTATTAGGTCATGTGTCTGCTTTTTTTGCATTGTACGGAGATCTTGAGTGAATCTTGGTACAGCATACTGAACATAGTAATAATAGGAATTAGAATATGGGGAGCAGAATAGAAATTCAAGATGAAAATTCATAATTCGCAATGTAGTCTCAGGTGTTCATTGTAGTACAACAGCATGGGCTATCACATTCAACATCATTGACCAATTTTTTGGCATGTTGCACAGCCTTGGTATTTTAAATGTAATGTTTCCAAATGCTTTCTTAATTTACACTTGTCTGTGAAACAATACAACAGGAATGCTAGTACATGGAACTGTATTGTCCCCAATTTTGATTATTAGAAGGTTTCTGTAATTTGTATTCAAAGTACAGCTTTGAAATAGTGCAGTTAGTACAAGAATAATCTGATGCAAAGTGAGAGGTTGATGTGATTTATGTAGTCCAGGCATTTCGGGAAGATCAGATCCATAGTTTGCAGATGACTGAGTTATTTGCTCACCATAATGAAATAGGGAATTTGAGGAAACCAATCTTAAATGCCAAGCTGTGTGGAAATAGTTTTTACTGAACTTTCTGTTCTTTTGTGCCCTCTTCTTTTCTTTTTTTTTCTTTTAAGAAGAAAATTTTTTTTGACAAAATACTTTGTCTTCTTGCTCTGACTGACTCGTGCATCATGATCTCCCCACATGCCTGTTTTCTTCCCCCCTGCGGTTTTTATTTCTTCACAGCGTGCTTCCCTCTTCCTCCTTCCTCACAACTTCCACTTTTAATCCTTTCTTTGCACTGAGAGGGATTCTCCCTCCTTTTTTACATTAAATACCATAAGAGGGAGCATTGAGAGGAAAAGAGTTACAGCCTTTCTGCTCTTTATATTTTTTTGTCCATTATCACCAAGACTTCTTGGGGAGTTCAGTGCACTCTGCATTGAGATTCACTTGGAGGACCAACAGAGAAAACTCCTTGCCTTGCTGGCTTTTTCAACTGTGGGCTGGAGGATTCTTTACATAGAAAAATTCTCAGAAGTTGTAAACTCAAGCCAAAAAGCTTTCAAGCGCTTCATGTATGTAAATTGCATTTTGGAAATGGAATTTTCATACTTTTTTTGGGGAAGTTAGGGAGCATTTTTCAGAAATACGTATACTCTGAGTGATTGCACTGTTGAATGTTAAACATCCACTCCAAAGTTAGAAATACTTGGTTTTTTGTTTTTAGTATGTGGCAACCTAAGTGATATTTTGGAAGAGGGGAGATTCAGGCTAGATATAAGAAAGAAATACTTTATGGTGAGGGTGGTGAGACACTAGAACAGGTTGCCCAGAGAGGTTGTGGATGCCCCCTCTCTGGAGGGGTTTAAGGCCAGGCTGGACAATGCACTTAGCAACCTGGTCTAGTGGGAGATGTCCCTGCCTATGTTTGGAACTCAATGGTGTTTAACGTCCCTTCCAACCCAAACTATTCTATGGTCTTAATGTTTTCTTAATTCTCCTTGGCAGAAAATTATTAACTCTTCCATCAGAACTTTTTTAAGGAACAAGCCTACAAGCCTGATGTAGAAATAGATAATTTCCTCCTAAGATGCTGAAATCTGCTAAAATTACAAATAAATGAAAAACAGGTTAAAAATGTGAATAGTAATTGTATAGGGTTGTATCAGCTCTGCCTGTTCTAGTCCTTCCTCAGATATTATTTAAAGTTACTACAATTTTGACTGCTTTCATGTGATCTGCAGAAGATAAATTCCTTGCTTTGTTACACGCTTTCTCAGTTCACTATTGATGCACCTTTTATGACCCTTAATTTGTGTTTGATGTAGCATTTTGTAAATACTGGGGTTTAAGTTACTGGTTTTTTTGTTCTTTTAAATTGATACCATCAAACAGAAACCAAGTACTAGAAAAATGTATTTATCTGGATATGGTGTAGAGCTTGCAATAAAGAGCACAGAATATAAAGCGGTTGATGACATACAGGTTAAAGGTATGTTGAGTTTTTTTATACATTATGACCTATTGGTGAATCTGCTAAAATATGTTACAGTCTTCAGTTGTAGAGTCAATGATGTTTTGAAAGTCATACTTTTAATTTATCTTTACAGAAGGAAATCTTGGCATTGGAAAGTAGTATGTCAAAATATATGCAAATATTTCTAAACAGCTGTGCTTAGAACAGAATTCATTACCTAACCTGTAATTATTGTTATCTGGAGCTTTATTTCAAAATGTAACACATTTCTTTCTTTTTTCAGTAGGTATAAGAGTGTTAACATCTTGTAGTTAAATTACTTTGTTTGCTGTCATCGCGAATACATTAGAGGTTAGAGCTTCCCTACTGTGTTTCAGGGCTAGGTTCCTAAATTTCTGTAGAAAGTGGTTTCAGCACAGAAGATGTACTCTATCATAGCATTTGTGTTCAGTATATTTCACTACATGTTGAAACACCTGTCCCAGAAAGTACTAGCTATAGCATCCTGACAGTGAGAAATTCCGTAGCATAGAGATTTAGAAGATTTAAGGGAAGTTAACTTTCTTCTCGTAAGAGTAAGGTTTAATAGCTTTTAAGAAACAGAAAATAGTTTAATACTTTTTCAAGGGAAAGCAACCAATCTCTGACTTGGATCAAATGGTAGCTGGAGACTCAAGTGCTTTGAAGTCATGGTTTTCTAGCATAATACTGGTAGTAGAAGGCTGGTAAAGAGCTATATCTCACTACTTAATCAAACTGAGAAGTGCTATTTTGGGAAGCATATTATTGAAACATATTAATTTAATTTGTGTAAAAAACGTAAGTACTGGGTGAATGATATTTAATAATTATTTCAAATGCCACTAATGTAAAGTAATTTATTCTGATGCTAAAATATGAATGCATAAGTATAAATCTATTTGAAGTTAAGTCCAGAAATAAAAACTTCCTGTTTGCATGCTTCTAACAGTTTTATAATTCATTAGAGCATAATACTTCATTAACTCTCTTGTTTTCAATTGTCTATATGTGGCATGTGTTCAGGATCAAATGATACAAAAGAAGTGGAAGATGAGGAGGAGGATGAAGAAAGTGATGTCCAAGGATTTCTCTTTGGCAGATTAAAGTGAGTTGACATCAGTTATAAGTTCTGCATTAGTTTCTGAAACATGAACCAAAATAAATCCTTTTATAGAAATAGATTTATGTTGAAAATTTGCTATTGGTGAAAATTCTGTTTCATTTTTTGTGTGTGTTGTGAAGTGTTAAGATGCAACAGTTGTTTATTTATTTAATTTGGTTTAGTTTTTGAATTCTCTAGTACTATGTATCGGAAACTGTTTTTGAAGTTAAACAGATCTTTCTGAGCAACAGTCTAAAAATCTTAAATACAAATATTTGTTGTTCTAAGCTAACACTTAAGTTGCTATTACTTCTGTTTACAGATAATTAGAATCAAAATGGTGGTTTTCCAAGTGCAAGCAGTAACACAACAAATACAAAGCCATGTGTTGGTTTTTTTTAACATAAGGTGTTTTCAAGCTTGTTAGGTATTGGTTTCTTAGGGTTAAGGAGTGATATTTCATGGAAGATATGCTTATTGTAAATGTCATCTTATTTTGGAATTTTTGAATTTGTATTCTGTTCTGGCAGGAACTCTTTTTATCTCCAAGTTACAATCTGTTAGCACAAGCGTGATGCTGCCTTATTGAGGGCTGTGGGCTGCTTCTGGTTCTCTGATGGATTATTTCATGATTGCTGTCAGCAGTACTCCTTCCATTTCCCTGTAATAGGTCCATGCAGTGAATCATAAATTTTGGCTCGCTCTTCAAGAAGAAACTCAAGAGTGAGAGTCTTCTCTAAGGAATTCTCTCTTATTTTTTTAAAGTAAAAAGTAAACTTATTTGTAGGTATTCTTATCAACTGTAAGTCTTCATGGAGTTTAGCATTGCTAATGCTATCTATATTCTTGAGAGGACATCCCCTTTTTGGCTTTTGAAAAGGAAATGCATTGAGGTAGAAGTAGGCTCAGATCTGCAGGCTTCCTTGTTTGCTTCTGCTATCTAAAGGTTTTCCACAGCAGAGAGTGTCAAATGTTTGTCATATTTTTCTGTGCTTTTTTGTTCTTGGACTGTGCTACATTTAGCTAAACTTATGTTCTTGTTCTTATGTTGGACTGGGGCTAATGTCAGAAGCTGAATATTCCCCAGCCTTCTTGATAGTGTTTTTAAACTTTAAAATTCGTTTTTCTTCCCCTTTTCATAATGGAGATGTTTCAGTCTTCTTTAAATTATCCCTCAGTTGTAGCCATATTAAAGGTAACATTTTTCTCCACTGATAAATAGGTAACAGGTGTAGGCAGAAGACAAAAAAAATCTTAGAAATTTAACCATTTGCTTCTTCAAATTAATATACTCAATCCTATATCGGAATATGTATCCATAGAAAAACAAGTTTTGACTTGTCATTAAGTGTGCTGAATTTTTTGCCCATGGTGATATTAAGTGAACAAGAGAAATAAAGAACCAATCATCAGTGCTTATCTTAGTTAGGGTTTTCAGCTGGGTCTTATTTGTGAATTGTCTTGCAGTCACAGAAAAACAGAAATCTGAATAGAAAAAAAGTCATGAAAGTAAATATGCAAAGAAGGTTGTAAAAACAGTAAATAAGAACAACGAAGTTAAAAGCTTGCTATGTCATAAAGCGATTTCCAGGAGTATGAACTATATTTACAATTAAGAAATAAAGGCTTTTTTTTCTCTTTGCTTCCCTTTTTCAGATGAGTACTTGGATTATATTTTTCTTTTTTAATGTGTAAAGCAGTAGTTAATAACATGAAACAGCTAATAAAGTGAGGGAGGAGAGATTCCTTGTGAAACTTCTTAGTATCTAACATAAAATATGAAATATTACAGAGGTTAAAGCAAGAAATCTAAAGTATAAAGACTTATAACAACTATTGTACTTCTTATTTTGTACTTCTAGTAGAAGAGTCTTTAAAATTCTAGTGATTAATGTTGGAGGTGTCTTTTTGCAGGCTGACGTCTTTGACCTCAAAACTTTTTTGTCCAATTATGTTTTCAAAAAAGTAGTCAGGCTTTTGGGCACCACATCCTTCTTCAGTTTTGCCCAGCGTTTTGCATGCTTAGTAGTTTGATTTCTGTCAGTGATGTTTATTCGTAAAATATGTTCCCCACATTGACTTCCTTATATCTTTTGTAGATAATACAACAAAATCTGTATCAATGTAGTTAATCTACCTTACTGTTAAGTATACATTATGCTGTATTAAATCAGCTATGCAGCTAATTGTGTGTTAATATATGTTAATACTATATAATCTTTGTGTATCTTTATTCCATCAAAACTTACGTAACAAGGTATGAGATATATTACTGCAAAGGAATTGAACTCCTTTCAATTAAACAGGTTTTAATCCTTAGGAATTGCCTCTTCTCTCCCCAAGTGATCACTTCTCTTGTAATAATCAGTTAAAATCTTAACTCTTGCTTTTTACCCTGAAGATATAGTTTTAGCTGTGAGCAATACAATTGATAAAACCAGACATTGTCAATGATATTCTTTTTCCTTTTAAAAAAATTATTTATTGTAGACAGAGGCATCCCGATCTGAGAAATAATCTGAAAGAGTTTAAAAAACATCTAATTGAAACTACCAACAACATGGAACCATTGAAAGTTTGGGAACTGCAGGGTATGTACGGCATTTTTCTGAATTAATACAGTGATCTGGTTAATTTTGCTTCATTATGTTCATGCATCATTATTATGATAAATATTTCTTCTGAGAAGAGATGTGTGTTTTCATAAAAAAGCGGTATTATATCAAGTGTTTAAGAGGAATGCAGTGAAGTGTTGAGATGCAATTTGGCTTGTGAGAAGTATGTTCAGGGCCTTTCCAGACAGGGCATCTTCAGTCTATTCTTTGATACTCTCACCCTTGACATAACTGGCTGTTTTCTCTAGTTTATTCTTAATGACTACTGACAGTGGCTGAGTTAAGGGCTCAGATAATCTCCGATTTCCTTTAATTAGCTTCCAAGTGAAAATGTAACTAAATTTAACCAAACCTCCTTCAGTTGTGGGGCATAGTTCTATTAATAAATTTCCCTAAACACTATTCAGTAGTCTTTCAGGAGCCTTATATTTTAGGTAAGTAATTAGAGTTACTGTTTATAGTGCGAAATGATACACAGAGTACTTGTGGTATTGCCTTCAATAACTCATTCACAGAATCACAGAATGTCAGGATTTGGAAGGGACCTCAAGAGATCGTGTAGTCTAATCCACCTGCTAGAACAGGAACACCTAAGTCAGGTCAGACAGGATTATGTCCAGGCAGGTTTTGAATGTCTCTAGAGAAGGAGACTCCACAACCTCTCTGGGCAGCCTGTTCTAGTGTTCTGTTACCCTCACTGTGAAAAAGTTTTTTCTCATAATTCTGTGCAACCTCCTATGTTCCAGCTTGCTGCATGAACACCCTCTTGACCTCTAGTGTTTCATTAGCTTTCAAAGAATACTTTGAGATCTGCTCTAAGCACAGGATCATATTTTCCCCAAGGTGCCCTACACCACACTCTCAACTGTGTTAGGGTGCTGCTAAGGGGAGGTCTGTAAGTGACAGTCCAGTCCTGGACCAGAGATAACCAAGAGGGTATAATTAACATGTCAGTTTGCCTCAGTGGGATTTGAATATCTGTGCTCTAAGCTACTGTGGCTGTTGAAAGGGTTCTGAAAGGTTCTTTTTGAGAGCCTTAATCTCTTTATGTGCTTTATTAAAAGCACTAAGCAATATCAAGTTAATCTTCCACCTCTCAAACTCACCTTCTTTTCTGGCCAAGATGTAGCTTATTGGGCTGAATGACCAATGCATTCTTACTGGTTTTCTTCAGCTTTTTAATTGCTTCAGAAACATGGTGCATACTTCTATGGAGCAGTATCCTCTATGATTTTCTACCCAGCACTTTTCACTGAATGTGACCTTCTACGTTTAACATCTGACTTCAGAAGGTTTTCTGAGAAGTCCTGGACCTGGAAAGATGTTATTCTTTACTACAGTTATGAGTGTCTGTGTGTTGGTGTGTATCAAGGTTTGAGCATGATATCCTTGTGCTAGTGGTGCAGTACACAATTGTCTGTTTATAATTGTGGTTCTGTAAACTTAGAAGTTATGTGTGCAATGTGTGTGCTCTGGATGGATAAACAGAATTCTGTAGGAAAGGCTGATTTTGGTATTTTCAACTTTTAGGTGCCCATTATTTGACGTTAATAATATTACTTCATAATCTTTTATAATGTATAATTGAAGCATAAAAATCTTAATAGAAGTGTGCATACAGAACAGTATTTTGACTGTTAGCAGTGTTGATGGAGAATATTTCCAATGATTTTTTTTTTGGTTTTCACAGATCTTAGTTTTCAAGCAGCTGCTCGAATTATGTCTGCCCCAGTTTATGATGCCTTAAAGGTAATGAAGGATATAGCTCAGAACTTCCCTGTTAGAGCCAGGTATGATACTTAAACTTATTTTTCAAATACTGGTCTTGTGCTTGATCTTGAATTTAATGACAGCAGTACATATTTATGTCCAAATCCTGCCGTTAGATATGCATGTTTTACAGTGTGCTGGATGGATTCCTGGCAATTTCATCAAGTAGAAAATAACTCCTGGCAGAGCTCATGATCAGTCTCTTGAATGTTCCCACCCTGATGCAGGAGATGTCATGAAGGCTTCCTAATCCATCAGGCACTTATGGTTGAATGCCTGTTCGTCTCTGCTTTTACTGGAATAATATTTTCCCAGATGGAAAACTCTGTTGAATTAATAGCAAATCTACTCACAGTAGGAAGAAACAAAATTCTATTAATAAATTTCATAGAGGACCCACCCACATTAATTCTAAGCATGGCATTGCTGATAAGATGCCATTGTTTTACCTGGGAAGGCAGCAGATTACTTATAAAAAGATCAAGATAAATATTAAATCAATGAAGAACACTTTTCTCTGTACTAATATAAAAATTGCTGTTCCTGCAAGCTAATTGTATTGTAATTGAGAAATGCTTTTCTTCATATTTAATAAGTCCTTTATGCAATCCTATGAGCAATATTTGAATTGCTGAATTAAATATGATGCTAAACAGAGTTCTTAACTCAGAGTGCTTTCACAATTTACAACTCTTGTTTAATTATCTCGGTGTTTCATTCTCACCACTGATTTTGTTAGAGAAAACCTGCACTGCAATTGAAAAACTACCTTTGTAACATCTTGTTTCAAGGAAGAAAAATAATTTCAAATCGCCTAAAACATAATTATTGCTAATACCATTGAAATGGTAAGGTGCAATTTACACTTAGATTAGCAAACAGAAAATGCTTTCCATTAGAAGTAGTGGAATCGTATATAATGATGAATTTCAAGGCTAGTTCTGTTCTTTAAAGGACAGGGAAAAGTCAGTTTAAAGTATGCTAGATGACATTTAAATCTCTGATTTAAAAAGTCATTTAATTGTTACATCCCCTCTGACTCCCGCTGTGTGTTTGTAGCATTATAGCACAATTGCTTTTCAAATATTTCATTTTTATGGGTAAAAGCATAAGATGACTTCAGGATTATTAAAAGCGGAATTGCAGTTTAAGTCCTGTATAATTTATTCTAATATGCTAATCTTGCATGCTATTTTTAGTAAGAAATATTATGAATATTTAAATAAAGTTAGTAGGTCTGCATTGACAACAAACAGACTTAAATCAAAGGAGCATCGTGTAAAAACAGTGCACACAATCTATTTTCCCTAGTGATATAATCATACTTAACCTGCTGAGTCACAAATACTAGTTTGGAAAAAAAACCCACCCCAGAATAACCAGAAAATGAAAAGGTATTGCTTAATCACTTTGGATGGAAAACTGGTCATTGTAATAATAGCTTTTCAAAATGTATTCCATTTCACACAGTTTACATATTAAATCATCCATTTTTTAGTTATGCAAATTTTGCTTTGAAAAGACTGTATAAAAATTTTAGAACTATGGTTATTAAAAGAAGCCTAAAGACTTAAGAACTGAAGAGTTCCTTAAACCATAAAAGAACTTCTGCAAGTTTCATCCTCTCTCTAGTTTATAATCTGCGTTTTTGCGTCTCAGTATTTCCAGTTGAAAAGTTTAGTCTGAGATAGATTGTACAAAATGTCATCAGATGTAGGCATTGTAAGAGCTGACATATGTCATGGCAGTATTTTGATGATTCATTTTCTAGGATATTTTTCATCTTTCATATATTGTATATGTATCATAAATCTCTGGATTTGAAGAATACAGTAGCAATAATTTTAATACTGTTTTTCTTGCTGTCTATTCATCATTCATGAATGTTAAAATTAGGAGCATGTGCAAAGTTTTCTTTTTCCCCCTGTTATGCAGTACTTTATAGCTACATGTTCTTCCAGATCAGAGTAAAGATGCATAAATTTTTGTGAAATATTATAACTTTAAGGTCATACAAGAACATTTCTATGTCATTGGAATGATAATTACTATCCCCTTACATACAGTGAGGTGTTTCTGTTTGGTAGTCTTTAGCGCTGTGTATTTAGAAGAGCTGTGCATGAAACTTCATAAAGCTTTTGACAAATAAAACAGAAGACTGAACCGAGAGTGAAGTAATACATTTCACAGGTGTTTTTGCAGTTGTTACCTCAAATTCTTAGGATGTCCTTCTGAAACATTTGACCATCGCATTTTTTTCTTAAAATCTTACTAGGAACCTTCATTATCAACAGCCATGCATAAACACACAACTAGTCTACAGTTCATTAATATATGTTTCCTATTATCAAAAAAAGCTATTGGTAAAGCTTACCTTTTAATGGTAAATATCCTACTTCCTCTCTAATGGTGGGCCATCTTTGTCTTCTCTTTTCGACCTTTTTATTATTTTCACTTTCATTTTTATGTTTCTGACTTAATATTCAAGCTATTTGGAAAGATTTAAGTTATTCTTTTTACCTGTGCAGCTTTTATCATCTGTGTATGCAGAATGAAGCAGTAATCCTGAGAGCTGCAAGCTTGTACTATTTATCTTGACTTTAGCAAGATAAAAATCCAAACCTTTTTTCCTTAAAATATGTTTTACTTAAGGACTCTAAAACTATTGCTATGAATTCAGAGTAATGGTTGTAGTAATACTGCCATACATTAAATTTCCATCTTGCTATGAAGTCCTTCTGTTGAGTAGCTGTTTTGCTTACTGGCTATGTAAATATATTTCCCATCAGCGTAATTCCCATCAGTTGTTCTTTTAATGAGAAATTCCTTAGTGTTCCTAAATTATGTCTTTTGCTAGCAGAAGTTCCCTTGAAGCAATATCCTACTTAGTTTTTGAAACTTCTACTTGATAGCCTTCCTAAATCTTCTCCATTTTGCCAAATTAAAATTTGGCTTCATATAATTTTTTCTTTGTGCTTGCACTCCTAAAATCTTAATCACAACCATAATATTTTCTTGAAATCACAACCAACACCAAAGAAGTTATTTATTAAGCTCATCCTCCAATGACAGCTGTAATAACATATTAAAACCATGTTGACTGTTTTTAGGACTGTTTTTGACATCACAGTTTGAATTACATCTTTCTCCTTTCACCAGATCAATGACCAGAGTGGCTGTAGACAAGAAACTGCGCAATGAAATAGAAGAAAATCAGAAGGTTTGTTTTTATTTCTTTCAATGAACATTTTGAATACTATTATCACAATACTGGTTTTGGAGAAATTTATTAGTGTCAGAACTTTTACATGGTTTTTATTGGAGGAAAAGAGATAATTGTTCTAAATACCTTTTATTTAAAGAAATTACATTGAAATAATTTCACTTTCTCACTATCTACTGCTATTAGTACTTTTTCCCTGTCCTCTTTTGATTTAACAGAATTTGGCAAGGACAAACAATTTTTATGGAGTGTTATGTTCAGTCATAAATTATATTCTGTGAAAACAAAATAGGTATCAGTTAATTTTTTAGAGCTCTGGTGTTCACTCTAAGCCTGCTGCTTATGTTGTGTTCAGCCCTTGCTAGCTTTGAGGTTTCCACAACCTCACTTGAGTATACAACTTATCTGAAAAGTATTTTGAACTTCACCTGTGGTAAATGTTGAATTTATTTTCATCCTTGATGCTTTGCATCTTTTGTGTATCACATAAGTTCACGCAACCTTGACCGATCAGATGCCAGAGAGTGTTTATAGAGTTCATGACATCTGTCATATTTTCTGTCTCAGTTCAGAGGCTGAATTTTCAAGTTGAATGCTTAAATTGAGCATTGGCCATCGTGGTTTTAGGACTGGTTACATGAAAGGACATCTGTAGCACTCTCCTTTGTCTTGAAAATACTTAGTTTCATGTGATGTTGAGACTGACAAACTACTATAGAGAAAGAGATTTATTTATTGTAGTGCTCCTGTATTTTTGCTGTGTTTCCCTGTACCATTTTGCTTTGAAACCATTCCAGCTGTTTCGTCTTGTCTTGCTGAGATTAATCTATCCATAGAGAATGTTTTTCCAGTTTCTTCCACCTTGAAAAAGACTGAAAGCAGACAGTGTCCCTACTGCACTCATGCTGCCTTCTCATAAGGTGCTTGTCATCTCCATTGTAGCAAAAATCTCAGATAAATGTTAGAATTCTCTACCATTCAAAACTATTGTAAGGCTTTCCATTCTTGATTATTTCCTGCCCAAATGCTGACAAGCTCAAGTGTTGCATCCTTGTCAGTGCTGATGCAAAGAATTTTGAGGTTTTTTATGTCCATAGGTGACTGCATGTGGGACCGATGTATTGAGAAAACCATTCACCTTCTTGAGCCCTCTAGCTTTCTTGTATGCAGAGTGCACGTGTGATTCTTGGGTTGCCACAGAGATCTTAGAGTGGGCAGACCCTTTGTTTCTTGTACTAGTGAGAAGTGCAAGATTTTCCTCGAGGCCAAATCAGTATCTGCACCCCATTTGATTGTTTTCTGTATACTGTTGAAATATGCATTTTCCTAGGTCTCTTTGTTGTTATAGTTACAGTCAGGATAAAGCAAAACAAGCCTTGATGCTCATAGTTTCTCCAGAGTATAAAAGCCTGGTATTGGGACTTGGGTTTTGGTGCAGTCTCAACTAGAGCTCTGTTAACACAAAAATAAAAAAAAAGCTTCTTTATCAAAAACTACGTGTCTATTCCAAAATGAAAAAAAAAAAAAAAGGTATATTATAAATTAAAATTACTGTTATTGCTAAATGTAAGGAAAAGTAAGTAAAATTTGGTTTAAAATGAAGTTTACCACATTTAAGCACATCTGTATGGAGTGTAAACTCCTGTTATGACAATGAAGATTGTTATCAGTGGCCACTACAATTTAGCTCACTCAAAAGCTTTTTTGTGGGGCATGACTGAGTTGCCTGAACTTGAATTTCTGATGTAATTTGAGATGCCACAGGCTATCCAAGATAGCCATACAGGTCTGGCAGGTATGTCCTCTAGGATATGCATTCCCATCTTACTGAACTGTGCTTTCCAGTCTGAGATGCTGAGGCGACTGATATTGGGTATTTATGTGGCTGCTTGACTGAATCACTCCACTCTACACCATGATGGTGTTAAATACATGAAGAAGATCTTAAGAACCAAAACTACTAAGTTTAAATTTCATCCTACATCCAAGCCTGGGGTTACAGGCCTTTTGACAGCTAAAAGCTGATGTCTGTTTAATAAAAGTAGGAAAATTTCCTGTGCATCGCTGCAAGGGCACAATAAATTGGCATGTACGTTCTTCAGCTGCAGTACATCCATCTAGCAGCAGGAGAGATATGATTTCATGCTGTGTGTAACTGGATGATTCCCTCTCAAGATAATGAAAGTTGAATAGGAAATGCAACGGGAGGAAATAAAGGTATTAAAAGTTGAAAGGCATGTGATGATTTAGTGTAATGAATTGATAGCTAACTAAGAAATAGACAAAGAACTGCTGCTACATGTAAGAGGAAAAGTAAAACCTCATTAAGCACAGCTCAGAACTTCTAGTGCAATAATTTGCTGACAGTTTAGTGAGAAAATGCCATATGACTGTTACCATCATTAAATTCTACTCATATATGCCTAAATACTCCTTCCATCAAAACTGTTGCAGCAAAAGGATGCTCTTCTGAGCAATCAGATGCCTAGTATCAAAATTGAGTAACAAGTCTCAGCTCCAATTTGTCTTAATTCTTTTCCTACTGCAATGCTGAAAGGTTTGAAAATTTTTTACTCTTATTTCAACACCCAATGCCTGATACTTTCTTCATTCATTTTGCTTGGATTAGTTTTAGTGTGACCTGCATTAGCCAGTTGGAGTCTTAGTCAGCATCTCTCTTTACGTGATTGTCTGAGCTTATAGGAATGTGAGCTTTCAGTAGTGGTAAGAGATCTCTTATCTGAAATGCTGATTCCAGAGGGACTTATCTCGCTGATCTCACAAGATCTGTGCAAGAGCCCTGAAAGATGCTGGTAAGATTTTTTGAGACTGGAATCCTCCTTATATTTATTGTTCTCTCATCCAGTCCAGTGTTGTTAAGGGGGATTTTTCTGTGGTTACAGCACACCGTGACAGAATGATGATACTGAAACTAGAATTCAAGTTGGATTTGCTAACTACAGGAAAATTTCAGATTTACCTAGGACTTCAGGTACAGAGGATTCTTATTTCTGTGTGCCTGGCTGTTCAGTTGTGTTGCATAGTCCCATTTGGATTGTGTCTCTGTGAAGGGATCAGAAATTCCAGCAGCTCTGGGGACACTTGACATTGTCAGGCATCTATGAATTTGTTTACTTGTAAGGGATTTACAAAATGACATCTTAGGAGGGTATGTGGTTCTTTGTGAAAAATGTAGATGTCAGACACCAGCCCCTGCTTCTGGTTTTTATGAGGTTTAATGAAGATAAATATGGAGTCCTGCACTTGGGCCAGAGTAATCTAAAAGTCACTTATAAGCAATATAGATGTCATTCCTCTTCCTTCTTACTTTAGAAATTAGGAAAGTAATTATGTTATTTCCTTTTCTTTTCCTTACTCATAGAAGTCTTAGTGCCATGCATTTATGCTCCTCATTAACATATATTTTCAGATGCCTACTAAAATTTTCATGAAAGAAAATAATTAAAAAAAAACCACAAGAAAATAGGCTTTTTAGTTAGTTCTTGGCATTAGTGGGATGCAGTCTCCCCCCTCAGTCAACCATGTTGTTCTCATTGTATCTGAATTTAAATATATGAATATATTAAATATTCAGATACTTTACAAGAAATGTGAGTAATTATTACTTTTATTGTAAATCTACAAACAAAAAGCGATGAAGATGCTACCAAGTCCAGGCTACACCATTAGATTAAATTAAATTTACTGATTTCAAAAGCTGGTTTTCAAGGTCAAGGGGAGGTTTTGGACTTCCATAGAAAGTTCTTTCTTTCTCAGGATCAGATTTTACCACAGCCTTTTTTTTCGTAATTTGATATTAGGTGCCATTACCTATTTCCATTCTGCTTTCTGGGTTGTGAAAACGTTTATATACCCTGAGGAATATGGTACTTTTCAATGAAGGATTAGTCATACGCACATCTGTTGGATTACAAGAAGCTTGAAGTGCTCTATTGTCTCATTTATGTGGAGTTGCACTTACAATGGCACATACCACTTAGCTTTGAGGTTTTTTGTATCTAACTGTGTTAAAGTAACCACGCTAATTTAAGGAAATTATATCCCATTTTTTTATCCCATTTTTTACCCTGTTTGTTCAATGGCAGGCTCCTAAATGGGGTAATACACTTAGCCTAGGCTGCTTGCTCTAAGCTTGCATTTGTTCCAAGTGTGCTTTTTGTTCACACTTATTTTATTCAGTAAGTGGGAGCTAAATGGGGGGAAAAATTGTCTTTCTTAGCTTGGTTTTTTCTCTCTGCCTATTTTTGGTGCTTTCCATTCCTCTGTTGGGAATTAAGACAGATCTGGAACTCTGACTGCTCCTCATGGGGTGAGTTGGAATTAACTGCTGCTGTTGCTTCTGTTGCTTATCTTGGTACAGCCAGTGTAGATTGAACAGTGTGGTGCCTCACAGCTCTGAAATAAAATGATAAGACATACCTTAGTCCCTAAATACTTCTTTCCTCTTGTTTATTATGGATTTTTTTTTCTTTATGCAAATCAAGGATATGCTATCCCTTTCTGATTATTTTTTCCCCAAGGCCCCATTGTTAGATGATACTATGTCATTCTAGTCTGTCTTTCCTACCTTCTCCTAAAAATTTAGAATACCCATTTTTGGAATTGTGAAAGATTTTAAGATATTGAGAAGCAAATTCAAAGTGGAGGTCTAAAGGGCACATGTAGGATCTCGTTTTTATCTCCATTTAGAAGCAAATAGATACATAGGAGGAATATGCTGGGTGCAATTCTTCCAAAACTTATAATTGATATTTCTGCATTTGTGTATATTTTCAGTTTCTATCAGCAGGCAGACACTGAGAATGCATTCTGGTCCATACCTTGTATAGATGTGGACATGGTAGGTCCTTTTGGCAAGGTTTATAATTTGTTTTCATCTGCATTTGTATTAAGTATTGAAAGTCCAGCAGTACATTTTTACCAACAAGGCAGCGTTTTAAGATGTCTCTGCTGTGTAAAATTACTTACAGTTATATGTATTTCTGTTATCTGTATGTATGTATTAGTGTCTTAAATAACTTAGCAGTACTTCTTTTCTTTAAGCATTTTAATGAAATACTTGGAATCCAACCTGGGGAGTCCCGTTTATTTCTAAATGGCCTTCATATTGACCTGGATTTTCATGATCCTTTTAGGTAAGACAGTGTATTTTATTTGAAAATTGTAGCCTTACTGGTAATACTGGAGGGTCTGTGCTCATTATGATAAATAAATTCATCTGTTGCATTTTCTGGAGCCCTGAAGAGCTTGAATAAAGGGAACTTTGGTTTGCAGGGGTTTTCCTTTGAGTATGAACATTGTATGAGTATCTGAACAGCATATTTTTTTCATGGAATGTTTTATCTTTTGCTTAGAGTTTCATGACTCATCATGTAAAAGTCATGTTACAATGAAAGGAATCAAACATATGTATAAAACAGTGGGGAAAGTACTTAAAAATTGAAGCTAAGTGCTTTCACATCCTTATTTCTTAAAAAATACTAAAAAGCTGCAGGCATTAAATTTTAGATACACATCACCTTTGTTTCTTTTTGGCATGCTTGCGAGTCTGTGTCTGGCCACCTTTTATAATAACAGCTGTTAACAGAGAACTAATCTGCTTTTGGTATAAGAAATCTTTTTCCAGTTTGCATAATTATAGTATAATTATTATGAGTGTGACATGCATCTTTTATGCAAACACTCTGCTCATATACTATAAACATTTTCCTTTGCGTTATTCTGTATGTTGTCAACAGCAAGACAGACATGACTACTTCAAAATCTTCTGTAGTGGCTTGCAAACTGTCAGTAAATCTGCTGATGCTAAGGCTGAGATACTTTGTTTGTTTTCCTATAGTTCATCATGGTCTACAATTTTTTTTATTACCTATTTCCCACATTTTCATTTCTTCATCAGACAGATTCTTAAGCTCATGCTTGCTTGCAATTTTTACTTCTTTTCTCAGCCAGTTTGAGATAAAAGTCACTTGCATCTTTTTTTATAATCATGCAAATATTAGTAGCACTTTTTAATGCTAGCAGTAGGTTTAATTTCAGTATAATTTAGAAGCAGCCTTTCTGGGAAGAAAAAAATCAAAATTAAGAAAGCTAGAAATAAAGGTATTTAGGAAATCTTGCCTGCTATGTTCTAGTAGATGAGTACTTTAAGTTTGTTTCATTCACACACAGAATTTTCATGTTGCAATAAATGTTATGGAGTCTTGTGTCTTCTGGGAAAGGGTTATCTCTCAGAGGAGCAGCTTTATGTTTCTTCCACACTGTTTTCAGGGGTTTGCTGTGATGCAGATTTAGGGCTTGTCTTTGTCTCTGACACTTGCTCCCTGCTTCTCTGCACACTTGGAAAGCTTTGCTGTTTGTATAATGTAATTCTATTTTGAAATAATCAATGTGTAAGTGCCATTTATTAACCTCTTTTGATTTAAACATTTCACCGCAGAAGAATATGCAAATGATTGTTAATACTGAAAATTATTCTTACCTGTCATTTATGTCATGACAAGAGTTCTGTGTAGACTTTTTGTATTTTTTCTTCCTGAAAAAGTATCCTAGAGACTCTTAAGCTGGAAGGAAAAGTTGTGCATGGCCTTCATGAACTTGGAATCAAAAAGGAGATCCTGAGTAAATTTATGAGGTTGCACGTACACCCTACATATGACAGTTATGCGCTAGACATTCGTCACTCTTCAATAATAGTGAGTAATTAAACAATTGTTTATTTGATAGATATTTGATACTATACTTAAGACAGTCTCTTGTAGTGTAATTAAAGGACTAGATATAAACTCATAAATCAGTAAGCAGTATGAAATAGTTTTAAGGGATATTTCTTCAACATATTTTGGGAGTAATTTTTTCTAGCCTCTACCTTATTAAAACATTGAGATGTAGGATATTGAAAGGAGGGAGAAGAGTTTCACACTGATAGCTATGGAATTTTACTTTACAGCAATTAATTTAGCTATATAATATGTATGTATTATGCAAGACTGCTAAATGTACTTTCAGGGCAGGATAATTGAACTGTGGGGAACTTAAGTACTTTGGATTTTTGGTTTTATTTGTCCAATTACTTTGCTTTTTTTTTTTCCCCCTTTTTCCAAGCTTATTATGCAGTTTTCATTACAAAGGTTATATGCTACTGAAAAAGGCACTAAAAGACTAATATTCTTCACCTGAAAGAACCATATTTCACTCTTCTGCTTGCCAAGTGCAGTTAGGCTTGCACAGGAAATAGCAGAAGAACAATTTGGCCATATATATTAATTAATTATATTTATAAATACTGCTGCTGCAGGTTATAGATAAGTACTCTATTTGTCTTAAAAGGTGATATGCCCTATTACATACAGATCTGTGGCATATGTTGTTATGACCTTTGTATAGTGGAAGTAGATTGCATGCTTGAAAAAATGCTTTCATTTACATCCTGATAGAAGAAAAAGGATCATTTTACTTCTCCATTATTAGTACTGCAAATAAAAAACCCAAAGACTTTGACTAAAAAATAAAAAAAATACTGATGTTCAAATCTATTTTTCATTATATTTCAAAAACATTTTACTTTCCAGCCTTTCCATATGTTTTAAAAGGGCTTCATTTATGCATACAGAATTTACTTGATGGTTAATATGTGGGTTTTTCTGAATGACTGGCTTTTTTGTTTTAGTGGTTTAATAATATAGAACAAGATCCCAGCTACAGCACGTGGCCTGCAAGCTATCAGGAGCTGCTAAAGCCCTCGTTCCCTGGAGTTATACAGCAGATTAGACGCAATTTATTTAATTTGGTAAGATTGGAGACCTTAATTTTTTACTGTACTTTATATATCAATATGTGGGCAGACAACTTCCTGAAATATACATCTGTGGTACTTATTGTCAGCATAAGTTAGAATTTCATGTTTTCTGTGTGGGTCTTCTGAAAATCTTTTTGTTTAATGAGTGATAATTGATGGGTTGTCAGAAGTGGTGTTTCTGTCTTTTATCTGTTGATTGTAACAGCTCTATTTTTGGTTGTTTATTTATATGAAACTTTCTAAGAGTTATAAATAATGCTCTCAACATTACATTGTACCAAAAAGATCTTGGTTATCGGGACTTTTTTTCTGATGTGGGTGTAAAAATAGACATATAACATAGATTTTTTTTTTTTTTTATATTTGGACATGTAACAAGAAGATAAGGCAAAGATATTGGACATATTGAGGGCTACAACATGAAATTAAATTCTTCAAAACTTTTAGGGCATTGATGAAGTTGACATGAGACCCTATAATAGGATTTCATGAGCCTGTTGATCATAACAACCAAGTAGTCTTTATAATGAGAAGAAACTATGTTTACTTCTGATTGATTTCTCAGGACAGTTAATTTGTGAATGTCAGCCTCAGTTAATTGACATATTCTTTATTTTAGACGCTGCCATAAAAAGCAATTTTTTCATTTACATGTATTTCTTGGTTTTCAGGATTTGTAAGCAAGCTATTAATCTTGCCTGTTTATACTAGGAAACTGACTGGATTATCAAGTAGCCTCTTGGTTTACTGAAATCCTTCATAGAGTCAGTATTACCACTGATAAACAGAACCATTGCTAAGATTCAAAGACAAAAGATGAAGGCATGAATTTTGCACCAGCAGGGCACCAGCATTTATAGGAAAGGAGGAACGTATCACCCATTTTAAGACTTTTAGAAAATGTTACTTTAAGAAAGTGCTTCCGTCATGGAAGATTCACCACTGCTTCAGGTTTTCTTTTCAAGTGAGGCAGAGCTTTTACATCTCTCTGAGGACTGCCAATGGAGATGTGAAATAACAAAAGGTCTGCTTCAAGTGCCTTGATGTATAGTTTAGGAGATGAAAGGAAGCAAGTTATTCCAGCCCTGTAAGGAAAAATATCTTGTGAATTTCTTTTGATTTATGGGATAATGTAATAGTGCACTTTAACATCTCTGCCATGGAACTGAAGTAAATGAGATTCTAAATGCAACACAGTTACAGTGCAAACTTTTTGTATCTTTTTGAGTAAAACAGAAAATAAATCATGAGCTACTCCAATATGATGAATAAAGCACCACTGAGCTTATTTGTAGTTTCTGATGAATGCATTGTCCAGTGAGTACTTACCTGGGAAAAATGTGAACTATAGTTGGCTTAAAAAAGCACAAAATTAATATGGGGAATGGTGGGAAGCTCTGATGGTGCAAGTAAAATTTAAGTTCCCTTGTGCAGTATTATAATCCTTTGACCAGAATGATGACATGATGAACAGTTGCTACTCACTTGAATGAACTCAGTATTTAGTTTTCTCTTGACCATACATTTCATGGCTTTTTGCCTCCTATGAAATGAAGTACTGGACTCAGGCACAGTTTTATTGGAAGCTTTTCAGTTCCTTTCTGTGCTATATGTAGATAATTTACCACTGTCAATGGATTTTCTTCATAGTACACTACTGAGAGAATATAAAGGTAACGGTCCTTGTTTTATAGATGATGAACTGAAGTTACACAGCATACATAACTGAAGTTAAACAGCATAGTTATAAATGTCCTGTAGCCTAATTTTTTCTCTGTGTGGAGCAGTCTGGATGACTTACTAAATTAAGGAAAAATTTATTGCTAATTGAAATTGAATTTTAAATTACAAAAGGTAATTCTATGAACCATAGAATGGTTTGGATTGNCAGCATACATAACTGAAGTTAAACAGCATAGTTATGAATGTCCTGTAGCCTAATTTTTTCTCTGTGTGGAGCAGTCTGTATGACTTACTAAATTAAGGAAAAATTTATTGCTAATTGAAATTGAATTTTAAATTACAAAAGGTAATTCTATGAACCATAGAATGGTTTGGATTGGAAGGGATCTTCAAGGATTATCTAATCCAATACCCCATAACCTATGACTAAATCAGGTTGCAGAAATCTCCACCTGGCCTGATCTTGAACACTTCTGATGATGTGCTACAGCTTCCCAGGACAGCCAGTCTCCATCTTTTTTAAAGGCTCCATTTAAATATTGAAAGGCTAAAATCACATCTCCCTGGAGTCTTCTCTTCTGCAGGCTAAACAACCCCAATTCACTCAATCTGCCCTCAATTATGAGATTTTCCAGGCCTCTGGTAATTTTCTTGGCCCTCCTCTGGACCCTCTCCAATAGGTCCATGACTTTTCTGTGCTGGATGCAGTGATAAGGTGGAGTCTCATGAGAGCAGAGTAGAGGGGCGCAATCATATCCTTTGACCTGCTTGTCATGCTTCTTTTGTTGCAGTCCAGGATATAGTAGGTTTTCTGAGTTCTCAGGACACACATTGCTGACTCATGGCCAATTTTTTATCCATCAGTACCTCCAAGTCATTTTTGGTAGCATGCTCTCAGTCCTCCTGCCTGCCAGTCTTCCAGTCTGCAAAAATACTAGTGGTTAACCTGCATCCATGAGTAGGATCTAGCACTTTGCTTTGTTAATTTGCATGGGCCCACTTCTTGAGATGGTGCAGGTCCTTCTAGATCCCTCAGGCATGTTGATCTCACTTCTCATCTTGGAAGTTATTAAACAGTACCAGTCCCTGTTGACAACTAGTTGACCACTAGCCTCTGGATGTGACCATCGAGCCAATTCTTCATCCACTGAGTGTTCCACCCATCAGATCCAATTTAGAGGGGAGGATGTTGTGGGGGACTGTGTCAATAACCTAACAGAAGTCCAGATAGATGACA